>JANSVA010000008.1:25754134-25782704 GCA_025504915.1 Erythroxylum reticulatum | reverse complement strand
GGTCCTCCAAGAATTGAAAAATTACTATTAAGTCCTTTAACTTTTGACAATTTGCAAATAAGCCCTTATATACATCAGCTTTTCCAATTTAGCTTTCTAAGTGTCCGATAAGTCTATCAATCATGTATAATCACGTATAAGGCATTAGAACTTATTTAATTTAACCACCATGGTCATATACATCCAATGGACTCGGTTTTATCCACTTAAAAGCTCATATGTCAGAAATCTCCAAGATTCCGTACTACCGATGAATTCCAAGTTCATGTAAGGGCATATACCATTATAAATCATTAAGATATAAACCCAAAGGACTTAAATACATCTTTTAAATCATATACAACTATATGTATATATCAATAAACAATAGTATCTCCAAATACAGTACAACACAAAAGGGTTCCAAAAGTCCAACGTTACAAGTCCTCCCCTCCTCAAAAGAGTTTCATCCTCGAAACTCCTAAGTTGAGGACACAAATAAATGGGGGTACTGACATCTCATAGTATGCTCAAGTTCCCATGTCATCTTCTTGACCTTGTCGTTCTTCAAAGAACCCTAATCTGTGGGTACCTCCTTGCTGCGTAATTTCTTTATCTGTAGATCCAAAATCTGCACTGGTTTCACCTCAAAACTTAGGTCTTCTCTCAACTCTACGGGAGGTGTCTCCAAAACATAAGATGGATCTGGTAAATACTTTTTACGCATCGAGACATGGAACGCATTATAGATCCTATCCAAGTCCAGTGCCAATTCCAACTGATACACCACAGTCCCTACATGCTCCAGGATGTGGAAAGGTCCGATATATTGAGGGTTTAGCTTCCCTAGACTTTGAAATCTGATGATACCTTTCCATGGAGATATTCGAAGAAAAACCATGTCACTAAATGCAAACTCTAACAGTCGTCACCTATTATCCACATAACTCTTTTGTCGATCCTGGGCGACTTCATCTTTTCCCGAATGATTTTTATCTTCTAAGTGGTGATTTCTATCAATTCAGCTCCTTCTATTTTGGTCGTACCAACCTCATCCCAACACAGAGGTGTCCTGCACTTCCTTCCATAAAGTGCTTCATAAGGTGGCATACCAATACTTGTCTGATAACTATTGTTATAAGCAAACTCAATCAAAGATAAATGTCGGTCCCAACTCCCTTAAAATTCCATCACACATGCTCTCAGCATGTCTTCTAATGTTTAAATAGTCCTCTCAGACTGACCATCAGTCTAGGGGTGGAAGGTAGTACTAAACTTCAGTTTAGTCCCTAAAGATTCTTGAAATTTCAGCCAAAATCGTGAGGTGAATCTCGGATCCCTGTCTGATACTATAGAAACTGGTACCCCATGCAGCTTCACAATCTCGTCAATATATAGCTTTGTCAATTTTCCAACGAATAGGTTGTGTGGACAAGTAGAAAATGAGCTGACTTCATCAACCTGTCTACTATGACCCAAATAGCATTATGACCCTTCAGTGTACTAGGCAATCTAACTACAAAATCCATCATCACATGCTCCCACTTCCATTCTGGAATAGGCAAAAACTGTAACATACCTGCTAGTTTTCCATGCTTTGCCTTAATTTGTTGACAGGGAAGGCATCTGGCCACAAATTCTGCTATCTCTCTCTTCATCCCTGGCCACCAGTAACTCTCTTTGAGAGTTCGGTTCATCTTGGTATTACCCGGCTGTATAGCATAATCTGAATTGTGAGCTTCCTCTAAGATAGCTCTTCTAAGACCCTGGTCATTCGATACACAGACTCTGCCTCTAAAAACTAGCAACTGTCTTCTCTCAGTCTAAACCCCTCACTCTCGTCGGATGATAATTTCTCTTGAATAACTCTTAGCTTGGGATCGTCGGCCTGTGATCTCATAATCTCATCAAATAATGTTGGTCGAACTTTAAACCATGATAGAAATTTTCCATCATCCTCTGCCATTGGGAGTCCAACCCTAAGGCTTCAAACACTCATCAAATGTGTTATATAAGGATCTTGCCTATCAGTTACTACTGAGTAGGACTTAAAACTCAGTACATTAACTACCACATTTGCTTTTCCTGGATGATAGTCGATTATTAAGTCACAACTCTTAATCAATTCCAACCATCTCCTTTGTCTGAGATTTAGTTATTTCTATGTCATTAGGTACTTCAGACTCTTGTGGTTGGTTTATATACAACAAGTCTCCCCATAAAGATAATGTCTCCAAATCTTGAGTGTAAATACTAACGCTGCAATCTCCAAATCATGTATAGTATAATTTAGCTAATACTTCTTCAGCTATCTCGAAGTATATATGATTACTCGCCTGTCCTACATAAGTACACAACCAAGTCTCTAGTGATTGGCTTCACTGCATACCTCATACCTACTCCCTGGGTAGGTAGGACAAGTATTGGTGCTAAAGTCAATTGCTTCTTAAGCTCTTGGAGACTCGTCTTGCGTTTATCATCGCACTAAAATTTTATTCCCTTTTGAGTAAGCCTCGATAAAGGAGTTGCAAGCACGGAAAAATCCTCAATAAACCTCTGATAATAACTAGCTAATGTCAGAAAGCTACGGACTTTTGTCACATTCTTGGGTTATTTCTATTCAAGTATAGCTTCCACTTTCTTCGGATCTACAAAAAAAATACCTTCCCCTAATACTACATGCCCAAAAAAATCCAATCTCCTTCAACCAAAATTCACATTTCGAAAACTTCGCATATAACTGTCTTTTGCGAAGTATTTACAACACAATCCGGAGATGTCTAGCATACTCCTCTTCATTCTTAGAATATATCAGAAGATCATCAATGAAGACTATGATAAACTGATCTAAATAGGGATGGAACACCCTATTCATGAAATCCATAAATACTGTAGATGCATTTGTCAATCCGAACGACATCACTAAAATTTCATAATGTCCATACCTCGTCTAGAAGGCAGTCTTTTGCACATCATTCTCATTAATCTTTAATTGATGGTACCCAGACCTCATATCTATTTTTGATAATAATATTGCTCCTCTTAACTAATCAAATAAATCATTGAACCTAGGAATTTGATATTTATTCTTAATGGTAACTTATTTAACTACCGATAATCAACACATAAGCAGAGGGTCCTATTTTTTTGTGACAAACAATACTGGTGCTCCCTAAGGTGAATAAGAATGACTTGGTCTGATGAAGCCTTATCCAACAACTCTTGTAATTGAATCTTCAACTATTTCAATTATGATGGTGTTGTGCGATACAATGATATAGATATTGCTGCTGTCCCCAAGACCAAGTTAATAGTGAAATCAAATTCTCTATCAAATGGAAATCCAAGTCACTCCTCTGAAAAAACATCAGGAAACTCACGCACAATAGGGACATCACCCGGTTTAACCCTCTGTGTTGAAGTGTCAATCACATGTGCAAGGAATGCCTAGCATCCTTAACGAATCAACCTCTTAGCCTTGATCACTAATATCAAATAACTCTTTAATACTCGTCGATCACTAATAAATTTAATCAGGACTCCATCCTGAGGTTCAAACTCTACCTCTTTCTTAAATCAATCAACCCTAGTGTGATACCTCTCTAACCAGTCAATCCCCAATATCACCTTAAAATGCCAAAGATCGAGGGTTACAACATCGCCTATCTTTATCTTACACGCTATATATACTTCATCACAAGCCACTTACTCTCCAAGAGGAGTGACTATAATGAGAGGGGGATCTAACGGCTTCAAGGAATGACTAATATCCTCTGGCTCAGGTCGCAAAGGTCCAACCTAACGACCACTTCCCCTTCCTCGTCCAACCATGCTATCCCTATAAATTAAAAAAAAGACATTGTTTAATAAAAGAGATCAGGCTAAGCCTAGCTTATTCGATACCCCAACATCCCAAGGAATGTCGATAAGAACTTTGATTGAGGTCGAAATCATCTAACCAGTAAGGACATCAACTTAACGATCTGAGACTCAACTTCTCGACTAAAGACTTTTGACACCCAAACTAAACTCCTAAGGCTCATGAACTTTTTGAAAACAGAAATAACACTTTTGAAAATGAAAAACGTTGGCTCTGATACCAATTTAATTGTCACGACCCGATACCACATCTGGCCTATGACAACTGTCGTATACTCGGGCTAAGGACATTCGCAATATCCTTAATCCGACTTTGCAAGGCTAATTGAAAGATGAATTTTTCTCTGTTTTTTGAAAAATTTTCACAGCACAACTGCTGTATTTTAAAAATCCTAAAACCTACAAACGATTTTAAACACACTTCTATATTCACATCCAACCACAACTTCAGGATTCTCTAGTCCACTCAAGCCAATTTCAATAGCAGTATTGAAAATTCATACATAAAATCATTTATAAACACTAGACAGTCAAAAGTTAACTTACAAAGTCATAAGCATAACTACATAAACACAGTTCATGAGCCACTAGACAACAAAAGTACAAAATAAGAAGCTACCCACATGTGATAATACCCTGAAAATGTTAAAAGACCATACGATCCACTCAGAGTTTCAAACTCACTAAATTAACCTGCGTGGTTGGAAAGCGGAGGGGGATGAGTACACTAGGTACTCAGTGAGCAGGAAAAACATATATCACAGATAGAATTGGTTCATACCAAGACAGTGTAGATAACCTATGAAGTGAATATATCACGATAGAAAAACACATAGACCCAGCCTATGACTTAATATATAGTGCTTAGGAACAATATAGGCCCAGCCTATTAATAACCCATCTGGTAAACATAAGTTCCAGTTCCAATATACAAATCCATAAAAGCATCAGATGTATAAATCAAATCTTGTCAGAAAATAAATATTAGAATAAGCCAAAATGATCATGCTAGGCCCTAAGGGGGTGGAGAGTATAAGATCCCACATCGGTTGGACAGGGGAATGAAGTACGCCTTATAAAGGTACGGATACCTCTCCCTTATAGACGCATTTTTCATGGCCTAATGCACCGGATCCCATCAGAACTCCGAGGTTAAATGTGCTTGGGTGAGAGAGTACTAGGACGGGTGACCTCCTAGGAAGGCTTCGGAAAAAGCAAAACCGTGAGGGCTTGGCTGGGCCAAGGCCTAAAGCGGACAATATTTGTGAGCGGATCTTCTTAGTGTCCTCCTCCTTGATAGCCTTAATGAGTTCCTAGGCTTGTCTTTTGAAGACCACAACTACAAGGGTGACATTCTAAAAATAGAAAACAAGTCAAACCTGTCAAAATAAAATAAATAAATAAATTTAAGTAAATATTACTCTAGCAAGGTGGTTTTTGATAAATACGCAAATATGGTTAAAAATATTTGTCGTTTACACTTTACTTATCACTAGGAAGGACCATCTCATAAAATAATTCAAATATGTTCCCAACCTTACCTAAAACCATTATCAGTCTTCTTTAGGTTAAAGTTAAGGAAGAAGCACTCTTCCTTCAAGAATAATGAGGGTGGCCACATTCTCCTCTTGGTTAGAAAAATGAGAAGGTAAAGTTAAGGAGATAAAGGCAGAGATAACTAGGAGAGTATGCTTGATAAGTGTGACCTTATTGTTGTATGTAACCATTTACTTCTTCCTTTTTATGTGAGATAAAATTGGAAGGTCTCTCTCCTTTATTTCCTTGGGCCTAGCTAGCATTTTCATTGTGTTTATGGATATAACAAAGATAATAAGGATGCTAGTAAGAAAGGTAAAAATTTTAAATAAAAAATTCTTCTCAAGGGCATAAAAGTTTGTTAGGATCTATAAGTCCTTGGGATAAAAAATTCAAGGATGAATTGCCCCTATCCAATTGGGGAAACTTTTCATCCAAACCTCTCCAACCAGCCCTAAATGACCACAAAATTATTATATTGGAAAAATTACAAACTTTTCCTTCTTAAGTGTAGCCCTTTCAAAATCATCATCATTTGTCAGCTCTACCTTGTGCTCATATTGTAACGCTCATTCTTTATACCTATAAGTTTATAGGAATGCATAAACTTGAAAAATTCAAGACTGAAGAGCACTTCCTTGATGTGGTGGGTAGCAATCAACTCGGACAATATACATTAAGCAAATGGATACAAACAGATGGAGCTCAAGTTTGTCACTTAATATTTTATAAATGACTAGATGGAGAGGAAACTAAAGTTGACATTTGAAAGCATTATAGTAGAACCCATCTTTACCATATCGAATATAACATATACACTCATTATCATATGGGAATCTAAAAATCTTATTAAGGATATGTAACTTCTCCTTTATCTTTTCACAGTCATCTTTATGCAATTTATTAGGGTAAAGGCACAATTTGAAGTTCTTGCTGAAGTCCCAAAACATAGAGTCTAATAATGAATTTTGAATATAATTCTTTTTTCAAATATAACTGAGTAAGGCTAATTTATTATTTTGAGGAAAAGCTTAGTTGTTACGTGGGAAGTATATATTGTTTTGATATACCTAATAGATGCAAGTGTATGACTCTCATAGTTTGAAGTTATAGATATGACTCTCATAGTTTGAAGTTATAGATCTTAAATCATTATAGCTACCTAAGTTCAAACTACTAAAACTACTAACATCACTCCTTGAGCTTCTTATTTATTCTTGTCATTCTCTATAACTTGGTAAATAGAAAATATATTTGAACTTACCTGTTGGGAAAAGATAAGTTTGATTGATCACATTAATGTTGGAATTCACTTAAGAAGACAAATTTGTTATAAAAAATTTGGTTCCTTTCTCTCTTAAAACACTGTTAAAAGATGAAGTGAATGATCCATCAAGCATATTGATCCGCTTATCTAAGAGGATGAGTATTTGATATTCCCTTATGTTAATGATTAAAATTAAGTGATGCTTCACCTCTTTATGACAATTATATACCATATAAAATATTCGTTAAGAATATTTCTATTAAAGCTTTAGAGGGATGCATCTAATTAAAACCATACCCTTTCTCTACATGACTATCAAAGGAAAGATCAAGTTAATGCTTTTATGAGTGATTTGTGTAAAAACCTCAACTTGTATCTTGCAAACCTATCATGAGAAAGATGGGAGTAGTTAAGACTTTTTGGGAGATTTATGTCAAACCTTCAAACCAACATCTTATCAATTACTAGTAAGTCATCTACATACTCACACAAACCTTTCAAGAAAACCAAAGAGGCACATATTAACAATCCATCATAGGTGTGCCTACCAAAGTAAAAATGTATAAAAGTTATTATAAATAGTTATCTATTCTTTAATACATGCCTACTTAGTTGGATTTATTTTAGTTGTTTGTTGTCACCTTTGCGTTGCCTTTAGTAGATTTTTTATAATTCTTTACTAAATTTCAAGGGAACATTCTTAGAATAAGTTGTACTGGTTTTACTGATAAATGTTAATTAAAATATATTCTTAGCACAATTTTAAGAGCATTTGGCTTAAATTGTGGTGGTTTTTAAAATAGGATTTTGTAATTAATATGCCTTAAAAAAATTTTCAAACCTTATCTTAGCTTCATAATAAATAATAATGAATTCGAGTAATGTAAAGTCAAGTTGGAGCAAATTGGGGTAGATTGTACAATATGGGTCTTTGTTCCATAATATAAAATTGTGTTGTGTAATATAAATTTATGTTTGGGACTTGTGTTAGTGGTGGTTTTTATGTAAAAAGGGGAACCAAAATGTTGTGTTAGATTGGATACATGTTTGTTGTGTTTATTAACAAAAGATACGTGTTTGTCAAGTAACTAAGCAACATGGTACCAACATAGGTTTGTGTTTGTTTAACATATGTTGGCCATTTGGTTTTGATTTTCTAGGTTTTTTGGATATAAAAGATGAAGGGTATTATTATAAAGGATAGGCATAATACATAGCCACATTAGAGTGTCTTAAGATAAGGACGGAGTAACTTTAGAGGAAAGAAAGGGGATTCTATCAAGATTCAAGAAAAGAATATGAGAATTTTAAGATCCATCAAAATGATTTCTTTTATCTTGTTTTCTTTCTCGATTATTATTCTTAGCATGAACTAAAATACGATAGATCTAGATAGGATGGAACATAAAATTAATCAATTGATTTAATAAAAGATTTAAGTATACATATGAATTATTCATAATTACTTCTTGTATTTGAATTGAAAGGTGTCACTGTTTTGATTCAATTCATATATAAGAATTAAGAAATGATACGTGTAATAAACAGAATGAATATAAGAGTTACATGAACTCTTATAAATAGGATCACATAGATCTTTTAGGTTAGAGTCAAATTTATAACCAGAATTCATATAACACATTAATGCATTCTTAAGGATTTTGATTAAAAAGAGACTTCAATCAATCAACTCAAGGATATGGATTGTAGTTCTTAAGAAAAAATGTGTTTGTAACTTCAAATTTCTACTAGTCTAGGAAACTAGGATTAATAATTAACTCAAAAAAATTATGATCATAAAAGTTATAGGAGATTCTATATATGGATCTTAATTATCATTAAGCTATTCCATTTATGTCATTTTTTTGGTTAGTTATTTTAGATTAAATTATTTTAGTTTTGTTAATATTTTCTTTTAAATTAATCATTTTTTGTTATAATAAATAACAAAAATATGATTAGTACTAGTACTTGTAATGCTCGTAAATTTAGCCCTCGTATTCACTAGACTATATTATAAAAATGATATATGCACTTACTTGGTTGATCTTTAGTATTATTTTAAAAGCAACAAATTAAGTTTTTGGAGGACTAAAATATTAGGAACACTTTATTAATCTAATCATTTTTCTTTTTTATATTTATTTATTTATTTTAGGACTTTCTTTCTTGATCTTATATTGTTTGTTCAATTTCAGGAATTAGGTATTTAATGATATAACTACTAAAAAATGGAAGAATAAAGAGGATCAATATATTACAGGAGATTATGCTAGAATGTCATTTATGGAGACAAAATCTTGTACTACTCTGCTATGAGGGGAGGCTAATAATTTTGAGATCAATCATATTATGATTTAAATGGTTTATCGAATTGAGGAGGATAAGGATTCAATACATACACCACCAAATTTTTGGAGATCTATGATACTTTCAAGATTAATGTGGCTTTAGAGGATGTTATTTGCTTAAGGTTATTTCGTTTCACAATAAAGGGTAGAGCTAAATCGTGACTAAAATATTTGCCTTTTAGATCTATTATTACTTAGAATGCTCTTGCTAAAAAGTTTTTAATAAGGTATTCTCCTCTAATATGAAGAACAAAAGTCATGAATGATATATTTTCCTTTCAAGAATTAGAGAGTGAGACATTGTGTGATACTTGGGAAAGGTGGAAGGAGCTGTTGAGAAATTGCCCACACCATATACTTGATTTGAGATTATAGATGAGACATTTCATAGTGTATTAGGTTACCCATCCAAGTAGTAGATTGATGCATCTTCGAGTGGCCCTAGCTTTAAAACTCCTAAGAAACTGCAAAAGTTGATTAAAAATATAGTTATGAACAACTACCAAAGGGGGAATCTAAGTTCAAAGCTTAAATTAGGAGGTTTCTATAATGTTAATATGGTGACAACATTAGAGATCAAATTGGAAGCTCTAATTAAGAATATTGATAATAAAATTTTGGCAGCTCAATTGACATAAAAAGGTAAGTTTGTTAAAAAAAACGATTTCTTTCTCTCTCAAAAAACTATTTAAAGATGGAGTCATTGGTCCATTAAGCACATTGATCTGCTTATCTAAGGGATGAGTATTTGATATTCCCTTATGTTAATGATTAAAGTTAAGTGATGCTTCACCTTTTTATGACAATTATATACCATATAAAATATTCCTTAAGAATATTTCTAATAAAGCTTTTGAGGGATGCATCCAGTTAAAACCATAGCTTTCTCTATATGAATATCAAAGGAAAGATCAAGTTAATGATTTTATGAGTGATTTGTGTAAAAACCTCAACTTGTATCTTGCAAACCTATCATGAGAAAGATGGGAGTAGTTAATGCTTTTTGGGAGATTTATGTCAAACCTTAAACCAACTTCATATCAGTTACTAGTAAGTCACTTACATACTCACACAAACCTTTCAAGAAAACCAAAGAGGCAGAGATTAACAATCCATCATAGGTATTCCTACCAAAGTACAAATGTATAAAAGTTGTTATAGATAGTTATTAATTCTTTAATACATGCCTATTTAGCTGGATTTGTTTTAGTTGTTTGTTGTGAACTTTGCATTGCCTTTAGTAGATTTTTTATGATTCTTTACTAAATTTCAAGGAAGCATTCTTAGAATAAGTTGTACTGGTTCTACTGATAAATGTTAATTAAAATACAATCTTAGCACAATTTTAAGAACATTTTGCTTGAATTTTGGTGGTTTTTTAAATAGGATTTGGTAATTAATATGCCTTACATTTTTTTCAAACCTTATTTTAGCTTTATAATAAATAATAATGAATTTGAGTAATGTAAAGTCAAGTTGGAGCAAATTGAGGTAGATTGTACAATATGGGTCTGTGTTCCACAATATAAATTTGTATTCTCCACTATAAATTTATATTTGGGACCTGTGTTAGTGGTGATTTTTATGTAAAAATGGTAGGAAACAAAATGGGCCAAACAAGGTGTTATATTGGATACATGTTTGTTATGTTTATTAACAAAGATACATGTTTGTCGAGTAACTAAGCAACACGGTACCAACATAGGTTTGTGTTTGTTTAACTTATGTTGGCCATTTGGTTTTGATTTTCTAGGTTTTTTTGGACATAAAAAATGAAAGGTATTATTATAAAGGATAGGAATAGTATATAGCCAAATTAGAGTGTCTTAAGATAAGGCCGAAGTAACTTTAGAGGAAAGAAAGGGGATTCTATTAAGATTCAAGTAAAGAACATGAAAATTTTAAGATCTATCAAAATGATTTCTTTTATCTTGTTTTCTTTCTCGATTATTATTCTTAGCATGTTAGGTATTCTAAAACCCTAATTATGAATGTTAGGTACCTAAAAAAATGGGATAACCAACCAAAAAGATTAATTTTGTAGGAAATTAGCCTTAAAAAAATCCCTATGGTAATATCTATATTTTAAGGTGGAAAAGCTATCCTAACTTTTCATGGAATAATCAAAGAAAATAGAGGTAAAGGTCTCCATCCTAATTTCAAAAACAATAATATCAATAAACAACTCAAGCCTTGAGGAGCTTATAAAAAAATCATTACTGCATCTGAGCCTTGCTTTCGAAGTATTAAAGCATCTCTTTGAAATCATTAGGCCTCCATCCATAACATGGAAATTCAAATTAGACAACTTGCTAAACTTGTTTCTAAAAGGGCCATGTATGTTGTCAAACAACACTACACCACACTATAGGGTGTATATAAATGTGTGTGTGTGTGTGTGTGTGTGTGTGTGTGTGTGTGTGTGTGTGTGTGTGTGATTTAAGAAGGCTAAAAAAGAATAAAAAATATATAAATGCAAATTTAAAGTAAAATGTTAGTTATAATTAAAGGGCGAGCAATGTTGATTACTATAATACTTCTTTTTAAATAATAAAGTTTATAAAATTATATTTTTTCATAAAATTTATCACTTGGATTGAACAATGCATCATATCCACTCATTTAGTGTCTTAGTGAATGAAGATTAATCACATGTGTTTAAAAGAGGGAAAGGAGAAAAACAAGATCCATTATTATCCTACACGTTTTTAATTTGTATTAAAATGTTGATCAGGCTCACTGATTATATCATTAGAGTGGATGCCTCCTTCAGATTCTATTACAAAGGTGGTAATTAAAGGTCTTTAATCTCTCCTTTGTAGATGATCTACTTATTTTTTGTAAGGCAAATGATAAATCATTTAGAGTTATAATGAATTCACTTTACACATTCAACAAACTGATAGGACTTAAGATCAGTAAGGACAAAATCTACATGCTATTATCAACTAGAGCAAATTTATAAGCTTAACGAATCTCCACTATTTTTTATTTAAAGAAAAAAATCTCTTGTTCAAATGTCGGGGAATACCTATTACTAACAAAGTGTTATTGTACAAAAGAATTTGCAAACTCCTTACGAATAAGGAAACTCTCTAAGTACGATGGGTTTACTCATATTACTTGTAGAGTCTATGATTATAGGAAATCAAGTTAAGGTCTAACTCTTCTTAGACCTTGATGCAAATACTTAAGCTAAAGGAAAATATTTATTAGGAAATTAAACATAAAATTAGGAATGGTGAAAGAACATGGCTGTGGTTCAATAATTGGTGTGAAAAAGTTCTTTTTACGTATGCCCTAAAACATTTCACTTCAAAGCTAAGTTTAAAAATCTTATAAGAGGCAATGAATGGTATCTTAAGTACAAATTCTTTTCGATTATTTAGACAAATCTACCTAGCAACAAGAACATCATAGGGTGGCAAAGACATATAGCAGGACAATTCACCAACCCTTATTACGAAGTTTTTAGGAATTTAGCAACTAGGTTTCAATGGAGTAAGCTAGTGTGGCCCAAAAGTATTCCCTCAAGATATCCTTCATATTATCGCTTTCCATCAGAAATAGGTTAAGCACTTTAGACAAAATCAAAGGAACTCTAGGTATAAATTTAATGTACAAGCTTTACAATATAAAGTAAGAACTTAGAGATTGTCTTTTCTTCAAATGTAATTACTCTAAAGGGTCATGGTCGAGAATTCAGGAATTGTACAACCACCAATATAGTGAAGAGGGTTAGGAGAAAATAGTAACTTGGTTTTAAAGAGACAACATCTGAAAGGAGAAGACTATAACCTATTCAAGATTGCATTAGGACTCGATGTTTATGCTATTTGGAGAGAAAAGAATGAAAGAATTTTTAAGATTAAAAGTCAAGAATGGTAGAGTCTTTTCCAAAGCATATTAGCTTGGATAAGAGAAAACATTTTAGCTAATAGAAAACAAAGCCTTGTAACAAAAAGAATAGAAAGAAAATGGTGCACAAAATAAAGATAAATAGAAAAACTAGAAAGTCTCAATATAATCAACTATATTATTTGGTGATGCTAATTTTCTATATCTAACATGGAGAAAAAGCTTGAATCTTAAGCCAAAACAAAAACTTCTACAAACTAGAACAATGAAAGAAGATAAAATTGTAAGTCTTAGTACTTAGGGTAGTTTGGTAATCAGGAATGGAGACGTGGGAATGAGTATGTAATTTACATTTCTTAATTTTTTCTTGTTTGGTTGTTAGTAATGGATAAGATAATGATTGACAAATTTGGAATGAATTTTAAACAATCCTAAATTTTTATTCCCAAGGTAGGTGCAGATATAACTTGGAATTCGATATCAGGGATAATAAATAAAAAATCGTTGACAAACATAACTTCTTTTCTCTTTTTCTTTGTATTTCCTCTTAACTGAAACTCTCTATTTCAGAATTTAATATTAGTTTATTTATTGAGACAATACATCATTTTTACTGATTCTTATTAGGATATTATTATCAACATGTCACATTAATTTATTTGATTTATTTAATAATTATTTTATTTTAATAATTTTATATTATAAAATAAGTTCATTATGGCATTTTAATTTTATTCTTATAAAATATTACATAATTATTTAAAATTTAATAATATATTAAATTACTAAAAATAATTTTATTTATTTATTTATTAAATACAATTTTTATTAAATAATAATAAAACACATTTGAATTATTTATTTAAAAAATCAATCACATAATAATTAAATATAAGTAAAAAATTGTCATTACCATTCTTAATATTTGATATTAAACACTAGTATAACTATTAACTTCTATAATTCTATTTCTAGTGCTTGAATACTAAACATGGATAATCGATAATTTCATTCTTATTTTGATTCTCATTTTTCATTCTCATTACAATTTTTATTTCAATTCCTTTATTACTGGTTACTAAATGGGACCTTATAGTAACAGATACATAGTTTCAATAAACATGTTCCTAATAGTTGTGAGCACCTAAGTTGCCAATTATAAGAAGCCTTTGCATCAAATTTTATCTTATTCATGAGCTTCATTAATTTATACAATTACTTTTAATTTTCAAAAAAATATATTTTTTCCAAGTTTAATTAAGTAATTTTACCCCCCCCCCCTAAGGCTACTAAAACATTTTACATATTTAAAGATGACTCTATATTATTCACTCTCCAAAGTTGATGAAAATAAGGTCTAATTGATATTAATGTAAAAATTTAAGATCAACACGATAAAAAAAAATTAATTCAAAATTTGTGAATAAGTAAGGTCAAAGTTCGAAAGTTAAAGTTCAAAACTTCCACAAATTGAAAAACTATTACTAGATGATAAAAGAAGGTTTTGTTATTTAGTTATGGTTGTGCAATTATAATTATTCCTAACAGAATTTATAAAAAATGTTCTTTAGTTTCTATAGTTAATAGCTTAGTAAATATGATTTAAAAGTCATTAGTAACATAATTCATAACATTTTTTAAGCAATTGGAAATAATACTTGAGATAATTTTATAGATGTTTATACAAACTATAATATTCTTGGATTGGAAAATTTAGGAATTAGGTGGATAGAAGTATAGTTTATCTTTGACAAAGAAATCAAATCAATAAGAAAAGAGAGCATAATACTATTAACTTCCTTACTAAACAACAACCAAAAATTTTAATAAAAGGTTATAATGAAGTCATTGAATTCAATTGCTTTGTCAAGTTTCATTTGAAAGAAAAAATATTTGATTTCATTATATGAAAGAGGAATTCATCTTTAAGGAAATTTTTTAAAGGTCATATTTCAAAACTTGATGCCAAAATCTCAAACCAATTGAAGAATAAACTTAAGTAATGTAATTGCCTTTATGGATCTTATATTGATCATTAATCCATTGGTTATTGAGGCATCTAATATGAAAGGAAGCATTTTGTTAAGCTTGTTGGTCAACATGGCCATGAATACAATTTTGTTTTTGTGACCATATTAAAGCCATTACAGTCTAGATCTTTGGAAACATAAATGAGTTTATTTCAGCCTCCAACACTTTAATTTGATCATTCGAAATGATTAATAATTTTTGTTGTAAACAACTATTTCAACTTGTTGTTGATTGTTTTTTTTTTATGTGGTTGAAATTGTCTTTATTACAAGCTTGAAGGATAAGGACAGAGGGGAACTAATTTTGTATACCAAAAATTGTGATAGATTATATATATATATGCTCCCTCATCAGACTCTTTGAATAAAATGGCTAAATTTAAGATGATTTAACCATACTTTTTCAAAGTGGAAATTAAAGGATTTGTAGTTGATCATGCTCCACTGAAGCTAAATTGGAAGATGATCACTTACAATTATTTCTAAGTAAAAATTATTGTTATCTAGGAACATCTCTACTCTTTAGCTACTTCCAAAAGAAACGGAACTTTTCTAGCCTTAATTCCATAAGGCTAAGCCTAATGAATCTCATATTGCTCTAAGTATAGTGATAACTAAAGTATTCAATACTAAATAAGCTGTAAGTTTACAAAATGTCACTTCTTTAAACGAATATCACTTAGTACCTAAACATTTTATACTATGGGTGAAAATGTCATTGAAATCTCCACCAATCACCTAAAGACCTTGACATCCTTTAAGTCGTTTTTAGGATTCTTTAACTATTATCTTCTTATCAATAAAAGGTCATCATAAAAGCCAACGAAAATAAGTGATTAGTAGTAAAATTAGAAGTTTTGTTGGTGAAGATGAAACTCCAAAGTTGAATGAATATGAACATTAACATAATTCTTCCACAAGAAAGAGAACCTCCCTTCCTTCAATCATTATTGGTGAGAAAACAATTTCCAAAGTCCAATTTGCCATTAAGATTATCAATTTTTAATTTATTAAGTTTAGTCTAACACATAAAGACAAAAATAAGACCACTAAACTACAAAAATTGTTAAAGTTCCTAAACTAAAATAAGGTTCCCAAGCCCTTGTAGTTCTAATTTAGGGGACTTATTATTGTCAACAAAGTTATGAATCCCTCCTAATATTTGCTAAGTGTTGTTAGTTGTCATTCTTAATACTAATCCTATGAATTCTAGACAAGTGTACACATTGTTTATTGTAATATAGCAATAAGTAGAGTATCATTTCTATAAAGATATATATTAGTTACTAACTTTTCTATTATATCTAAATGACAATAAAATTGGAGATAATCTAATTTAACTGTAAAATTATCCCAAAACTGATTAATATTCTACCAAAACAAGATAAAGTAATTATCAAAGAGAAAATTATCATATTTAATTAAACACCTAGATCAGAAGTTTCCCTAACAACATCTTTGTATTTATGGTTAAGTTATCTCAAAATATTTTATAAACTAAACTGGAAAATTTTCTTAATTTAATGAATTATTCTCTCTTTAATTACAACCACCTATTCTCCAATTAATTAACTTATATCTTTTTTTATTAAACCTTCTAATAGCATATTAAATTATGTGAAATTTCACAAAAGGTTTGACTATAAGATCTATGTAAGCTTATCTCTACTACCTCATGCTACTCTCAACATAAATTCCTAAGTCAAGTCACAAACATATTTTCTAAAACTATTCCATGTAAATTCATATATGATTTAAATTCTAGCTTTTATTAAATCAATATTAATCATGGAAAAGATATTTCTTAAGTTTAAAACTTTCTTTATTAACTAAAATCAATCTATAGAAAAAATAATAGGGTTCCTTTTATCTATACATCAAAAGAATTAGTTAATCATCATCCTTGAATCAATAAACATAACAAAAAAATTACAGAAATTATAAGAAATGTTTTTTATAAAGTCACCAATCTTTTGATGTTTTTTATAATAGCCCAGATCACCCGCTCATAGATATTGTCTGCTTTGGACCTTGGCCCAGCTAAGCCCTCACGGTTTTGCTTTTCCCTAGAACTTTCCAGGAGGTCACCCATCCTGGTACTACTCTTGCCCTAGCACGTTTAGCTTCAGAGTTCTGATGAGATCTAGTGCGTTGGGGCATGGAAAATGTGTCTGTAAGGGAGAGGTATTCGTACCCTTCTAAGGCATACTTCGTTCCCCCCTCCAACTGATGTAGGATCTCACACTCTCCACGTCCCTTAGGGCTTTGCCCTCTTTAGGGCCTAGCCTAGCTGGCATAATGATTCAGGTTTCGACTCCGATACCACTATAACAACCCAACTCACCCGCTCACAGATATTGTCCACTTTGGGCCTTAGCTCAGCCAAGCTCTCACGATTTTGCTTTTCCCGAGAACTTCCCAGGAGGTCACCCATCCTGGTACTACTCTAGCCCTAGCACATTTAAATTCAGAGTTCTGATGGGATCCGGTGTATTAGAGCATGGAAAACGCATCTGTAAGGGAGAGGTATTCGTACCCTTTTAACGCGTACTTCATTCCCCTCTTCAACCAATGTGGGATCTCACACTCTCCACCAGAACTCCTAAGTTAAACATGCTAGGGCAAGAACAGTACCAGGATGGGTGACCTCTTGGGAAGTTCTCAAGAAAAGCAAAACCGTGAGGGCTTGGCTGGGCCAAGGCCCAAAGCGGACAATATCTGTGAGCAGGTGATCTGATCTGTTACAAGTGGTATCAGAGCCGGTACTCAAATCGTTGTACTAGCTATGCTGGGCCCTAAGGGGTGGAAAGTGTGAAAACCCATACCGGTTGGAGAGGGGAACGAAGTATGTCTTATAAGGGTACAGATATCTGTCCTTTACAGACGCGTTTTCTATGCCCTAACACACCGGATCCTATCAGAACTCTGAAGTTAAATGTGCTAGGGAATTAGTAGTACTAGGATGGGTGACTTTCTGGGAAGTTCTCGGGAAAAGCAAAATCATGAGGGTTTGGTTGGGCCAAGGCCCAAAGTGGACAATATCTATGAGGGGGTGATCTAGGCTGTTACAATGGTATCAAAGCCGGTACCCGAATCGATGTGTTAGCTAAGCTGGGCCCCAAAGAGGGCTGGGCCCTAAGGGAGTAGAGAGATTAAGATCCTACATCGGTTAAGATCCTAAATCGGTTGGAGAGGGGAATAGAGTGTGAGATCTTACATCGGTTGGAGAGGGGAACGAAGTACACCTTATAAGGGTATGGATACCTCTCCCTTACAGACGCGTTTTCCATGCCTTAACACACCGGATCCCATCAAAATTAAATATGCTCGGGCAAAAGTAGTACCAAGATGGGTGACCTTCTGGGATGTTCTTGAGAAAAGCAAAACTGTGAGGGCTTGTCTGGGCCAAGGCCCAAAGTGGACGATATCTGTGAGTAAGTGATCTGGGTTGTTACAAGTGATATCAGAGTCGGTACCCGAACCGTTGTGCCAGCTAAGTTAGGACCTAAAGAGGGTTGGGCCCTAATAGGGGTGGAGAGTGTGAGATCCCACATCGGTTGGAGAGGGGAACGAAGTACGCCTTATAAGGGTACGAATACTTCTCCCTTATAGACGCATTTTTCATACCCTAACGTACTGGATCCCATCAGAACTCCGAAGTTAAATGTGCTAGGGCAAGAGTAGTACCAGGATGGGTCCTAGGAAGTTCTCGGGAAAAGCAAAACTGTGAGGACTTAGCTGGGCCAAGGGTCAAAGCGGACAATATCTATGAGCGGTAATCTAGTTTGTTACACTTTCACTCAGTTAAGATTAACTCATAACTCTTTTCTCTTTGAAAATGACTTCTAAGTCTTATCCTAAGGTTTCTCTCTCTTTTAGATAATAGCTTACATCTAAAACTTTATAAAAACTAATAAAAAAACTTAGCTTTTATGCTCTTTACATAAGGCAAGCATACTTATTATGGAAATGAATATGGTTTGTAACAAATATGTGTTGAATATGGTGTTTAACATTTAAAGCTAACTTTTTCAGCCAAACAGCAACACGGGCTCTATCACATCTGTGTGTGAAATTTTCTTCTTTAAGGCCTAGTTTCAGACATACACATGGGCTAGCACATTCCAATCTATAAAGTTATATTTGAAATTGTCATTGACTTCCCACATTTAGAGATAAGTATGGTTTGAAACAAACATACATTTTTTGAGTGTATGTAAAAAATGTATGTTTGGACAAAGATCAATATCAAAAAATATGTTTTCAAATTTATATAAAATAACAAAAAAATTAAAATTTATTGTCAAATCAAGATAATTTGGATTAAAAGTATAGCAAAATTCTTTTAAAACATATGTATCGTACTATAACATCACCAAGTTATTGGGTGAATTAGTTGGGAACAAGGTGAGATCACCTTCAAATAGTTAGAATGGAGCATCCTCATATGTCCTTTTGTTTTAAAAAGAGAATAGGACTCTAGAGATTTATTGATGCCATAGTCATCGTTGATTAAAAGATTTAGGGAAGATGGATTCTGGTACATGTTCTCCTTTTCTTTTTACTTTCAATAGAATCTCCTTTAAAATTCAACTTAGTAACTGAAGGATTTATACTTAGTTTTTGGTTCTATAGTCTTTGCAGTTTTGAAATAGTTAAATGAAGAATCTATCACCATGTTAAAGGCTTTGGGGTCATGGTATTAGCATCCACTAAGTCCTATACTAGGCTTAATTCCTTCTTAAAAGAGGTGTTAAGACTATAGAAAAAGGCTTATTTAGTATTGATGGAACCTTTATATTGTTTACATATAATGGTATACAAAAAGATGGTTTTGTTAGAATGTAAGTTGTAGGGACTACTTGAACCTTAAATCCTCTTCTTGCTAATTCCTCTAGTTTTATTAAATAAAGATTAAGAATGCTCCAAGCTAGATGTATTAGGATAGAGAGTCCTGACCATTTTTTGTACCTTGCATAATAACCTTGCTTATTCTACTATTAGAGATCACTTGAGCTAGTAGATTTAACCAAAGGGTGGTATATAAGGGCACTCCTTACCATCATGTCCTTCCCATAATCAAAACAAAACATCAGAAATCCCTTATACCTTAGCTATATTTTAGATCTTTTATGGTTTAAGATTTAGAGTTTAAGGTTTAGGATTTTAGAGTTTTAGAATTTTGGAGTTTAGGTTTTATAGTTTAGGATTTAAAGGGCATTTGGTTCACTTACAAGAACATATAAGGAATGGAATGGCAATTTTTTAGGAATATAATAGATAAGGAATATAATAGAATATGTATTTTTTAGTTTGATTTATTCCTAAGAATTTCTAATGATGATGCAATGCCAATATTTGGTTTTAAAACATAAATTTAGAATGACAAAGGAATAAATTATAAAAGACCAAAATATCTATTAGTCCCACTAACTAAATAATAATAATAGTTGTTGTTGTTGTTGTTGTTGTTGTTACTATTAATTTTTTTATAATATTTTTATAGCTAAGGAATTATGAGGATTCCTTAAGGATATTTTTGTCCAACAAGTCCTTATTTTTATTCCCAATCCACTTGGAATAGATAAAGATAGGGGGAGGATAGGTTTATTTATTCTCTAAACTCAAGGAATAAGTAAACACTTGGATTAAATATTTCGTTTGTTTTCTTCAATCAAACAAGGAAATAACTTATTACCAAGAATAGATCGGGAATGAAATGATGATTTCAGTTAACTAACACCCCATTAGGGTTTAGGGTTTAGTATTTAGGATTCTGGGGTATATGATTTAAGATTTAGGATTTTGGCTTTTGGATTTAGTATTTATCAAGATCATACATAATCCTAACATAAAGGAATTCTAATATTCCAAAATAAGCATTTCTATATCTAATCAATAAAGCTACCTCATGACCTCTATAAATGTGCAATTGAGGGGCAAATTATATTCTGGTACCTAAACAAGACAAAACTGAAAATGATCATTAAAATTAGACATATCTAACTCTCCATAATTTAAATCCTTTATCATTATCAATCTTAAAATGAATAATATTAGTAAGAAAGGGAAGATTACAAAAAAGATGTGAACATAAGTAAGCTGAAAAATAAAAAGAATAATATACTATTAAAAGTAATGATAAGGAGCAAATTGAGCCCATTAAAAAAGGAGTATGAACTAGTTTCTAGTATGAAACTTCTTTCTATAAAGTAAAATTTTGTAACAAGATATATCAAATTTATTGATTTCATTTCAAATAATTTCTTATCAAAGTCAACTGTTTAAAGTATGTTTTCCAATTGCACTTTTTATGGTGCCTTATTTTTATGATTGACATCAAAATAAAGTCTTAAACTAAACCATGACCATAACTAAACAATTCCTTATAGTATACTATGTTGTATCATATTGTTCATAATATTGGAGTTGTTATTGCATGGTATATGAAAAAAGAAAATATGATGGCTCCTTAAATCACGACTCATGCACAAAAACTAACAAGTTAGTGATAACTTTATCAACTAATATAATTATACTTTTAGCCAATTATCCTCTTTAAATTTGTCGAACCTTCATTCTCTTGAACTAAATAATTCCTAAGAAAACTAATTTAACTATATGATCTACTCATTAAAAGAATGCTTGAGAAGTACATTAGACATTATACAGGGATAAGATTATAATTTTTAGCTTCCCTTTCCTTTTTTTTTCTATGAAAAGATAAGTAGGGGCTATTACTTTATTGAAAAGAAAGATGCCTCCTCTAATAGACTATCTCCTAACACAAACTTAAGATCCTTTAATAATTTTTGTGCTAATAAGTAGGATAATTAAAACTTAAGCAACTCCATATGTTGAATGAAACTTGAAAAATAGAAATGCATTTCTCTTTATTTAAAATGTACAGAGTTAGGGTGATATATATAAATTTATAAGACTAAATAGGGAATGTAATCCTTATAATCAGGGGATTATAATCCATGTAATCAATCTATAATCCCTACAATCTTAATTTGTAACACTCCCCCCTAAAGTTAGAGCACAGATATTAATCATGCCTAACTTGTTACAAATATAATTGAATCAAGTACCATTTAAGGCTTTTATAAAGATATCTCCCAATTATTCTCAAATTTTGACATATCCTGTAGAAATCAAGTTATGCTACATTTTTTCATCGAATGAAGTAACAATCATTTTCAATATGTTTAATTCTTTTTTGAAACACCAATTTAGAAGCAATATGTAGAGTAGCTTGATTATTGCACCACAATTTTGCTGATATTGAGGCCTTAAGCCAATTTCAAATAATAATTGATATATCCATATTATCTCGCACTTTAAATGTATCATAGCTTTGTATTTAGATTATGAAATGGATTTAGATACAACATGTTACTTTTTACTTTTCTATGAGAGCAAATTTTCTTAAAAAAAGACACAATAACTAATAGTAGATTTTTAATCAATCTTAAAACTTGTTCAATCAGGATCTAAAAAACATTTGATGAGAGTGTGTCCACAATTTACATACAACATACCTCTTCCAAGAGCTCCCTTTAGGTAACATAATATATGTTCTAAGGCCTCCTAATGATGAACAGTTAAAGAAGACATAAAATGAACTATAACACTGACAAAATATATAATATTAGGGTGAGTTATTGTAAGATACTATAATTTTCCAACCAATCTTCTTCTTCATCAGTCTCCACTTGAAGTTTTTCCTAGGAGAGCAGAAACAACAATAGCCAAAATATGTCACATAACTAAAATTGGGATCAAATTCTTTTCTAAAATCGTCTATCTTATCAATGTTTGGCCTTCATCCATCTTACATTATAAATCCTCAATGAAATTTTATTTCACACACCACTCAACCTTGACCACCTTTGTGTTTTTGGTTGTTTATATTTTCCTTTTCTCAGTTCAACTAGATTTAATCCTTGTGTGTTCATTAGTTATGCTCCTAACTATAAAAGATATCATTATCTTGATATATCTAATATTAAAATGTATGCTTCTCATCATGTTTGCTTTATTAAAACTTAATTTCCTAATATCTTACCCACAACCTCTTTCTCACATTCTCTTTCCTTGCCACACCTTTTCACTTAACATCTCCTCCTCTAAGTGATCATTCTTTAATGCCACCTGTTTCTATAAATCCACAATCACTTGCTCCTTCCAAATCATCACCACTAGTAACTTATGATCCACCATCTGATGACCACTCTATCATGTGATTGTGCATGCAAACTTAAAAATTTCCTTAATCATATCAAATACCATACCACCACTTACTCCTCTTTTGATCCTGATCTTGCTTTTTTTACTTATGCCAATAAATCTCCTCACTAGGATCAAGCAATGCTTGATGAGTTTAGGGAACTCCTTCACAACAACACTTGGACCTTTGTCCCTCCTCCTCTTGGTGCAAATATTTTTTGCTACAAATGGGTCTTTCGAGCCAAAGTAAAACCTAACGATTTGTTTAATCGCTACAAAACTTGTCTTATTTCTAACAGTACCATCAATCCCTAGTAATTGACTATACTGATGCCTTTAGTCTAGTTGACAAACCTACTACCATTTGTCTCATTCTTACACTTACTTTAGCCCAAAACTAGCCTATTCACCAATTAGATGTCAATAATGTCTTTCTATATGACAATATTCAAGAAATAGTCTTCATGTTACAACCTCCAGGTTTTATTGGTCTTTACCATCCTCACTTGTTTTTTGCCTTTATAAAGCTCTTTATGGTCTCAAACAAGCTTCTAAGACTTAGTTTTATAAACTAAGTAAAAAAAACTTACAAACATTGGTTTTACTTCGTCTAAAGCTGACACCTCCCTCTTTATCCACTCCACCTCTAATTATACTACCTTTCTTCTTGTTTATAAGGATGACATTTTAGTCACAGGTTCTTCACAAGAATTTATTCAAACTATCCTTAATGATCTTAATGCTAACTTCACCATTAAAGACCTCGGTCTTCTTCACTACTTTGTTAGTATTAAAGCTACATTCATATCCGCCGACCTTCTTCTCACTCAATCTAAATACACTTTTGATTTTCTTAAATGAAATCATCTTTATTCCTTCAAACCCGTCTCTACTCCCATGATCCCATCCCTACCTCTATCCAAAAATCATGGTCGTCCTCTTTCTAATCCTACTAAACATCGTAGTTTTGGTGGAGTTCTAAAATATCTCTGTCTAAAAAGGCCTAATATTTAATTTGTTGTTAACAAAGTCTCTCAATTATTGGATTGCCCTACTAACATTCATTGGTCTACTGTTAAATGCATTCCTTTACACCTTTTCTCCACTCCATCCTATGGCTTTCACTTATCTAAACATACCCTTTTAATGTACGTACTTTGATACTGATTCGACTAGTTGTCTAGATGATCAACATTCGACTTCTTCTTATTATATTTTTCTTAGTTCCTCTCTGATTTTAAGTTAAAAAAAGTTATTATTGCCAAGTTTAATACTGAAGCTGAATATAGAAGCATTACTCTCGCAGTTGTTGAAATATGTTGGATCAACTCTCTTATGAGAGAAATTGGACTGTCTAACATTAGGTGTATACTTTATTGTGATAATCTCATAGCTCTATTCCTTGTTGCACATCTTGTCTCTCATGCTCTTACCAAACATATTATGATTGTTATTCACTTTGTTTGAAATTTGGTTGCTAAAAGTTTTTATTTATTCATCATGTACTAACTTTTCAACAACTTGTTGATATAATGACAAAGCCTTTAAGATCCATTGCTTTTCTTTAATTGCATACCAAGCTCAATGTTACTTCAAACAAGAGCTTATGGGCCTTGTTAGCAGATCATCATCAAAAGATCTCTTCTTATCCCTTGTTAATAACACATTATAATTTTATTATAGCACCTTATCATTCTATTTTAATAATTATAGATATCATAAGTATAAAACTCTTTATCTTAACATCGGGCACATCTATAAATAGGGATGTTATTGCTATTGTAAAACACAATAGAAAAATATAACTCATTTGTGATATCATTTTCTTCATTTGTAATACCATCACTACAATAAGTGAATGGTTAAATTCTAGAGATAATGACATGTTTGCTTTCTCAATTAGACCTTATTCAGTTGACTTGTGCTATTCATAGCAAATGACAATTGATTTTATGACATGGATGACTTTGCTACTTAATATATTATGATCCTGCCATTGCATTTATGAAGCATTGTTGTGTTACAACAATTCACCATCCAAACACTTGAATAAAGAGAGAGACAAAGTAGGAGGAAAATATTCATATGGAAGACCATTAAAAAGGACTCATCTTAGTTTTCTCTCAATCTTGCATCTTTCTTCTATTTTTGGTGTTGGAAAAAAAGTCATGTGTGGCTAAACTCAAATATTTCGATTCAAAGGGATTCAAAACTCTATTTGTAATCTTGTGAGGCTTTGTTCTAAACTTATGTTCATATTTTAATTCAAGTATTTCTTGTTTTATGTTCTCATACTTCATAAAAAATTAAAATTAATTGATTTGATAAATTAATTTGACGTTGATTATTTTATAACTATCTATGAATTCACTTATCTGTAATTGTCACGAAGGATTGCTACAAGTAGCAAATAGGTTATTTATGAATTTGTATGTTTATCTTATGGTAAATAAGAAAACTAAATTGAATAGTTGCAACTATCTCAGTTATTTAATCTAAGCTCTAGTCTTTTTCATTAAGCTTTTTGCTATCATATAACTAATATGGAATGTTATCATACTTAGTCAATTGATGATAAGTTTTTATTTAAATGTTGGGTGGGTTTGAATCAATTAATTTAGGAAAATTTGAAACTTGTTATGACTATCCTTATATGTTTCGATTTAACTACTTGAATTGTGAAAATTATTCTTTTTAAACCAATAATTAATGTTACAATTGGATGACATCTTTCCCTTCAATTAGAGTTAAATGCTCTTGAATTCATTACTTTTATATTTAGTTGATTTATTTTAATTTCTTGTTAGTTTTATTAAATTAGTTAATTAATCATAAACCTCCACTTTATTTTGTTATTTGAAATTAAAAAACTAATGTTTAATCCTTTTAGAATTTGACCTGATTCTAGACCACAAGAAATTAAAGAATAGGAATTATTTTTTTAGGGCTTTGACAACCCAATCAGCAATCAGGCATGGTCACTGTATCCAAACTTTACAATTTCTAACATGTGTCTTAATTTTGCAGCCTTATTTTAATTGTACTTTTACAGTCAGTTCTGTTGTATCTGTCAGAAATGGCTCTAGCAAAAATCTGCAGAGAAGTTGATCAACTGTTTCAAATAACAATTTGCTTAGGAATCCTAATAGCTAACTTGATAAAATATGGAACTGATAACATCCATCCTTGGGTTTGGAGGTTGTCACATGGTTTAGCTACTGTGCCTGCGACTTTAATGTTTGGAGGTGGTGGTGTTTTCCTTCGAAAGGTGCCTAACAGCCTTGTAGAACAACGAAGACTAGAAAGAAGGTAGGCAAGTGCTAGAAAAAGTCCAAAGGTACAGAAAATGTTGATGCTGAGTTAGCTTATCTTATTAATGCAAGTGACAAAGGAAGAGCATCTCCTGAAACGTAAAAGTCATCCCCAGTTCATAATAGGAGCTTTAGGAATTTCCATGTTCCAGCAACTTATTGGAATGTATTCCATACTCTTTTATGCACCTGTTGTTGGTTTATGCTCTACAGCTAATTGCTTTGGTTGTAATTTAGTGATGAAATTATTAATAAAGGCATTATTTATCTTTATTTATTAATTACATTTGATGTTTTAATACCAAAGATAAAATCCTTGGAATAATTAATGTGTAATTGAAATTATAATGAGATCATAATTATGAGATTTAATTTACATTTATGTATTATTCCTAAATGTTCCTAATTGTACTTTCATCAAGACAGGATATTGTTGAAATGGTAAAATTAGCACACATTATGTTTATTTTTTATAAAGAAAGTAATTGATCTCATATATTAAAGTATGGAGATACTTAAACTAATTTGTGGGTGATTATTAGATAATAAGTCACTGAATTAACTCGATTATGAGAATTCCAAATGGATTATTACTTATATGTCTATAGATTATCTCGTAATGATGGTTGTATAATTGATCATTATACTTAAGATTATTAAGGTATCTCGTATGAGAATTACTGTATTTTAATACTTCTTATGAATCATCCTAGGTTAATTCCGTCGGTAGTAGTTAGATACACTTTGAACCTTATGGAAATAGTTGAGTAAGTCAATATAGGATTCGTTACTTTAAAGTAATTAGAGAGAATATTCTATTATTCTTAATTAGTAGTAATTTATGAAATTCTCTGGCCAGAGTGAATTGACATTTGAAAAAGCGTTTTCAAATTTTAATTATAAATCAATTATTAATTAGCAAGAATGAACATAATTGGACTAAAAGAGTAGACACTATATTTATACTCTATCTAATTGAAATATTGGATGACGAAAGGATTAAATTATATATCATAACCATACATGGACAGGTTAAGTCAAATCATTTTGACATTCTTGATATTTAGGTAGTTATGACATGTTGCTAGACGTCAATCTTAACCTATGACTATAAGTTGTTTAATTGGAAGATTAAAGATAAATTAAAAGGAGTTTTAATTTATCTAATTCTGATTGTGAATTATAATTATATTTTATATTTTATAATCATTGTCAATATATTAGGAACCTAATGAGTCACACATTAAAGAGCAATTTATGAAAGAAAATCAATTTAATTAAGCTGGACTTAATTATAAAGTTTGAGAAATTTTAGGATCAAATATAAGATATTTGATTTTATTAAAATTGATTTAATTATAATTAGAGTATGACTTTGAGTATGACTTTAATTATAATTAAGGAATTTAATTTTAATAAAATTACAAAACCACCCTAATGATTTTTTTATTAATAGGAAGAAAAGGAAAAAATGAGCTAGCACTCTTGTATTCTTCCTCTTAAAGTGTTGAAAAGTTGTTCTATGAATACTATCAAAAGCTGGCCAAGTGAACAGCTTGTGGTCTAAGAAGCACAGACATGGACACGAAAACGAGACACGGACACGGACACGGAGGCACACCAACTTCTAAAATTTGGTGGACACGAACATGACATTTATATATATTATAAAATTTAGAATTAAGAAAAAAAATTCAGAATTCATAATATGATAGATATTGATTGATTTGTTTCAAGATTTCTAACATCTTGATAGTTCATGCATATTTGGTACTTTATAAGTCTCTTTAAAAAAACATGGAGCATATATTCCATTAAACAATTTGTCTATAATCTCCTATCCAAAAGTAGAATTAGTCATTCACATGGGTATTTACAACCAAAAAATCTAACTAAAGCATCCACCCTTTAATCACTTTACTCTCAAACATTGGCATTGCTTTCATCAGCAAAGATCATACTCTCTAACTCTGGTTCATCAACGGAAAGGTTGGCAACTTAAAGGATTCCATGATCATCATCAATAGGTGAAAACTCATCTCCTGCAATATCCCACATCATTGCTTCTTCTTGTTTTTATTGTGAAGACACATAATAAAAAAACTAGAGTGTTTTCACATCTCAAAG
>JANSVA010000008.1:25738495-25754034 GCA_025504915.1 Erythroxylum reticulatum | reverse complement strand
TTAGCACCGAACCTCTATAAAAACAGTGTTTGTTTTTCTTCCCTATTCTTGGCATTTAAATTTGTTTAAATTGTTTTGTGTGTATTAACTTCTGATTTTATAAAAAGGTTTAAAGATCTATTCGACCCCCCTTCTAGATCGTTTACAGCGATGTGCTCAATAATGGATTGAACATAACAAGTTGAATTTTGAAATTATGTAACCACAAGGATAAGGATTCTCATGATCAATCTATTATGGATAAGGCTTATGGAACTCCAAGTGACTAAGCTATCTCAATCTAGATCTATACAATTCCTGAACAACTTCTTTAATGACTTCCATGTCGACTTGTAATCTCATTTGCGATGGAGGAATAATAGGATTACGGTTTAAATATGCAATTTCACCCCTCAAACCATGTTATGGTCCATTAGCTTTAGCCTCTATAACAAATCCTTGCCTACTGAGAATTTAGGCCTAACTATTCATTACCAAGATTATTATATGGAGGCACCACAGAAACGTCATCTCTTTTATGAGGATGGACAATCTTTCTTCTACAAAGAAGTAGTTGGAAGGCAAATATACTTTTTGACTTCCATTGTATTAGGAGTAAAATGCCCCCCGAGACCTTCAGATTTTTGCTTTACTAAAGTAAATGAATTTTACCTAGCAAATTGTATTAGAGTGATAGTTTTTCAATCTTCTCTATCAATATCTTGATTATGTTGATTGTAAAGGCTATGTTAGACTTCAATTTTGGAATTCAATTTATGGAAACAACATTGTTTCATTATGGCAATTTTGGATTCCTGCAAGCAGGAATGTTAGCTGAAGGTGAGGCTGCCTTCTAAGGATTCTCTACCAATTGGGATAGAAAACCTTCATTCTCTACTTCTATAGGGAATTCTTCCTCTAAGGCTAGAGGTAAAGTTATTTCTTCTTCATTCCATGTTCATGGCATTATAGTCCTACTGGGTGTGACAATTTGTTGGTGTTACTATGTCAGATATACAAAGTAGAAATTCTCCCAAAATTTATACCTAACTTATTATCAATGATAAAAGTGCGCTTCAGAAAACTTAGAAAGTAGAATTCTAAGTTACTAAAATGCTAAGATGTGCTGGAAAGAAAAAATGATTTTATTTGGGTGATAACAAAAATGCAAACTATAAAAGGAATTTGAGGTGAAAAAATGAATATACAACTTGAAAAAAAAAACTGGAAAAATGATAACAAAGTATTTTCAAAATAAATTAATTGTTCTCTCAAGATATTATTGTCTTATGATTGAATGTGTTTTCTCTGTAAAAGTGATTGTTGCCCAGGAATTATCTCTTCTTTGATGTTCAGGTGCTCGTGAATTTATAGTCCTCACATTCTTAAGCAATTTTTTACTATAAGTGTATGCTTCCATATATATTAGATAACTACTTGCCAATATTTTCTTAACTTCCGCATTATGAACTTCTTGTAACTGCTCAATTTTTAGTTGACTTGCACTATTATTTTAAAAGCACATATCAACTATTTATTAATTGTCTGGGCTTCTTGAATCCTAAAAAATCTTAACTGAATCTTGTGTCCATAAATTCTCTTGCTAAACACATATTGGGCTTTTATTTTTAGCCTTTTTCTTTTTGTTAGTTAAATTATTTCTTAAGCCAAATGGACTAAATTATTTTTATACCATCTTAATCATATATGAGTTTGCTTTATTTGGTCTAAACTTTTATTAGAATCATATACAGTTGGACAAAGTAGAAAGCCAAATTTGTATCAACTATGCTTTTCCAAAAGCTAACTACTGAAGAACGAATTTTAGTGGTTGTACTGGAGAGGAGAATGTTAAACAAACATCATAAACCAACAACACAACTTCTTATTCAATGGTTAAAACTTACATGGGAATTTCTAATCCATATTCAACATCAATTAACCGAAGAAGACCTTGAAATTTTAAATATTTATGTTATGAATAACAAAGATACTAGTGGCATGTGACGTAGTTGCTGGCAATCTCCAAATATTTTTTATATTTATTGCCTGTAACAACTCGTTTTTTCATTGAACTATATTCTTCTTCTTCTTTTCTGACTAGCCAAATCACAAGGATTCAGAACCCAAAAGGCAAAAACATAAATTCAGACCTAAAAACTAATAAACAAAAAGGGGCCAAAGAAAGAACACGCATCCACCTACCCAGAACTCCATCCAAAGCCTTGACATAGTAGTCCATGACCTGAGTCTTTAAATTGGCTCCTTTTAGAAGCCTCTACATAAGGACTATCCAACGAAAGTGGTGAAATTTAGTGAAAAATAAAGACGAGGAAGTTGAAAGTCGAGAACCTGATATTAATGTTGCTTGTAACCTTGTAGATGGAGATACACAGAAGAAAAGCACGAAAATTGAGAAGGCTTGGAAAGGGAGAAGTGAAAGGTTCAAACTTCAAAGACAAATGGCGTTGAAATGGAGAAGAGAATCTTTTGCTGAGTACCAACATCCAAGTTATGCTAGCTGTGGCTATTGGCCTAATGGATAGTGGCATAGGCTCTTAGTCTATGTCTGTTATCCACAATTACTTAACTAACCTTACCTCCACCATATTTCTTGCATTGCACTGTCGTTTCATTTCCCATTAACAACTATTAATGTTGTTGTAACTTTTCAAAAAAACTATTAATATTGTATTTATAATTTCGATAAATCTACATATTGAAATATAGATTTCTTTTTCTATAACTAAATATTTATTGAATAAACATTGAGATTAAGTAATAATGTGAGAGCACATTGATAGCTCAATTTGAGGATTTTCGCGACCAAATATTTAGATTATATTTATTATTAATTTATTATATAATAATAGATATTGGTAATTTAATAAATATTTTATTTTTATTTATTCTTATATTTTTATTCCTTATTTATTATATGTTGATTTTATAACGGTTTAATACTGATTATATCTTTAACTCTTAAACATTTACTTTAACCAGTTCAGTGTCCAGTCCAATTTTTAAAACATTGATTCATATATACTATATAAGTTGGCTTTTGAATTTTATCTTTAAGAGGGACAAGAATTATCCAAAGAGTTGGATGACCATTGATTTTGCAGGATTGTTGATTGTAGATACTTAGGTATGTTATTCTTCTTTTATAATATACCATGAAAATATTTGGATTAAACATTTCTTAAGTATAAAATATTAGCATAATTTTACAATATTAATGCTTGAAAGTTCCTCAACTAATTATCAACTTTTAATGAAGGATTATTGAGTGAATATTTGATATTTGCGTGGCATTAAATTTTAAATTTCTGTTCATTTTTTTCATGACAAATCTAATACACTCAAAATATTTTAGTCTTCTAATTGAAGGGGACTTCATTTTAATATTAAATGAGTATTAAAAAGTGTCACTAGCCTCCTTATATATGTCTTTCTTTATTCACATTAATATGTTTATGTTGAAATTTTGATTCTATATTGTACCTACTATAAAAGGTTAATTTCCTCGACAAAAATGTCATAGCCTACAATTTTGAAATCCCTAAATGAAATCCAACCATGTTAAATAGAATTTGCATTTTATCTTTTCATTAAAATAATTTATACTTTCTACATACAAATTCACCTTATATTAAGAAATTTTTTTGAAATGTTAGAAAAGATGAGGCGTAGTGAACAAACTCACAAAGAGGAAGAGAAAATAGCTAGCTTGTTTCATAATTTTCCATTGCATACTATTGTTGTTACAACGACTATTAAATAGAACTACGACCCATACGATGGTGACACGTGTTTCATTCATAGTCATTTTGTTATAATCATTACAGACATGGTGCATTTATCATCTTATTTGCTAACGTTAATTCTTCGACATCATTTTCTTCCTCTTCTCACTCTTCCACTTCATTCTTCGGTGTCATCCTCCTTCTTCTGTTTATCTGTTACATATTATGGTTATTATTCATAACATCCCCTTCCCCTTCAGAAATCATATTATCTATCAAGTTAATACCTGGAAACCTCTTTTGCAATTCGAACATTGTTTCCCATGCAAACCTTTCTTTAGTTTCTCCTTTCCATTACACCAGCATATGTGTTACAGCACAATTATGATGTTTAATCATCCTTCTTCCCCATATTTCTTCGGGTACATTCTCGACATTGGTTAGTGACAATGGTAGTTACGAAAAGCATAGCATTCTCTCATAGATTAATTTCTTTAGCTGAGAAACATGGAAGGTTAGGAAAATTGTGGATTCTTTACGAAGTTATAACGTGTATATCACCTTGTTGATCTTAGTTGTGATTTGATATGGACCATAATACAATGGAGCTAGTTTTTAGTTGACTCTTTGTTGCATGTAATGTTCTCTATATGGCTAAAGCTTAACAAAAACCTATTATCTCATTTCAAATTCTCTCTCTGTTCTTTTTTTATCTGAACGTTGCCTCATCCCCTATTGTGCTCTGTCTAAGTGAAATTTCACTATTAGAGGTGCTACCTCCTGATCCTATAGCAAACTTCAAAAGCATACCCTATCAACTTTGGCAACCAATTATATAAGAATGGCATCAAAATCCTTTGCTCTAATAGATATTTCAAGCTCTTATGATCTGTTAATACTCTGAAAAAATGTCCATTTAAGGAATGATGTAATTGCTTTATAGCCTTGATGATGGCTAAAAGCTCCTTTTCATAAGTTAAAAGACCTTAGTGTTTAGGTGCCAATGCTTTGCTGAGGAAAGTTATGTTATGTTTGTCTTGTTATAGTACTACCCAATTCCTCTTTCACAAGCATCTGCTTCCACTATGAAAGGTCGTGCAAAGTCTAGTAACGTGAGGATAGGGGTTATTAGTAGTATCTCTTGAATACTTAATGTTCTTTTTCTTGCCATTCCCACTTCACAACTACTTGTTTCTTTAATATTTTCTTAGGAGGTTTGACTATTATCTCGTTGTACTTAATAAAGCGTCTATAATACCTTGTCAATCTGAGAAAGCCTTTAAGCTATTTTAATGTTTACAGTGGTGGCCATTATTAGATCATTGAATCTTTTTAGCATCTGTAGCCCATGTCCCAAATGTTCAATTTGTTTAGCCCTAAAAACGCATTTTCTCCTATTGTGCAAAAGTTATTACTACTTTAAAAGATATAGGATCCGCCACAAATTATCCAGGTGTTGCGCAAAATTGTTGCTATAAATAGAACATTATAGAAGAAAACCAACAAAAAATTTTGCAAATTTGATCTGAAGTTCTCATTTGTGAGGCTTTGGAAGGTAAAGGGTGCATTCGTTGTTAGGAAATCGAACTGGGATCAAATCTCAACCACAGTAAAATAATTACGAAATTTTTTTGTATTTTGATTTCCCAAAAAATAAGATCTCTTTAATTCTATAAAATGATTAACACATAAATCATAACAAAGCATGAATCGTAATTTATACCTTATTCTGAAGCTTGATCTTTATCTTGGCATATTCCTATAACCATTTTCGAAATCGATCTGTCTCAACCACTGTAGCCGTACAAATACCCAGCCTCTAAAGGTATCCACTAAATGGGTTGAGAGAAGTATGTAACTCTTACAGAAAGAGTTAAGCAAGAAGTACTAGCTTTATTAGTGCTTAAGGCTATTTATAATAGGTTTTGGACATTTTAGTAATTTAATTAAAATTAAATTCTAGTTTTAATTAAACTTTAATTAGAATTACAAATATTTCTAATTAAATAACAATTATGCCCAAATAAGAGCCAATATCTCATATTGATCAATATTTGTAAAATATCTCATATTTAATCATAAAGTTTCTCAAATTTTACAATCAACTCAAACTTGATTAAAATATCTTTTCTCTCTTCAACTCATTCTTTATATGAGACTCATTAAGTTCCCAATTACATTAGCAATGATTATAAATTATAAATATAATTCATAATTAGAACTAGAACTAGAATTAGATGAATTAAAATTTTAATTTATCTTTAATTCTCCAATTAAACAATTTATAACCATAGAACAAAATTGGTATCTAGCAACGCACCATGACCACCCAAATATTTAGGAATGTCAAAGTAGTTTTGACTAAATTTTTCATGCATTATTTTGTCATATAATTCAATTCTTTCATTATACATTGTTTCGATTAGACATAGAGCATGGAATTAATATCTGCTCTATTTTTTAGTCCAATCATATTAGTTCTCCATCATTAGCTATTGATTCAATTAATGATATTTGTAAACTATTTACAAAGTGTCATTCTACCTTGACAAAGGATTTCTTGAATCAATACTAATTAAAAGCAACGAAAAATTCTCCCTAATTACTTTAGGATGATGAATCTTTAATCATACAACTACCTTCATATAGTTCATGCTACATCCAAAGAATACCAATTGACTAACCCAGGATTAAATAGGTCCTAAGTAGTATCAATACATAGCAATCCATATACAAGATAACTTTAGTGACTTCAAATTAAAGGATCACTTATACAATCATCACAGTGAGAATTCCATAGTCACACAAGTAATTTTCAAATGAATTTCTAATATCGAGTTTGTTCAATGAACTTACTCTCTAACATGTACCCATACGTTTGTTTAAGTATCTTAATACTTGAGCCTATAAGATTTCCTTCATAAGGAAAAACACAATGTGTTCTAGTCTTTTGTGTTCTATTAATATCCAATCTTAATAGAACATATTAATAGAACAATGACTAGGAGCAATTTAGGGATAATACATAAATATAATATGAATCTCATAATTATAATTTCGTTATAATTTTATTTGTAATGTACAATTATCCTATAGTCTTTATCATATACATCTAAACAAGTATAAGATAAAAAATGTCTTTAAATTATTTTTTCATTAAACTACAACCAAAGTCATTGGCTATAAGGCTTAAACCAACATTTGTGAGTCCAAAAGTCATCATTAAAAACTCAAAATGTCCCTCATGTGTTCTAAATGCCATTTTTGGGATGTCTTCTTCCCTCATCCTGATTTGATGATATCTAGATCTTAGATTTAGTTTTAGAGTACGAGTTAGAGCCCTTTAACTCCTATAACAATTCTTCAATCAATGGGACGGGGATTTTGCTTGTTACTATGTGTTTATTTAATTCTCTATAGTTTATGCACATCCTCCATATGTTGTCTTTCTTTTTAAACTATAATCACTGGTGATGCACAAAGGCTAACACTCATCCAAGTGAATCCTTATTTCCAACAACTCCTGGAAAGACCATTCAATAGCATCTTTTTGCTCTCCTGAATGCCTCTAAGGTCGTATATTTATAGTTTCTACTTCTTAATTGAGAGGAATATTGTGATCGTGAGTTCTTTTTGGAGGCAATTGCCTTGGCTCTTGGAACACCTCATCAAATTTCCAAGTAGCCCCTCCAACCTCTGATATTTGTTTAATCCTCCAGAAATAGTTGTTACATATGGAACTAAACTTGATATATTAAACGTAACATAAAAAATGCACTCTTACTAGAATTTGATATGAGTTTATGGAGGCCTTACCTGATATTTCTCTCGATTTTTTTTTGGTTGCCTGTCAACTTAACTATTCGGCCCTCCTATTGAAACTCCATGGTAAGTTTCTTGAAATTGCATAATACATAAATAAGTGTCACCAGCCATTGGACTTCTAGAACCATGTCACATCCCCCCAATTTGATGATAAATACATAGGTGGTAAATTGTAATCCTTGCAATTTCGAAGTTCCTGCATATTTGATTGTAGTTTAGTTTTAAGCCCCTTCCACTGTGATGTTTAAATATGGTATTTCTACCACTTCTATATTTCCTTTCACTATAAGCTTCTCGTCTAGAAAGTTACGAGTGCTTTCGTTGTCGATGAGAATATGCAAGGGTTTCTTTTGGTGAATACCCACTACTGTCATCTATTTAAACTGTCCTTGCTCCATTAGACCTTACATCACTTCCCGGGATACCTTAGGACCTAAGAAGCACAAACACGAACACGAACACACGACACGACACGGACATGAACACGGGGACACACCAACTTCTAAAATTTGGTGAACACGAACACGACATATATATACATATATTTAAAATTTTAGAATTAAGAAAAAAAATAGAATTCATAAAAACATGGAGAATATATTCTATTAAGCAATTTTTCTACAATCTCCTATTCAAAAGTAGAATTAGTCATTCATATGGGTATTTACAACCAAAAAATCTAACTAAAGTATCCACCCTCTAATCACTTTACTCTCAAACATTGGCATTGCTTTCATCAGCAAAGATCATACTCTCCAACTCTGGTTCATCAAGTGAAAGATTGGCAACTTGAAGGATTCCATGATCATCATCAATTGGTGAAAACTCATCTCCTGCAATATACCACATCATTGCTTCTTCTTGTTTGTATTGTGAAGATTTTCTTGAAAGGAGCCGCAAATTAGTATGAATATATACTAAAATCTCAGCACGCTTAAGTTTGATCTTGTTCCTTTTAAAAGAGTGAATAAAAGAGTAAGTACTCCAATTTCTTTCACAACAAGATGAAGACGATGGTTGTCCAAGTAACTTGAGAGCAATCTTTTGAAGAATTGGAGCATGAACACCATGAACTAGCCACCAAGATTTTGCATCAAGGATACCTCTATCATTTATAGAGTCATAATCATCAAACCCTTGTCTACCATCCGAAAAATTAGCAAACTCAATGTTCACTTTTCTCCGATCTTCTACATCAGGAAAGTACCTCTTCAAACATTTCAATCTCTCATTGGTGAGCTCTACATCTTGATTTGGTGGAACTCGTTTTAAGTCTTTACTCAACCATTCATGGCTATAATACCTATATAATTGTAAGAAAAAATGTTATGAATTATTCATCAATTACCATTTATTTATCTCTAATAGAAAAGAAAGTATCAAAATTTGAAAAATCACCTTGGATTCAAAGAATGAGCTAAACAATGAAGAGGGGTACTACTTTTTGTCCAACGCTCAATTAAGATTTGGAGGACCACTTCATAGAAGGTTGAAGATTCATTGTCATCTTTTCTTTCAAAAAGATATATGGCCTTTCTTACTTTTTCAATCATGGAATCCCACATCTCATACACCAAATGGAGAGTAGATTCTTATAACATCATAAATAGGATTGGTGAAAGAAAGAATGAAATATATCTTTTGCCACCAACTATCACTCAGTAGCTTCTCTTTGACAAATTCAGCTTTGCCAACATCATCTTCGTTGTAAGCAGACCATTTTTCACTTATCACCATCTCTCGGAGCCCATGTTTGAGAAGTTTAAACCGCTTCAACATCACTATTGTAGACGTAAATCGAGTAGGAGCAACATTAAGTAACTTCAATGAAGCAAACTCATTAAAAATGGACAACCTCATATGGTGATTAACAATGAAGTTCTTAATAAAAGAAACATCGTCAGCGATTTATGAAATCCAAGAACATTCTTGATACACGAGATTGTTCCTTTCTATATTCTTAGCGGCACAAATGCTCTTCAAAGCAAGGTTAAGAGTGTGGACAACACAAGGAGTCCAAAAAATAGTTGGGAACCTCTGTCTCAATCATTAAACCAGCCGTCCTACAAACCGGTGTGTTGTCCGTCACAATTTGCACAACATTATAAAAACCAACTTCCATGATCACATCTCTCATTTGCTTGGCTATAAAATCCTTATCCTTGATATTATCAGAGCAATCAATTGCTTTCAAAAACATTGACCCATTTTCAGTCACATCCATAAAGTTAAGAAGAGGTCTTCTTTATGGATCACTCCACCCATCACTTACAATGCTCACTCCTTTTAGATTCCATATATTCCTTATAGGTTTAAGAAGCTTCTCAACATGTTCTCTTTCTTTGTCAACTAAATTTGTTCTCAACCTGTTGTAGCCCGGAGGAACATAACCACTAATATAATTATTAGCGGCAAAAGAAAAAGTTCTGATGAAATGAGGATTCCTTGCAAAATCAAAAGGCAATCCTAAAGAGTAAAACATTCTAGCAATCTCAAGATCTAAATTTTTTCTAGCTTGCATATTGAAAGCATCATCTATAGGTCCCGATATTGCCCTCCTCTTTCTTGAATCAAAACTACTAGTACATGATACTTCACCAGTTGAGAAATTTTGAGATTGACTAGACAAGGGTGGAAGAGGGACAGGTCTTGCCTTGGAATTTTCAATCAACAATGTAGCTTCATTGTCAATTTTTTTAAGTTCTACCACCTTTAAGGATGGAATGTCACCACAAACTCGAATTCCCTTGCCTGGCCATTTCAACAGGTACGCCCTTACCCTAGCGTAAGAAACTCTGAATGAGTTATGACAAAAACTACACTCAAACTCAAAGTTTCCACCACCCTCTATTTTATTTTTCTTCACCACATATTTCCATAGTGGTTTTTCTGGATTTTCTTGTTCAGCACACTACTAGAAGGCATGGAAAAAAGAGAATAGTGGACTAAAATACCTAATTAAGATACCAATTGTATTAACAAACAAGTAAACAATATTAAGAAACAACAAAGTGTTTTTATGTCGATAAAGAAAGCAAGACGGGAAAAGCAACTGTCAACCAAACACATTTCTAATTTCAAAATCACATAAAGATTTCTACTTCTAAAAAAAGATTGTAGCCTACAGCAGTCCAGCCATGAAATCATCAATATTGCATTGCAAAACAACAACTAAACACTCACCAAAATGATTAGGCAACATAAAACTCACTTTCTTTTTCTATGACCAACAAAAATATGGATTCTATTCTATTCTATTTTTAGATTTTGTTCTTTGTTACGTTGATAAACAGGAGATAGAACAAAGAATTGACCCAATCAAAGCCTAGTGTTCTAACAAATATCGGTCAATATTCCCAATATAGAACAATATTAATAGTAATAAATCATATTAGATCTCTAAATTCTTCTAAGAATCAGCTAGAATTTAGAAATGAATTTCTAGCTTCTTGTTGTTACTCACGAAATTCTGACTTAACTCCATACTTACCTTTATGCAGAGTTCATACATACGTACTTAACTCCAGACTTACTTTTATGACTTAACTCCATACATACGAATTTTCTTGGCCTTATTAGACTGACTCTTATGTAGAATTCCTTGATTTTTATAAAGATTTTCATGATTCCAAGTATGGGGCATTGATACACCAGAAGCTTACAAGTTACAATACTTATTAATAGAATTAAGAATTAATAAGTATTGTAACCATGTACAGAGCCGTGGAAACACACGACTCTGTACACGGTTTTCAGAGTCGGGTGTTTCCATAACCCACGACTCTGAAAGTTGCCACAAAGGAGTCGTGTGTTTCCATTACACACGACTCTCATGTACAGGTGCACAACGTTCAAAGAACGACAGCACCACAAAGAAACCTGAATGTGAAGCTAAGGCAGCACCACAAAGAAGGGCGTTAACAAACCTGAATGATGTTATGAAGACAACGTTGTATAAAGAACCAGTGCAGACGTTAAGGAACAGATAGCTGGAAAACAAGGAGCGACGTGTGACAGAAGATTTGTGAGAAAACAAGGAGGAGCGACGGCTAGAAAACCACGAGAATTTGAGAAATTGTAACAATTATATCTTTCTTAATAAGGAAGACTACCCATGTCAACTAAATAAATTTTTGAATAATTCATAAAAATGTTACGAGCCATATTAAGATGTGTTCGAGCCGTCTCCAGTCATGTCTGAGCCATGTCCGTGCCGATAAAAATATTTTTTATTCCGACACATACGAACACATGTCGACACGTGTCCACCGCATATCTATGTCAGACACATGTGATAGCTTGTGGTTGATAAATCGGAAAAAGTTTCAAAGAATTTTCTACAGGAACACGAACAAGGTATGACTTCTTATGATTCGTATTTTGTTTTATTCAAATTAATCAATTATCAAGATCCGCTCAGAATCCGTAAAAAATTTTATTTTCCGCTGGGACCGTGATTTGATCACAGTTGAATTTCAACACCCGTCTTCTTTCAAAGCTTGGGTTTTGGCTCTGGAGCATCTCTATATTCATCTATCATGACAAGTGGAGCGCTTGCTCTTGGTGCTCTCATTTCAATGGCTTTAGTAGATAAGTTTGGCAAAAGACAGTTCTTTCAGGGAGCTGGTACAAAAATGTCTGTTACATGGTGAGCAACTCTTCTGATTTCATTTCCTAAAATCTTCGGTTAAGCATGCTTACCTGTTCAGTTTGACACTTAAGAACTCTCCTCTACAGGTGATTTTGGCTGTAACTTCGGCGCTGAAATTTGGATAAGGAGTGACCCTCCCGAATAAACATAGTTGCCACTTGTGTTTCTGCTTAAAGTATTGTCTCTAAACAGAACTGAACAGGCATCATAGATGCTTCTGCATTCCATTGTATCGTTGTCATACTTGCAAACTGTAAGAGGGATCTATTTAAAATGCAGCATGAATATGAAAGTGACTTCTATCTCAGTATTAGTTCAGGTAAATTAGACTAAACTCCTATCTCACTCATGAGCAGTATTCTAGGTCTGATACCGGTGAGTATGTAAAAACATTGGGGAAAAATATTGATTCTCGAAGACACAAGAATATAGCATCTTTCAAACATGATAACAACATGTGCGCCCAGTTAATCTTGTGTACGTCGCAATTTTTCTGTGAAGGAGAAAATATTTACAACTCCTGAGGTTCATGAATATTAACTATACCCAATTCTCATGCAGAGTGCTGTACATTTTTCTCAGACGGGATAATAGTCAATTACTGTGTCTTGGCAGCTCTGAATAGATCTTTCCACTTCTCTGAATCACTTCCAGGACCTTCCCCCTGCACAAGAAAGCTTTCAGTTTAAGTTTCATGATAATCTGCAAAATAAAACACATAACTTGAATATGGGAAAAAGTTTACTTTGAGGGAAACTGACAAATGGTTGACAAGTTGCAATGGCACATTGATACCACCAAATTAACGAATTATCAGTCATATTTTGCTCATTAAATCTTTGATAAATTACCTCAACTGAGTTGATTTCGTAAATTTCGCCTTCCGTAAAATCTATGTCCAAGGCCTGAATGCAAGCTTCAGCTACTACTAGTCTGCTAGCTTCTCCAACAAGCTTATCTCCTGAAACCATGCAGCAAGCAGTAAGCCCCATGCTTGCGAGAAATAACATAGGTAACAAATTGTCCATAGCGATCCAAGCAAATTTATTCTTTATTATCAGTGATTTCCTTTTGTGGACTACAGAAGTATTGCGAAGGACTACTTAGTTCTTACAAATAGAGTGCCTAACTTACCTAAGAGACAAGAGAAATAATGAAGTGCTATGAGAATAATTCACAAAATTGCCACTTCCCAAACTCTGATAAAAACATAAGTTCTATACCTTGACCAATAAGAACTGCACGTCTTTTCCCAGCAGTAGCCTTTACCAATGTATTTAGATCATATGATGTGTAAGGTCCATCTGTTAATCTACCAGGTCTGATAGAAATGTTGATGTCAGTAAGCATACAACAACAAAGATGCATGCCAAAATGAAGTTTCTCCAATAATTCTTGGATAAAATTGTATATTCCATAAATAGTTTTTTGTCATACCTGATTATGGTAAATGGAAGACCAGAGTTGCGGACATAATCTTCTCCCATCTTCTTATATTTCAGAACACCAAACAGGTTCATTATGCTGACAACAGTAGATGCAGATTAGATTTTACCAATGCACATAGCATAGTGGAATATTGCGCTTATTAGAAAGAGATTTAGTGGTTAGAATTTAATTAAACAACTTTCATACATTAGTGAAACAAAAAGATATATATTTGTATATATACATATGGAATTTCTAAATGAACCTCATGGACAGACTACTTTGGTTTTGCAGACTACTACATAGAGAGATGAAATAAGCAGAACGGTTGAAAACATTGTTTAGATCCAAATAAACAGAAAAATTAAAAATTGAAAGATATTTTATTTTCCTAGTGTTGCGGTCAATTTTTGTTATTTTCTTAAATTATCAATGAATCACAGTTCTGACTGTACCTCCATGGTAGTTCATTGAACTTGGTTACACCAACTGATGAAACAAGAACAATTCTCTTCAGAGACCTCGGAAGTGCAGAGACAAGATTTCTCACACCTTCCCAATCTTCAAAAGGAAAAGAGTAAAATGAAAAAGAATAAGGCCCGCATATCATCAGAAGCATGGCTTAGATTATGTTTGTTGTGTTTTGGTAAATGCATGAGCATTAACACTACTACATGTGCCAAATTGATTCTCAAAAAGGTAAATAGCAACAGCTGCGCTTGTTCTAAGATGGAGTGGATTGCAAGTAAGGGATTTATATTTAAAACCTCAAGGGCCATTGTAGCAGTGATTTGAAAGAAAAAGCTCCATCAGTTCTGATTTCTGCAGCCATCTGCCTTACTTAACTTTTCGAAGCCAATTCAATGGATTACAACGTGGTTTTTCAGCCTTTTCCCTTGCTTTAGTAAAAGAGTAAACTTCTATCTGACAAATTAATATTAGTAGATAATACATTTACATTCTATTCTGAAATTTCTTGTTTCCAATGAATGTTCTGACCTGTTTTTTCTGGTGTATTATCTCCATCCCATCTCTTTGAAGGAAATGCAGTCGTCCCAGTGCAGCAGATCACATGTGTGACACCCTCCAGGATAGAAGCAAATAAGTAGACTTCTTATGTCAGCCAATTTGTTTATCTATTCTTTCGGAATATTGAAAAACTAGAAAGCCTTAAGTACCTCAAATATAGAACTCTCAAGATCCTCAGGGTTTCGCGTGTCCCCTTTGAATACCTATCAAGTTTCAATACCCCTTTATGATTAAGTATCAACATCCTGAGGAAACATAACTGATTCAAAACTCAAAAGCAAGGACTTTGTTCATTCCACAGATAAATCAAGAAAACGGTACATGAAATAGCCACAGATAGGGAGTGAATGATGAACCTGCAGTATCTCTCCATCTTGTTCCCCAAACAATGCAGTTGCTTTTGAAGGATCCCTCAATAAGAGGCGTGACATTATATTCCGGTCAAGCAGTGATGCTACCACCAACTGTCCTGTAAATAAAGCACCAATTTTCCATGAAACAAGAAGCAATTCAACTCAATAAAACAACAAGTACTAACATCATTGACAAAGCAGTTTTTCTTTCAAATATACATACTGATTAGGGACTAACAAGCCTGAAAAAAAAAAATCCATCCTTTAACTAAAATTTAGATTATTTACTTCCATTTTCTAGAGCACATGTTATATAAGAGTAGGCGAAGACAAACCAACACCACCAGAGCCACCAACTACGAGAACAAGCTTGGAGGAAGCAGAAGAGGCAGGTTTTGAATCACGGGCAGTCTCTGAACTGGGTGGTTGAATCACTTCCTCTCTTACTGCTTGAACCACTGATGATGCCAACCCTGCTCGTACTCCTCTTTCTCTAGAGCTTGAAAGGCACTTATGATAGCAATACCC
>JANSVA010000008.1:25716015-25738395 GCA_025504915.1 Erythroxylum reticulatum | reverse complement strand
GTACTCCTCTTTCTCTAGAGCTTGAAAGGCACTTATGATAGCAATACCCAGAAGAGAGAGTAGGTGAAGCATGAAGACAGTAAAGGTGCAATCTTTGTGGGTGTGTCGGGAACTTCTGAAGCGATAGAGGAAAATCCGACTTGGGAGTGACAGAAGAGAACTTGGAAGCCATCATTGAACGGACATTAACGACCAACTGAGTGGCCAGCAGCGGCACGAGTTAGAGAGTAGCAGTTGGCATTTGTGGTGGTTATGTTTTTGGCTGGTGTTACCAGAATGCCCCTCTTCAAAATATCACATGTTTAAGCTTCAATTACATCTTTAATTTTATTTAATATTTGATATTAAATTTTCAAATTGCTTACGATTTACCTTTTTATTTTTCAAACTATTAAATTTTCAAATTTCTTACAATTTACCTTTTATTTTTCAAACATACTTATATCAACCATATTGATATTATTTTAAAAACCGTGTTATATGAAATATAGTTGCAATAACTAAAGTATGTAAAAGATTATGGATTGTTAAAATCTATATATTTGTCGAATTTTTGGTTTAGAACTTTAAATTAATTAAATAGCATGTAAATTTCTTCATTTTTACTATTTTAAATTTAAGTTTTTATTTTATAAAAGAAAATTAAGAAAAGCTTAAGACATTGTTTGACAATCAACTGATACATTAGCTATTAGCTGATTCTATCAGTAGTTAGTTAATAATAAATTATATCAGCTGATTTGATTAGAGAATAATATAAGTTATTTATTAAAGATGTTTAGTAAAATTAACTATTTAATATAAAATGGTTGATAAAGATATGACTTTAAAAAAATTATAAGAACATGAGTATTATATCCTAGTATTTCTTTTAATATTTTCATAAGATTTTATACTTTAGGTATTTAATTTTATAAAAATTAAGTTTATAACTCTAATAAAAATATAGAAAATATAATAATAATAATAATAATAATAATAATAATAATAATATAGTATTTCTCTATAATTTATAAATTAATTAAAATTTTTAATAAATTAATCAAATTTTAAACTTTAATTTTTATCTTAAAATTTTATTTAAAAAATTAAAATTAAAATGATTAAAAAATAAAAATAAGTGTCACGCCTATGACACTTAATTTTAAACCAATCTTTTTTATTTTTATCATTTTAATTTTAATTTTTTATAAAATTAATAGTAGCATAATTTAATTTTAATTTTTTTATAAAACTAATAGTAGCATAACTCAAATTAAATTGTAAAAAATAAAAAATAAATAAAAAGACTCACTTTATGCCATGCCTATGACATTTATGTCACACTCGTGACAATTCCTATCACAAGCATGATGGTTATGTTTGAAGAGCAAAATGAAGGATATGATTGACTTTTATATATTACATTTTCAACAGTTGAGCCAAGTGCTCCTATACTCGAGTGTTTTCTTTTCAGCTGATTGGGTTAAATTCGCTAATCGAATCAGTCATTTACCAAATATTTCTATCGATTGTTTCATACGGTCAATTAGCTAAAAGTTTTGAAACTGCTAATAAGTTGTTTACCAAATGAGACCTACAACTCTCTAATATAAAAGTGAAATGTTGTTTATTTGTCGATTGTTTTCTTTTTAAAAACTAACTAAATGCAAACCTTTATTTATCTTTTTGAATTCTCAAATTATTAATTCCTCTATAAAAGTCGCCTGAACTCCCATTTGATTCATTGTCTAAAGTGAAGAATTTTTTATAGAGTTTTGTTATAAAGATATTTAATTAAATATAATTTTATAGTTATATTTTGAAAATAACTTTTTTTGGAAGCCTAAAAGTTGAAATAATTTTCGTTTAATAGGTTCTTTTTAACTAAAATTATATAAAATATAATATTTTATTTAACAAAGCTAAATTTGATTTGTGAAAAATTATAAATTTTATAATCTGAAATTTCATAAGATAACAATATTTACAATTTTTTTATTATATGTGGTTTCTTATTATAGTAGTTCTATTTTAATTTTTTTACTCCTCCAACATTAAGATTTTTATTATTTTAGACTCTTTAATTGGCTCATTTAATGAAAAGGGATGAATGGCATACTTTTAGCCCCTCAGCATATGAAGGCACTTCATAGTTAGTTGGAGACAAGCCTTCGGTTAAAGATTAACTAGATCATATGCATGGGAAAGGCATGTGAGAGCTCTAAGGTAACTTAGCATATTAGATCAAGCACGGTGCAAGTTTTGATAAAGCGTTTGACCCTGTGTGGATTGACTTGGTTAAAGTTAAATTCTTGATGGACTAAGGATTTAGTGCATACTTAAATGAACGAACCATGGCTAACAAACTTGACATGGGTAAGTATTGGATTGGACTAGTATGCTATGAAAGGCTTTAGCTTAGATAACTTATCATTAATGGATATAGATCATAGGGAGATCTTGGATGATGTGATGAGTAAAATCATATGAGATATATGTCAACCCTAAAGGATAAAGATAATATGGGAGGATCACTTGATGATAGCAAAGATCTTTGTAGATATGGATATATCTTTCCTAATTCAATATAATATCATTTTTTGTAGTTAGGATGTAACTTTATCATATTAGATAGAGCCCTATTTGGATAGGAGTATCTTTTAATTTGTTAGTGTGATATAATTTGATAAAGATAGAGGCAATTTAGGTAAATCAACTCGGTTAGGACTCTAATTTGTCATTTGGCCATTAAGCCAAAGGTGCCTATATATAGCTCATTTGAGCCTTGCTCCTCATCATATTGAGAGAGCATTCCTTTGTACACTTTGAAGAAAGTGTAAACGTTGGCTTTTTCGTATCTCTCAAATTCTTTTATTGTTGCGTTTGATTATTTTTTACTTTAATAGTATTCTTACTCGAATATGAGAATTAAATACTAACAAGGTCGTGAGGCATTTGAGAATAAGTTTCATTAGTTGATGATCACATGGGAAATGTTGAGTCTTGCTTAAATAGACCTAAGCAAGATTATTGTGTAAAGGTAAAGGCTTAACATTAGTATAAGCCTCTGTTTGATTGAGCTTATACTAGTAGAACTTTTGTCAATAGAGTTTTTTCTGTAGATCTTTTCTGAGAAGAACTTTTCTAAGAAACTAGTTAATTGTTTGGTTATTATTTAAAAAAGAGCTTTTTTGAAAAAGCTTCATACAGTAGACTGTTTGACAACATAAAAATAAAAAGCACTTTTAATTTTAACCGTATTTTATTTTGTAATAAAAATTATTTATACATATAAATATTATTTAAAGTATATTAAACAATATGCAAAGCACAATATATTAATTATTATATAATTTTAACCATATGAAACATAAATGAAAATATATCTAACTAAATCTTTTATATGGATTATAACATGAGTAAAACTAATTTCAAAAATAAATATTAAAACATATAAAAATGTCAAATAATATTATATAAATCTCAAAATAAATATTCAAGCTGAGATAATAGTTAAATACATAATAAATTAGGCATTTTATTGTAATAAAGAAGATAGGCATGCAAGATAAATGTAAAGATGAATTTGTAGGCAATGTGAGAATTATGTGTAAAATATAAGGGCAAAAAGGACTAAAAAGGGCTTATTAATTGATCTGAAAAATCTACTGGCTTTTTTTAGAAGTTCCAAATTAGAGCTTTTTAAAAAGTTGTATTTTGGCTACCCAAAAAGCCATATCTATTAAAGAAATGCTTTTTTATTTTATAGTCAAATATTTATTTTCTTTAAAAAGGCTTTTGTGGTGAAAAAAGTATTTATTGACCTCCCAAAAGCTCATCCAAACAAGCACTAAGTAAAGTGCCTAGAAGACCTTTGTAACATATACCATAGTATCACACACTTAATATAATAATAACCTGAGTGTCAAGTCAGACCCATAAATAAATAATTGTCAGTGCTGACTTGGCTTCAATGAAGCCCACTTACCTTAAATTTCTACTTACGTGATCCTCGAAAAAGTCTTTATATTCTTGACTATCCTATTCTATTCTTCAAATTTTGAAATTTAAAGAAAAAGAAAAGGAAAGTAAATGTTACAATAGTTTCCTAAAGATTTAAGTCCATTAAAATCCAACAACTGAAGAACATTTGAGGGAAATTGTTAAAGATAAAGTTATTCCTAGCATTTGTTAAAGATTAATCCTATATTTATATAGATTGTTGAAAGTCCTTGAAGGTAAGTTAAGAAATTTGATAATTTTCCCAAATTTCAAGCGATTAAAATCTAAAATCAAAGATTGTTGGAGAGATTTTAACAAGGTAAAAACATATACTTATCATGTATTTTGATTATTTTATTAAATTTAATCAATCAATAGAATATATTTTTAGTTTGTTTAATTACATATGGTTTGTTTACATATATTCCTTAAAGGTTTGTTTACGATTTTCATTAATATTTATCGTCAAGTATGCACCCTGTAAAAAAAAATCAATTGCACATGTAATTGCTTATCGTATGCATATTATTAGAGTTGTCGCTTGCATGATTAAAGTTTTTTGTTTGTTTTATGATTAATTATTTATTATTATGTGGCTATTAATTGTCTATTATGTGACTCTTAATTGTCTATTGTTGTATCTTTTTCTATCCGTACATATGCTTTATAAATGAGGCAAATAAAGCCTTACCCACACTGGATTTTTTAAAAATTCCAATATAAAAATTCAAAATTTTCTATAGATATTTACCATGTGTCTTATATCAACATGTTTGCATTCCATCATAAATGGTCACAAGGTTTAAGTTAAGTTTTACTCAAATGTAGTAAAGATGCAAAGTTTAATTTGCTTAAAATGTATTTGACTTGTTTATAGCTTATTATGTTGTTGAAGCATGTTATAATAGGCCTAATAATGGACCGTATTGGATTGAGTTTGAAGTTATAATAGGATTAGCAATGGATCGAGATATAATGGGCCTAAGACTGCTTATGCTTCACCTAAAACCCTCACAAGTAGCCTAATCATGGCTCAAAGCTTGATCTAGCTTCGAGTTATTGGAGTGAGCCTAAACTTATCGAACTTTAGGTTTGTCAAAGCCTAATTTGTCTGCTACTTCCTTCAACTAATGCCACAACTCTAAGCTTTCCTAATGATCACATATGATTGATCTTGTTTTCACAATGTTATTAATGAAATCATCACAAACACAATGATGCCATTTATAAATATAATGATGTCGTCAATGAAATCATGTTATCATAGCCATAAGCCTATCATCACTGTTGCCTTAATCTCCGATGAACTTTTTTATATGCCAACTTGAAAATAATTGCCATAAAAAATAATAACAACAAAACTATAAACTACAACAAAAGTGAAGGAGGTGTTATAGAATGAAAACATGAACAATAACAACATGGCCGCCTCCATCACATCAAACTCTATCAAATAAAAAAAGAAAAGAAAAACCCAATAAGAACCAAAATGAGAAAGAAGAGAAAAAACAAATCTTTGTAGACAACAGCAATACAAATTAAGAGATAAACCAAATTTGCGAGAGATAAGATGGAGTGTTTAAGAGGAGAGATTAAGAATGAGAGACAAGAGAATAGTGTTCGGTCTTGGCTTGCTTGGTTGATGGCTACATCTTTTAGGTTTTTCAAACACAAAAGACAAAATTTTGTTACATTAAAAGAATGTTGTTGTTTGTGTTATAAGATAAGCTCAAACTTCAAGCCAAATTATACCTGTGTAGGTTATGTAAGGCCCTAAACTATACCCTAGTGGAAATGTTACATGTCCATGGAAGTATTTGTGTTAGGTGTTAAAATTATGACATGATTATAAGTTATATATGTTTTGAATTTTGGTTTGATGGACCACAATTAGTAACTTGGAATTAATTGGTACCATTAGAAAATTGATGTATTAAAATGAACATTTGGACTAGAAAAAATGTCAAGTGGCAAGACAAATTGGTATATGAAAATTTGGATGATTAATCCTATACATTTAGTGACATTTAGCATAAGTAAATAAGGGATGAATGGCAGTATAGTTGAATGAAATTTGGCAACATTGATTGAATGACAAATGGCCTAACAGGATTGTGACATTTGGCAGCTTATGGAGTGGACAAATGGGACACATGTAATAGTGACAAATGCTATGTTATGAGAGTGACACCTAGCAACTTAGGTGTTAATGTAAGGCCCCAAAATACACCCTAGTTGAAATAATCCATGTTTATGAAAGTACATGTATGATAGGAGTTAGAATTTTGCTAAGATTAGAATATGAAAGACATATGATTTGATTTTTTGGTCAAGTGGATAATGGTTAGTGAATTTTTTATTAATTGATTTCATTAGAGAATTAAGGTATTTAAAAATTAGAATGATCAACTTATGAGCTAGTGACATTTGGCACGGTTAAAGCATTGACAAATGGTATAATTGATACATTGACAAATGGCAGCACTAGTGTGTGACATATGACCTAATGTATCATTGACACATGGCAGCTCCTTTAAGGGACCCATGAAGCTCATGCATGGAGACATATGTTGCTCCAATTCGATGAAACCTAGCTTTGGATGTGGCAAATTCTGTTGGAGCAAGTCTTCACTTTAGTTGACACATGGCAGCTCCTTTAAGGGACACATGAAGCTCATGCATGGAGACATATGTTGCTCCAATTCCACGACACCTAGCTTTGGATGTGGCAAATTCTGCTGGAGCAATTCTTCATTTTAGTCTCTTCTCTCCACAAAATTTCATTCTCGTACTCTCCCTCTCAAATTATGGACCTTTGCTGAAGCTTGGATCTTCATCTTTGTAAGTTATTTCATTAAGAAGTAGCTCATGGAACTTAATGTAATACTATCTAGTTGGTGCTGAAAGTTACAAGTTAAACTTAGGCATGTGCTGGATGTTTGGAAGCTTGGTTTAGCTAGATTCTTGGAGTTAATTTTGAAGTTTAGTAAGGTAAAGGAATTATAAACTTGGTATCCTGTGATAACATGTGTTGTTTGATGTTTGATATGGATCAATTGTGTACTGAAATGGGAAAGAATTGAGGTTTGATACATGCTGAAAATTGGTTTGGATGAGTAGTTCTACTGGATAGGTTTCGGTATTTTAGTCATATCTTGCTCTGTAGGTATCTAAATTGGATGAAATTAAATTAGTATTAAACTATAAACTTATATCTACAACTTTCATAGGGCGTAAAATCTGATTTATATCACTAAGTGTGTCAAAAGTTGGCTTGAAGTTGAGTATTTGGAATCTGTCACTGTTTGTGAACAATTTGTAGTCATTTGGGATAATTTTCCACATACTGAACCAAATTACATAGAATTAGTGTTAGTAGAAACTTAAGACATAAAGTAACAAATGTTTAGAAGAATGTTTGGCTTAAATCCTTCATTTTCATTGTCAAAATGGCTGTGTAACATTGATTCGAAAGTCTGTTTTGGGGAAAAACCTGGAAGAAATGATGAAGTATGTGTTTTCACTGAACTTACTTTGGTATTTCGATTATAACTTGAACTGTGGATCTCCAAATGAGTTGGTTTTTGATTAAGCTTAAACAAGATACATATTTTTACAACTTTATTGAAGAAGTTGAATTTTAATTCTGTTTCTAAGATTTTCAAAATTTGGTATGAAATTGAGCCTTTGCTTAGGCTGTAGCACTACCAGGGACAGAAATCATATCCTGTAGTTTTTGAATAAACTGTATTGATGTAGGCCAAATTAGACTGAGATGTCTTCACCAAATTTTAAGCTTATTATCTTATCTTTAAATTGGTATAAAGTTTGCAATTTTTGAATATTGTAATTGAGAGTTATAAGGTGTACAACTTGGAGGCATGATCATGCATTAGTCAAATTTTCAAATGTACATAGTTTGTGGTAGTTTGAGCATAAATAATTGAATACTAAACCAAAGTGGATGAAATTAGTATCATTGGAAAGTTAAGACAAAGACGCAAAACTTTCTAGAAGGAAGTATTACCTAATTACCTCATCTTCCTGATGAGAATAATTGAGCAAAGTGGACCCGAAGGTGGATTGTGAAATAAATCTGGATTGAGGGATTGAGTATGATTTCACATGATCGATAATGTGATAAGATTAAGGATAAGAAACCCGAATTTTGATATGAACATGCATCATACATATTCAGTATACATGAATGTGCATAATTGAATTCATAATTGTGCATAATAGTAATATATATTTGTATTGAATATTTTAGAGAAATCCTTAGAGCGATTGATTCCAGATATTGCCAAGACTTTGAGACAATAAGTAAACAAGGAGTTTTTGTAAGTAATTTAGACAGTAGCTTTTGTGGGTATCCTAAGATGGTCTCACCTTGATTTGTTTTGTTTATTACTGAATTGGATTTGATATTGATGAATGTGTACTAATCTCGGACATGAAGGTCCGAGTTATTGATTGATGAATGTGACATTGGAAGTGTTATTTGCATATAAATATAATTGACTACTTGCTTTGCACATGTAATGTCTGAAATGACCTTGTTTTGTTTTAAAACTATTGATTCCTAGTTGTGGGTAAATAGGCATGCCTAGAAGGGTCTGCAACTGCTTCTATGATACTTTAGTGTCTGACACTTTGATGTCTTCTGTTATTGACATTTCGGTGTCTTCTATTATTGAGACATAAGTCTCTTTTGTGATATGATACCAATTATGGTATCTTCTGTATAAGTCCCGTTACCCACTTTTGTTGACGGATTAGGAGTCATTTGATTGCGTATTCTGATATATGTTGGATTTTAAAATAAACAAAATGATGTTTTGAACTGAAGGGATTGTACCTTCTTTGATACTCAGTTCTGCTAACTATGCAACTGTTCTGAAATTTAAATATCTGCTTGTGCTAGAACTTAATTCAGTATGATTAATTGTCAAATCATGCATAGTTTAGATATTACTCATTAAGCTATATGCTTAGCATGGTGGATTTGCCTCATGTAGGTTATGAGCGAAATTTATAAAGACTGGGACGAGACAACCGCAATGGCCAAGGAAGTCTAAATGTTGTTTTGAAAATAATGTAAAATATTTGGTTTGACTTTTGGGCTTGTATCTGATATGTATATGTGAATTTGTTTGTCAATTTGTAACAACGATAGTTCAGTTTGGTTTGGATTTTTCAGTGAGTTTGTGTTAAGTACTATGTAATTTAATGTATGTTTGTTTGAATTGTTTACTGGAAGTTTTCGTATGCTTTGATTTGTTTGTACTGTTTTGTGTGGCATTCATATATCCTTCCAGGGGGTATATGGATGTTACAGTTAAACTCTTGCAAGGAAGTTTCTGCAGCTCTCATTCTTACTCTCCACTGAAATCACCCACCCTCAGTTAGCTTCTAAATTTTCGTACCAATTTTGTGCAAAATTCTCCAAACTCTTTGCCAAATACTACATCAAGAAAGTTACCTCATGCTATCCTCTTTTTTACTATCTTCTTGGTGCTAAGATCATCCTAATTTTACCTGGATCTTGGGATGGTGTTTGTTTGCTTGGAAGGCTAGTTTAGCTAGTTCTTTGAAGAAAGAATTTGAAGTTAAATAGGTAAGGGAATTCTAAACTTGATAGCATTCATTAATTCAAGTTCTATGACGATTGAATTGACATAAAATTTATGTTATGATGATGATAAACGAGTGCTAGAAAATTGATCCTTGTATGGCAAATTCCGTTTTGGTTTTGATGTATGAAAGTTAATGATTGTGAGTTGCCTAATGAATGATTTTTGAATTAGATTTAGACATCAATTTGATAAGTGATTGAAGCATGAATAAGGTTGAATTGAAGTGAAATTGATGGACTTTGGTGAAGGTGTGTTGGATGGAGTATGAAGCAGTTAAACTTGGAAACAAAACGAAGGTTCACTCATCCCACGATCGTGGGATTTATGTGGCACCTTCCTACAATTGTGGGAAATGCTTTGGAAGGGAAAAGGGATGATTTTGTACATTTGTTGGACTATATAAGGTTAAGGCAATTTTTAATGGTATAATTGGACTTGATTGAGGTGTAAAATGAACCTAGTTTGATTTGGAATTAGTTAATTAAAGGTTGAATAAGGTTTGGAATATTAATTGAAGTAATAACTTAAGGAAGGTGTTATTTGATAACAAAGTATCTAATTTTGGAACTTATAAGTTATTAAACGAATGAAGTTTACCTATGAATGCTAATGTGATTTAAAGAACAAGAGTAATGTGTTAGTTGTAAAGGTTTATGAATTGGGAACTTATATGAATACATGTAATGTGTAATTACTTAATGAATTCATTCGTGTATTATTGCAAATGTTTATGATTATAAGGCATGTTAAGTTTGGTCAAATGTGAATGAATATGTTAAATTTGAGCAAAATGGAATAAAGTTATGTAATGCACTACATCACTTACATGTGATTCTGAAATCTGAAATGTTTTGTTTTTAAAACTGTCAAGTCCTAGTCATGAGTAAATAGGCACGCCTTGACGGGTCTATAGCTGCTTCTATAACTAGAGACTAAGGCGTCTTCTGTATCTAGACACTTTGGTGTCTTCTGTACTTGACACTCTGGTGTCTTCTGATCTTAGACACTCTGGTGTCTTCTGTTTCTGAGATACCAATTATAGCTATCTTCTGTTTTAATCCTGTTACCCGATTCTGTAAAAAGGAATAGCAGGCTAATCTATTTCGTGTTTTGATATAAGTTCTGATATGATACAAGATAAGTTCTGATCTGATACAAGATATATTCTAATTTGATATAAGTTCTTTTATGACACAATTATATCTTGTTCTGAGACTTGTACATTCCATTATGAATTAATGATGTTATGTTCTGATACTTATATATTTTGTTATGATGCAAGAATGTATTGTACTGATGAATTACATTATGTTCTGATATAAATAATATTTAGATTGTTCTTTAATATGAACAATTAAAGATCGCTTATGATATGACCTAATTTAGTACATACGAATGTTAGTTGACTGTTAGAAACAATCACCATTATATATCCTGTTTAGTTATTCCCCACGAAGTTATATGCTTATCATGGTAGTTTTGCCTCCGTATAGGTTCTGATAAGAAGACTTAAGACTGAGACAACTTCAGTGGCCAATAAAGGACTTGATATGATTTTGGAAAATGTTATGTTTAAATTTTAAGTTGTATTTCAATATATTTCAATATATTGTATTTTGCATAAATGGTTTGTAATAACTATAATACAAGATGGATTTATATGTAAGGCATGTATATGATGAGTACAATATATAGATGATGTTCTGTATATAACTCAACAAAGTATGAATGTGAAGTATGTTATCTTATTTTTAATGAATTTATGGAATATCTTGGTATGTTTTAGGATTGTTTTGTGTGGCATCTGTATATCCTCTTAAAGGGTATTCGGGTGTTACATGTTATGTTGTATTTCTGTGTGATAATCCCTCAATCTTCTAAGAAGATCTAAAACTTTTGTTGTAGACCTTCCTAGTATGAAACCAAACTAGTTCTCTATGATCGGTGCATCCTTTCTCACTCTCATCTCAATTACCTTCTACTACAGCTTTTTGGTGTGACTAAATAGTTTGATGTCTCTATAGATCATAGTTGTTACAGGTTTAGATATCCCTTTTGTTCTTGTATATAGGAATTAGCACACTAAATATTCAGCCATCTGACGTTTTAGAGGACTCGAGGATCATATTAAAAAACTTTACCTAAATAAGACCCTCTTTGCCTAGACTCTTCCACACTTCTATAGGTATCTCATCAGGCCCTACTACCCTTCCTTCCATGCTTGATCTCCCTTAAAGCTCTTTTAATTTCTTTCTTTATGATTTACCAACAATGAGTAAAGTTGCAATACATCTCGAATGATCTAAGATTACCTAGAGAGATGTTGTATTCTATGCCTTTTCTAAAAAGGCTATAAAAGTATTTATATCATCTTCTTCTGATTTCATTTTCATCCAAAGTACTCACCCTCCTTTATCTTTTATACAATGAAATAAGTCTCTCGTTTTCTTTTTCCTAGCTCTCGTCAACTTAAATATATCATCTTCTCCATCTTTAGTTTCTAATCATTAGTATAATTGCTTGTAAGCTCTACTTTTAGCTCCTAAAACTATCTTCTTCTCCTCTTTCTTTGTCAGTTTATAACTTACTTTATTAATTACCCTCTTTACCCCTATAGTGTTATCCATTTAACCTCTACTTTTGACTTATGAGACTATCTTCTTCACTCCTTTCTTTGCCAGTTTGTAACTTTCTTTATTAGCCATCCTCTCTACCTCTGTGGTGCTATTCAATAAAGCTTTATAGGCAACCTTTTAATCATAAAATTTTCTTGTACGATTTCATCTTATTACCCCTAGGCCCTTTAAAAACACCTAAGATCTCTTTAGTTGCATTCTTTAAAAGAGTTGCTACTCTCTCCCACATATGATTAGCATCTCCTTACAATTTCCATTCTTCTCTATATATTACTTTATCCCTAAGTTGTTCCACTATATCCCTTTTCATATTCCACTATCTAACTTTGATACACCTTTGAGGACTTCTCTTCTTCCTCCGACCTTTAACTATAAGATCTATAACCAATAATCTATGTTAAGTTTACCAGAAAGCATTATGTATCACCTTACAATCCTTACAACTAAGCTAATCACTCCACCTTATAAAGAAGTAGTCAATTTAAGGCTTTATACTTCTACTATTAAAAGTCACTAGGTGCTCCTCATTTGTCTTAAAAAATGAGTTGGCTATCACTAACTCAAACACTACTAAAAAGTCTAACAAAGTAGTCCTACTATCATTCCTCCGTACCTGAAACCCTTATGAGCCCATAATTCTCTATCTAAGGTTGCCCCTATATGACCATTAAAGTCTTTCAGGAAATCTAGTAAATTACCTTATCTAGCTCTTCTCAAAATTAACGCTTAAGCTATTCATCCAATCTTACTTGGGGTACATAAGAACACTTCACATTAAAAAAACATATTTCATGACAATCGTTAAGGAAAAAATCCTATCATTAGTCCTCTTTACCCCTACAATATGATATATGAGTTCCTCGATAACCAAGATACCTATCCCATTCTATTGCATCGAACACCTTGAATACCAAAGTTTGAACTTATTAGTCTCTTATACTTTATCCCTTGTCCACTTTGTCTCTTGGAGGCATACTATATGAATTATATATTTTTCTATAATTTCAACAAATTTCAAAGACTTCCTTGTGAGGGTACTAATGTTCCAAGAATATATCCACAATCTATCAACATCTTCACTTCTCCTAGACCTAAAACATTAAACGACTAGCCTTTGCACTATTACCATAAATCAAAACCACCACTCCTACCCTAATGACCAACACAAGCTATAAAACACAAGCCCAATAAATCCCTAAACAACTTTAAGATTACTTAAGAAAGGAAACAAATATTGATATTAAATCCCAAAATAGAAACCATGATAGACGAACGCAAAAATCAAAAGCACAAATGATCATAAACACATCAAGATTTAGATTGTCTAAATCTATACCAATAATGGTGGCTTCTCACCTTACTTTGCAATTGATTAATAGCTAATGGAAGAGTTTAAAACATAGTACTAGATAGTTAAAAAATCAACAATAAAAATATTGAAAATTGTAAACAAAAAAAACTCGAAACTTTAAATTGTTCGATGAAGACAGGAAAGTGAATCCCAATAACCAAAGAGCAACCATTCAACCATGAACAAAATAATCTGAAACCAATCACAAGTGTGACTAATAGAGAAAAAATATTTATGAAATACTAATTAACTAGAGAAGGAAAATGACTTAGGCCTTATATCTCGGAGATTAAATTTCACTAAATAATCCAACTTTGCTTAAAGTACTACTTTAGATTTGAAAATAAGTAAAGTTGGTGATGATTGACTTATTTTCTAACGTAGGTTTTGAAGCAATCTTGTCAAATCTTTCTTTCCTTAACAATTAAAATGGAGGAGATGCCACAAAATATGAAGGTAACAAAGTAGCGATACCAGTAGGATGAATAAAGATTTTGAAAGATTAATTTAATATATTAGATAGGTGTTCAAATATACTTGTAATGATAAAAGGTTAAGAGTAAACAACTGAAGAAGAAGACAAAGAGAAATACATTTGTTAAATCAAATTGAAACCAAACCCTAGAAAGAGACAGAAATAAAGTAGTAGATAAAATGATATGGGGAAGAGAAGTTGGGTAGCAATAATAGTCAAAGAAAAAATCAGTAAAAGACTAAAGTAAAGGCCAGAAAGGGTCAACCCAGAAAAAGATGTGGAGTGATTTCAAGTTTTCAAGCAAACTAAAGTATTTTTACAAAAAAAAAAAGTTAAACAAGTCATTAAAAATGAAGAAAGAAATAATCAGTGAACTAGAAATAAGGAGATAAGTTGATAATCCAAAAGCTATAGTGAGGAGTAGTAGGGAGGACAACTTAAGAGTTATAGTGAAGATGACCTAAGAACTATAAAAAGGATAATCTAAAAGTTGTGATAGATGAACTTGTAACTTAAAAACAAAGGAATTAATAATCATAGACCTCTGCTTACAAATCCAAAAAAGGATTTCATAAAATCAAACTAATAAAAAGATCAAAACAGAAATGAAAGTCAATCAACTTTTTTCTTAAAATCCAATCTATTTACTATGTTGTGCATCAACTTTGTAAATTCCTACCATTATTGACATCATCCTAGCAATTCCTCCATTGTGAGACTCACTCTAGATTTGCAAAAGAAAAATGAAAACCATAAGTTTTTTCAAAAGCAAGACATAAACTATCCAATCGATATTGTATTATAAAATTATACATAATTACTAATACATGTATTATTAATTATTGAATACATAAATACATGATGAGCAAACTTTTATACATAAATTTTATTGAAGAATGTGGAAAACGTTATGAATTTATTAAAGGGATAAATATGAGATTAAAATAACTTTATCCTCACACCAATATTTGTCTTTGATAACACTAAATACATCAAATATTAAAAAGAACACTTTATTCTTAAGCTGACTAATTATAATGAACTACTTCAGCTTTGTCCTCTACCTACGTTATTGATATAAGAACGTCAAGGAATTTGTGTTATTCAAAGAAAAAAGCATTTATAGTTTCTAAAATATATCTCAAGCAGTCATTTCACTTCTTAGGTTGCAAGTATAAAAAGTTATTGAGATTCATTTACAATGTGTCTCAGTCTTTTTAGACTGTGTGTCTTTATTGGTATCTATTAAAATATTTCTTTGGTGAAATTCATGCTTATAAAAGGTTAGGATTAGTAGACAAGTATGTCATGTAAGGGAAAACGGATAACAAATTCTACCATGTCAAACTTTTAGATGTTCAATTAAGTTACTAAAATTTCAAATTTCTTATAAATTAAGTCAAAACATTGATTCTATTAGTTTTTTTTGCTGAAGTGGCTAACAACGCCATGTTTGACCTGACATTAGGACATCCATATGAAAATTTTACGAACACGTGGTCATCCTCATATACTAACCCATGACTCATGATCTATAACCAAATGTTAGAATACAAATCTTACAACTAGAAAATGGTACCCAAATTAGTAATTTCGGGTAAGATGTATAAATTTTAAAAAATGTAAGAACTATATTGAAAATAAATATTAATTTTTGATAGCCCCGAATCATTCACATTGAGTTAGCTTCCCTCTTCATCTCTTGTCATTGTCTCTCACAAGTTGCCTCTCCTCATCATCATCACAGTCGTCATCGGCTTGTTTCTTGTTACCACAGCAGCTTGTAAGTTCACTGCCAGTTGTAGCTCTTCGCTTTTGCCACCACTACCTTAAGATGAGGTTGTCCTCTTTATTCTCCTCCAACGGTTATTCTGCTCATGATTTATTTTTAATTCTTAACCTATTTCTTTACCAACTTCAACCTATCTTCAGGACCCTAAAATCTATGAATGCCTCGTGTTAGTACTATTAAATAAGTAATTATCATGTTACGATTAATTATGAAAGCATGTTTAGTGTTTCATTTGAGAATAATTCATCATTAAGCATTAAAGTTTATACCTAAAAAAATATGTTTTATGTCTATTGTAAATTTTTAAGTGAATTAAATGACCATTATCTTTTCAGATTTTATTGTTTTTAGTTCATCATTCCATCATTCATACCTTTGCCTTAACTCAACTTAGTGACTAAAAGTACCTTTGCCTTAACTCAACTTAGTGACTAAAAGTGGCACATTAATCTATTTACGTTAGTTTATAATACCAAATTCTAAAATTTGTTGACATTTTGTTTTGAACCATGAATTAATTAGATGTTTGAACTAAAACACAAGACACCAATTACTTAGACTCTTTCAGTGTCTAAAAATAAAAAGGTAAAATATTTAAAAGTATTCGTACCTTCTTCTGATTGATGGCATTTGATTGTTAGTCATTCAATTGTATAACATTAATAGCATCTACTAACAGAATGTACATTTAATTAAAAATCTTTGGTGTATATTTTATTGTAAATGTATTGTACTACCAAACTGTTCTTTGTTGTTCTTTTTTTAGAGATAAGATTAAGAGTATATCTGGTGATATCTTTTAATGTTTCCTTAATATAATTTAGTGATGGGTTTTGTTCATTTCCTTTAAATACATGTCTATGTTTTTTCATGACATTCGTTATGGGTAATGAATGACTTAGCTAGTGTATTAACAAGTGATTTCGAAGTTTATTATACTTATTTAATTGCATTTATTTTTATAGATAAATAGAAAGAAGCTTAAGTACTCCTCATAATTTAAGCTATTCAGGAAGATTCGATGATCTAATTTGATCTCATACGAGATTAGTTCCTAGTCTAAAAAAACCATACTATTTGTTTGTATTATAATAAACATTTGAAAGGTTGGGGCTCACTAGGTTAAAGAAACATTTAAATAGGATCAAAGTTGATATGAAGCCTTATAAGAAAGTTATCCATGATGTGAAATGATAAATAAAAACTTTGCTTGAAGAGTATCATAATTAAAAAAAAAGGCAAAGACTAAACTTCGTAATTGGTAGTGAAAGTTGTTTTTGCAATGGTAATGATGCTATTGGTAATATAGAAGGTAATATTCCTACCTAACAAGAAGGGATTGCTCGAAGTGATATGAGAAAAATAAGAAGACATGTGCATAACTTTTTTCTCTATTAATTAGTTCTAGATAACCATCAATTCATAGTATATTACAATTTAAAGAAACAACTCATATATAGACATGATAATGGCTAAACAGTGGTATGATGTAGGTGTGTCACTCAATGTTACTTAGTCTTATTATTGTTAGCCTATAGTGGATGCTATTGCCTCTTATAGTCAATGATATAAAGCTCTTTCAATTAGTGACTACAGAGATAATCTTTTGAATTGCTCTATTAATGAAATTAAAAATTAAAAAAAGAATGAATTATGCAATTTATGAGTATTCAATCATACGTGATATTTAAAAAATAGAAAACAAGAACTTATTAGATTTTTTCTACTAAAGGGATAATATTTTTGAATTCAAGTAATCCATCTGGCCCTGTAAGGAATATTGATACTCTATTAAAGATATTTGATGAAATTATGAGTAAAGTTGAGCTTAAAAATATTATACAGTTAATCACTGATAATGAAAACATTCCTTATACATACCTTATCTTATAATCATCAATAAAAGATATAAAAGCAACCTTTGCCCTCAGTTATTTATTGCTAGGATATTTTTGAACCCAAGTGTCTATTTTATACCACATTTTATAAAGAAAGTTGAAGTTAATAGGGAAATATTATTAACTATCACAATAATTATTTCACATGAGAAGATGTAAGACCTCATTTGCTTACAAATGAAGGTATACAATGATGCATGCGATCATTTTAAGATGCCCATTACAATATGTCAAAGAGACAAATTAATCAAGGAATACATTTATTCACTTTTGTCACTTGTTTAAATTTAATCATCACTTTATTTTGTTATAAGAATAATATTTTTGTCTTATAATTGCTTAGTAAGACTTATTTGGAAGTAATATTCTTGAATTGCAAAGGTTTGCAATTTGAATTCTTAGTCAATATATGTGTATGACTAGGTATGAAAGGAATTAGAGCATATTTAAACTTCATTTGTTCCAAAAACAAAAGAAATAGGATGGAATACAAAAGATTAAATTATTTGATATTTATTCGAATAACTTGAATCTTTGAGAAAGGTATGATGTTATCATTACTGAGTTGAATATAGTTATTAATTTAATATTATTCTTTTACTATGACTTTTAATAGAGCAAGTAGTTTTACAGATCCAATTTGATTTGATCATATCGACCTTTTAGTGAATTGGGTTTTTGAAGAATCAAGTTTTATAAATGAGAGTGACTTGGAAGATAATCTTAGATGAAAATGTATTGACATGTCATTTAATGCAAAATGTTGAATAATGGTGACGATAAGACTCCTCTCAATGATAAGGACTTTGTATAAGATGAAAATTAAGTCAATGTTATTTGAGTAGATAAGTCATAGAATAAAGATTCAAGTTTTTTCATTTTATATTTCTTTTAATCTTACTTATATTTGATGGATGTGTTAAATTCTATATACAGATATAAATATAAAATCTTTAACTACAAGTATTTTTATTTCAGATTTTGCTTCTACTTTATTATGTTCATTAGCATGAATGAACATATATTATTATTATATGAGGTTTTATTGTAATCAATTGTAATATTTTAAGTATTTTGTATTATTATTAGTTTTATATCTATATGAGAATTAAATAATTTTTCTTATATTAATTTTGGTTGTTATTCATATGAGAAATATGGGAAATATAATAATAATAGGAATAAAGAGATTGTTGTTATATCGAAGTTATATTATTATGAATGTTTGAGATATGGTTAAAATAAGCTTAAAAGCTATATAACATAATATATTGAGGGATCATTTTATAATTTTATAAAATTAAAGATTGTTTTGTAAGTTTAAAAAATTACCCAAAACGATACTTAATATTAATCAATACTAGTATCATACTATACTAGAACTAAATCTAGTAACAAGTCTGATACGATATTCGTAATATTGCCCATAACTTAGAACCCATACCCATGACCCACTCATTATTTCCAAAATAACCCAATTTTAAACTTCAATTTCCCCTTCCAAAAATAGTTTGAGATGGTTTAAACTCTAGAAGAAAAAAAAAACATTTACTGTACCAATAACCTGAGTTTGGCATCTATCAGTTTTGACTTTAGTTATTTCCCCTACCCTAAGTTTTCACATTTTGGTAATCAACACCTAGTTACTTCGGGAATAGTATTCATATGTATTTGATTATCATCAATTAAAAAAAAACTCCAGATTAATGACCACTATGGTAGTATTCACTCCCCAAAGGATTTCTTAAGAAACTGCCCATTAATTTCATTTATAAGTACTGGAGGTTTAGTTTTCCTCTTTTAGTAACAATTTTCTTAACAAAATTATTTTTATTCTTTTTCATCTTCCAAAGAAATATATGGACAATTTTAGAAATTATAACACCAAAAACATCAAGTGCATTACCACACAAACATCTTAATTATGATGACAAATCTTAAAAGGAAATTTTTTATTTTTAGAGGACACAAAAAGGAGGTAAGGAAGGGGAAAAGAGTGTTTTGTTTTGGAAAAAATAAGTGGGTTATAAACATGGGTCATGGTTTATGGGTTGATATCATTGGTCATAGGTTATGTGGATGTCCGAATGTCAGTTTAAAGTGGCTTCATTACTCATATCAACAAAAACTACCAAATTAAATATTTTAACTTGAGTTTATAAGGTTTTAAAAGGTTCATCGCTTAATTAAAAAATTGAAAGGTTTAGCACTAAAATAAAAATTTTCTAAAAGATTTGGCATCATAGAATACGTTATTTCTAAGGGAAATAAAATATAATGAAATATGCTAAGAGAACAAGGTATCGAGAAGGCCAAGAATAATTATGAAAAATTGACAACTAAGAAAAATATGTAAACACTAAACCAATTCATTGCTAAAGGATTTTATATGGTTCTACTTTAAGGCGAATTTTTCTCTCAACTACTTCATAAGGATCATGTCACAGAATAATCCCTTGAAGTGAATTTAAAGTCGTTGTTTAAGATTCGAGTTTACTAGCTCATTTGGTGAGCAACTTGTCATATGATTTAGTGTAATTTACTTTAAATGATGTTTGAATTGATTAACTTCTTATGTTTGATTAATCTAGGTACCTAGTCACCTAAATTCTCAAATGTAGCTGGTTGTCTCGAGATAAACTAGGTGAGAGTTATTTATCACAAACAGATGGTTCAAGTTCTTTATGTTAGTGATTTTGTTAATTGGACAATTATTTATTACAGGTTTGTATAAAATTAAGGTTAATAAAAACAAATTTGATCCAAAAAGAAAAGCAAATTTGATTCAGATTAAAGATAATAAAGAAGCCCACTAAAGGATTTGGTTAAATAAACTAAAGTCCAATAAAAAAAATGAGCCTTAATCAGTGTGTGTTAGTTTCGTATTACGCATTTGAGGGGAGGCCTAGTAAGTAGATAGTTGCTAAAGTCTCCTACTACCTGCTTAAGTAAGTTCGTGGAAGTTCAGTTTCTTTGACCTGTTAAGAGAGCCACACATTAAGAAAGGTGCATAAAAATGCTAATGACATAAAGATATACAACATAAGGTTGATTGAAAGTTTTAGAAGCTTATTCAAACATTATGGAGCTTGTTCAAGTAGTTCAACAATTTGTTCATCACGCAATGGATAGCAAAATAAATATTTTTGGCATTTTCTCTATTAATATAATTTCAAGGTTGATCCTGGATCTATAATTAAAGCTCGTGTTATAACTAACAAATGGTATCATATCAACTCCATGACTTTATGAATTTGAATAGAGATTTTGAAATTATTTCATAAGGAAATTGGAGAAATTAATATGTTTTGCTTAAATAAAATGCATATTTATTGTTTGAATTGATTTGAACAAGCATTACATGGAAAATTTTATTTTGAGAATTTATTACAAAGAAAATCTTAATCAAAGTGATAATCATGTCATTGCAAACAATAAATATACCATATGAGACAAACCACACGTATCTCTGTTATTTCAAGTCAAAATTGATGAAAATTCACTCAATGATGACTTTTTTTATTTCAATTTTCTAAAGTTAAACCTTAGTTATTACCAATGTAATAAATCCAGAAAAATTAAAAAAAACTCATTTTATAAATTCAAAGGATCCTAAAAAATAACCCAAAATAACTCGAGGGACTATTTTGTGAATTTTGAAATTACAAGTTTTTATAAAATCAAGGTTAAGAAAAGTAAATTTGATATGAATTAAAGCTACTAAAGAAACTCAATAAAAGATCTGATTAAATGAGTTGAAGTCCAGTGAGAAAATGAGCCTTAATCAGTGTGGGCTGGTTATGTATTGAGCTTATGATGAGGACGCTCAATAAGGTTATTATAAATAATTGCTAAGGTCTTATGTTGTCTGATTAAGTAAGTTTATGGACGTTCAGTTTTTTAACTTATTAAGAGGCCCACGTATTAAGAAAGACCCAAAAAGAAGTTAACGACATAAGGATATATAACTTTCATAAAAGTTGATCAAAAGTTTCAGAAGTTTATTAAAACATTCAGGAGCTTGTTCAAGCAGTTCAACAGCTTATTCATTGTGTAATGAATAACAAAACATATGTTTTTGACATTTTCTTCGTTAATATAAGTTCATGATTGATCCTGAGTCCATAATTAAAGTTCGTATTATAATTAACACTTTAATATCTTAATTCTCTCTATTGTATCTTTGTGAATAATCTAAACTGAAAAATTTGGTTGATACCTATTATAAGGTCTTAATTTTAACATCATTCCTAGTTATCTACCACTTAGTTCTAAAGCTGAAGAAGGTATTACTATCCTTCTCATTTCTGATTTCTAAGATATATTTCATTTTTAAAGTATTAATAATCTCTTCTTATTTAGGGGACAAATTAGGAGAAAAAGGAACTCCCTGTAAATCATTTACTGGATCGAATGATTTTGTGTACCTATATCCATGATTTCGTATTTGTTGTGGAAAACCTTTATTTCCTCTCGTCTTCTTCTTTTATCAAATTCTTCAATGGTTCAGAATGTTTATAATTCTATAAGCTTTTCAACTTATATAGCATCACCAACGGACATGTCCTTTGGTAATTGGAAGAGAGAGGAAAAGGGTCTTTGACCCAA
>JANSVA010000008.1:25704242-25715915 GCA_025504915.1 Erythroxylum reticulatum | reverse complement strand
AATATGTTGATAAAGTCCCTTTAATGTCATTAATTATAAGCAATGGTCCACCTTTAGGTGACCTCCTAGCGTTATAAATAATAATCTCAATTGTTCAATTTTAATCTTTATGTCATCTTAGCATCATATCATATTGAACAATTGAAACAAATCACAATTAAATGATTAAAATTTTCCAAGCTAGGCCACTTTGGTGACTAACAAGCTTTCCATGCAATAAATATTTTATTGGACAATTATCATGCATGACAAAGTTTAATTTAACTAGTTTGGTCACTTTGGTGACAAACAAACTATTCTAAATGTCCATAATGTCATGTATTACATTCAGCATACACTAGGAAAATTTAATTCTAACTATTACATAATATAAAATATTCAAAGTACCAAACAAATAGATAATATGGCACTAATTTCAAAATTATATTATATATACAACAATTATGAATTAAATAATCCCTTATGATTGGGCTATATTATTAATCCAATATAACCTTTGGGAGCCCAAAATCAACAAAAAATAAGCCCAGAAATCAGCTCATGCTGGAGCGTGCAACCAGCATCAATAGGAGAAGGCAGCGTCTGGAAGCGCCAGACGTCTGCCACATCACGCAGTGTCTAGCACGTGCAGTGCACGCGCCAAACTGTGCTCCATCGTCTTCCTCTAGCTGTTTCGTTTTTTTTAACTCTTTTCTTACGATGCTTTGGATTTTCTTTTTCCCTTTATACCACAAAACATCTGAAGCCTTACCAAGAGCATCTTTTGTTTTTTATTTCTCTTCATACCAAAAAACATTCCAACCTTTTGTTCTTCTGATTCTCTCTAATCCATAACACATCCCAAGCCTTACCTTTCTGTTTAAAGAACCAAGCTTTGTCGTTCTTTATCAACAAGCATAAACATATCTTTGACAGAAACAGAAACTCTATCACAAAAGAAACATGGCAATATAAGCACAGAGGACGGTTCGTTCGAGTTTCCATATTCATCACCGAAAAGTTCATATTTATGGGACTTTTAAATAATCCATCCATAACCATTCATCCATATATTTCCCTAAGCAAACAATTTTTCTCGGTTCTTTCTCATAAACATGAAGCATAAAATTCAGTTCTTTCTCAACAATAAACGTTATTATTCAACCTTTAGTTTTTGAATGACCATTATATTTCGGTTCAACAATGAGAATGTTATGAACATCCAAAAATCAAACCGAAAAACATCACAACATAATCATATATAATGGATACACGGTGGAACACAAATCATGCAATATCATGGCCCTGATACCAATTGTAAATCATTTATCGGATCGAATGATTTTGCGTACTTGTATCTATGATTTCGTATTTGTTGTGGAAAACTCTTATTTCCTCTCGTCTTCTTCTTTTATCAAATTCTTCAATGGTTCAGAATGTTTATAATTCTCTAAGTTTTTCAACTTATATAGCATCACCAACGGATATGTCCTTTGGTAACCGGAAGAGAGAGGAAAATGGTCTTTGACCCAATTTAGATCCATTCTATAATACCCAATAACCATTATTTTGAGTGTTTTTCATTGGACTCAAATCTATAAGTGACATGAGACATAAAATAGCCTAACACTCCCTTCCTTAAGATAGTTCCAATCAGAGAAGCTTTTCGTTAATTATAAACTGCAGAAGCAGCAAGAGATAAAAGATGGAAAAAGTAATTTTGGTGAATTATTGTATTCGTTGCCTAAAAGGTTACTGTTTTTGATATGTATACTGGACAATGTGGTCTAACAGAACAGTATATAATTTTTTTTTCTTATGTACTACTTTCTTGAACTAAGCTCCAGTGAGCTCACTGGAGTAGGCCATTAAAACAGTAACAAAGTTGCATTTCCTGTGATATTATTCTCATTATTGTCACTATTACCTTTGTCCTTTGTGGCCATTATTCTTCTTGGAAGAACGTTTTTTTTGGTACAATTAAAGCTTATATAAATATGCTTTGGCCAGCAATATAGTCTAAGCTGGAAAATGGTTTAGATGACATACACATGCAAGTCTGGCAAGATAGTGGGGTGCAGGTCTCTTTGTTTCTAGCAACATTTATGTGGATGTCTTCTTATATCGGGTTTCAGTGGAATCGGAGTTGGTGAAAATGGACTATCACTTCAAGTGGTGGTTTTGTCAGATTCACACAAAAGATAACATTACACCCAACCACAACAGTCTTAAAAACCTTTTTTTTTTATCATCCAGAGCTTTGTGTATTTGTTCCTAAAATCCATTTCACTTGACATCTCTAATATTTTATATATATTACAATTGCAATTGCTTCTTGTTGCGAAAGGAAAATTTGGAGACATAGACGTGATGTCTTTCCCCAAGCTGACAAGATTAGTCATAAAACATCCCTATCCATGATGTGCTTTTGGGAGATAACATATGCATCTTATGTTCTTTTTTCATTTTTGGCATCTAATGTTAAGCATAACCTGATATTTTTGGTGCTCTTAATGTATTCTTCACGTAAGGGAAACTCAAGGTGAGCGCACCGTTTTCTTTTTCAGGTCACGGATATTCTTAAACTTTCAAGGTGGGTTGGGAACTAATGAGAAGAAGGTGTGGTAAACATGGCAATCTCTTATTGATTGAGTGAAGTACCAACTACCAAATCAGATTTGGTGAAATGGGCAAGAGTCAAACCAAAGGGATTAGAATAGATAGAAAAAAATGTAGTAGTACTACAGCTGTTGAGTTTGTGCAAGCGCCAACTAAGACTCCGCAAGTAGAGATAAATGTAATATCTAATTTTGGAAGTTTCCTCAACCTCCTTGTCCTTTTGTTCTAATATAAGAAGATAATACCAATTGTAACGTATTTGTATGGTCATGGACGCTGGACAAGAAAACAAACCCAATGTTTGGAACTTGCCCCACTATGAAACAAAACTGAGGGCATTTTTTGTCTTTGTTAGGGCATGTTTGGCGGCTTGTTAGCTTTGGGAATCATTTAAAGTCTTCCTTGGCCAGCCCTCATTCCCTATCCACCTAATGTGAAGACAAAAGTCATAAAAGTGAGGAAAATAAAAAGACAAATGTTTTCAGGAGAGAGAGAGAGAGAGGAAAAAAACACTATAAACTGACTTGGGCTCACCTTCTCACGAATTCCATATTCCTCTCCACTCACGGCAAGAGAGAGCGACAACAAATACAAAACGACAGCAATCAGCCCTCACGCATTGTCGCCAACGTAGCCATGAAGAAGTCTTTCAGAAACTGAAAGCTTTTAATTCAACCAAGTGAGCCCCTCCCTCTCTGTTACAAGACAGACAAAATCCAGAAAAACCCAGGCATCCTCCTCTTTCCACATAGAGAGAGAGCGAGAGAGACAGAGAGAGAAACAAGCTTTGAACTTTGCATGGGGTTTCTTGTGGGTTTTTAACCTATTCCAATACCCAGTAAGGACTTTCTTGTTGTTGGTCTGCTTGGGCTACTATTTCTTGTTCTGTTTCTACCCAGTACTCTTTAGTGTTTTTGCTTCGTTCTTTGTCTGAATCTTTGGTTTCACTAGGCATCTGTTCGAGCTTGTTGCTGCAGATTTAATCAAGTGCATTTGTTAGAACTTTAGATCCTTCTAGTGCAATTTGTCAAGTTAACTAGTTCTTTGATTTTTATTTTTATTTTTGGTGGTGGACTAGTTACTTAGATACCTTCTCAAGGAAAGACATCTCTGGTTCTCCTAGATTTGGCATCGTTCAATAATCCTTTCTATAGTGATTTGGCCGATCCCATCTCTTTTTGGAAGTTACATGCCGTTTTTTGTCTTTGCTTTCCAGTAGACATTGTGGTGTTTTTTGTTCACTGGCACCCATGTTTCAGGATGATGGTTCGTCATCTATAACTTCATCACCTCTTCAGTTTTTCTCCATGATGTCTCTTTCACCTGGTGTTGGGTCACCTTATCCGTGGCTTAGAGAGCTAAAGTCTGAGGAGAGGGGTTTGTATTTGATCCATCTTTTGCTCACTTGTGCAAATCATGTAGCCACCGGTAGCCTTGAAAATGCCGAGATTGCTCTTGGCCAAATCTCGCAATTGGCCTCCCCTGATGGTGATACTATGCAGCGGATTGCTGCATACTTTACAGAGGCACTTGCTCATAGGATCATCAAAGCCTGGCCTGGTCTACACAAGGCCCTTAATGCTACCAGAATAACTTTGGTTCCCGATGAAATTCTGGTCCGGAAACACTTCTTTGAGATGTTTCCTTTCTTGAAAGTTGCTTTCGTGCTTGCTAATCAGGCTATAATTGAAGCCATGGAAGGGGAGAAGATGATTCATATAATTGATCTTAATGCTGCTGAGCCTACTCAGTGGATTGCACTTCTTCAGGCTTTTAGTGCTCGGCCTGGGGGACCTCCTCATCTGAGAATCACAGGGATTCATCAGCAGAAAGAGTTACTTGATCAAATGGCTCACAAGCTTATCGAAGAAGCTGAAAAGTTGGATATTCCTTTCCAATTCAATCCCATTGTTGGCAAGTTAGAAAATCTTGATTTAGAAAAAGTGCGAGTTAAAACTGGGGAGGCTTTAGCAATTAGTTTGGTTCTCCAATTGCATTCTTTTTTGGCGTCAGATGATGAATTGAGGAAGAGATCTCCTTTAATACTCAAAAATTCAAACGGAAGTCACATGCAAAGAGTCCTCCATATGAACCAAAGCACATTAGGAGAGTTGCTTGACAAAGATACGTTTAATGGATATAGTCCAAGTCCTGACTCAAGTTCGGCATCTCCGCAATCTTCAACTGCTTCAGTAAAGATGGATTACTTTCTTAACACCTTATGGGGACTATCACCGAAGTTGATGGTGGTCATGGAACAAGATTCGAATCATAATGGATCAACTCTCATGGAGAGGCTGTTGGAGGCCTTGTACTCCTATGCGGCCCTGTTTGATTGTTTAGAATCTACTGTGTCAAGAACATCAATGGAGAGGTTGAAAGTAGAGAAGATGCTATTTGGTGAGGAAATAAAGAACATTATAGCATGTGAAGGGGCTGAGAGGAAGGAAAGACATGAAAAACTTGAGAAGTGGATTCAAAGGCTCGACTTTGCTGGATTTGGAAATGTGTCTTTGAGCCATTGTGGTATCTTGCAGGCCAGGAGGTTGTTGCAAGGTTATGGTTGTGATGGTTATAGGATTAAGGAAGAAAATGGGTGTGCAGTAATTTGCTGGCAAGACCGTCCCCTTTTTTCTGTGTCTGCTTGGAGGTCTAAGAAGTAATAATTCAACATTCATATTGATTTCCTCTATGTATGAAAGAATTTTGTGTTTTCTCCAACTGTATACTGTTTAGATTGGCTTAAAAGCCTCTTTTATGCTCATCTTTAATAGCTTTTACAAGGCAAAAGTTCATTCGTGTATAACTAATAAGAACCCGTTCATCAAACTCAATTTCACAAAAATGGGATGCACCTGCACAATTATATGGGCATAAAAATGCCACATAATGCTTCTCGACATATGATACTTGCTTGGCTCTCAATTTTAAGACTGATGGCAAATCTAGTATCACTGATTTAAAAGCCTCTTTTGTGTTCATCTATATAAGCCTTCTTTTTCTTCCCCTTCTTTCAATTGTGCTCGCCTGTAGGCACAAGCTCATTCATATGTAACTAAGTAAAATCCTGTGTATTGGAGCCCTGTTTATCTAATTTTAAAGATCATACAGGATTGACCTACATAGTTATAATGGCATCAAATCAAACATGTGATATAATGATTCTCAACACATGATACTTATCCTAATCCTCCTTAGAACCACACAGGGACAGGGGTCACTCTCATATACTTTCAATCTTCACTTGTTTATTTTAGAATGGACAAAACCAAAACATTGCTTTCATACCGAGGCAGGTTTTTCAAGTGGGTAAATTTTCGTAATCGAAATGGGAATATCAGTGACAAAAATGTTGTTGTCAATGAAATTAGTTGTTTATGGCTCAAAACTACCAGATAGCTAGCTAGCTGTAACCTTGGAATCTAACAAGGGACGCTAAACTAGAAATGGAAATCACAACGAAGCTCACCGCCTACCAAAAACATTAAAGCATTGTCACTTTCAAGATCTGCCCAACAAATTGTTGGATGTGTTCCTTTCCGATGTTTTTGACAATGTTAGGTAACAGTAGCATTTTATTATTAGATAAAGGTGCAAAGGCAAATACATAACGAAAACCTTCTTACTAATCCACAATTGATTGCTACAAAGCTTTAGGTGAATGAACTCAAGCAATAGCTGGTGGAACCTTGTAACCTGAAAAGAGACGAACTAGTGTTAACATGAAAACAAAAGAGCAATTGGAGGAATACCGTACACAGGCGATTTTTAAGGTACAGAACCCAAGAGGAAGAGGTTACTTGACTTACTTCCACAGAGAGAACCAGGAGTAAGTGGGGTGCCACAGAACTTGGCAACATAGACGAACTTATCCAAGCTGATGATCTTCTCAATGTCCTTGGTGACTATCCTGCAGGTACAAAGCAGGCCAATGTCTTTTATGGCCTTGCAACATGTGTGTGAAGGATCAACTTGTGGTCCATCCTTGATTAGGGAATCCTGGCACCCAATTAGAACACCTATGCCTATCAAAGCTGGACAATCCTCTGCCCTCACCTGCCTAGTGCTCCCCAATATCATCAACATTGTTATTGTCAAAATTGTTTGAGAAAAGCAATAACTTTTGGGTTTACCATCTCTCAATCTTGGAGTGATGATAAACTCCAACTCCAATTCATGTAAGTAAATCATACAGAGGAGGAGAAATTTACCGATCATAGATCCTAAGTGAAAGAGAAAAGGATAGTAAGCAATTAGTGAATAATATCCACTGCACCCTCAGGTTTAGATTTATGAGACATTATTAAGCATTAATTACCTTTTTTTTCTCTCAGATCAGGCTAATTAATATTATAATAATGATGATGGTGACATGAGATGATGTGGTGGGTGGTGGCGGTGTTTGCAATATCTTAAACCCTTCAAAAAGGGAAACGGAGCGTCGTTTATGGTTCTTCTGTGTCGGAAAATGAGCTGGAGAAGTCTTCTGCTCCGTATCGGCGACAAGGGCATCGACTACGCCACCTCCGACTTCAATGACCACATTGTTCGTTCGTAACACTGCGAATTCCTTCGGTCTCTCTCTATAAATCCTAGGGTGTTACAAAGCAAGCTGTTTGTTTTATCAAGTTCACTTTTTTTTTGCTTCTATTCTGGAGACGTGCTTCGGTGCTGTTCACCGATAATTGGACCACCCTCAGGATGATGTTCTTTCGGTAACTCTCTCTCTCTCCCTCTTTTAAGATATTCCGCTGATGTTAAAAACACCTGCTGGTTAGTGTTAACACTGTTTTGTATAATCTAATGATATGATGAGCAGTTCCTTCTTCAATGCGTTCAACAACTGCCTCACAAGATTCCTTTTTACGCCACATTGGTTGGTACTCTGTTTCTTCATACATTGCTACTCTATATGCTTTATCTGAATTCTGAATCCGTCCAATTCTATCAGAGATAAAAAGAAAAATATTCGATACTGTTGCTGCATATTTGATATGTAGAGCAACGTAACCATAAATGAATTCCTCATCTTTTTTGTGCTTTATCATTGTCTACTCACTGTCACTTGTACTTGCTTTCTCACATATTGGATTGTTGAGCTTGGAAAATGAGGAAGTTGTTAGGAAAATTTTGGGGAAGATTCAAGCTGACTTCCAGGTGGGCGGTCTTCCAAACTCAATTGGTTATGGTTCTTTCTTAATACTGTTGTCTTCTGGGTTGCAATCGTAGATGCATATGCCATACCAGGGGGTGTGATATCGTTTTGGATTTTTTTTAATTTTTCAATTTTACACTTCCAGTTTTCCTAATTTATAATTTAGACCTGGTATTTTTCAGTATTTTGGCCTCCACCGGCCGGTATAAGTCAAAAAATTACCATATATTCCAGTACAAATATCTGGCACAGTACACATTATTTCATTACCGTTTTTTGCCTAGTACTGTAATATATACTACACTGGTTGCAATACCTATTTTGCATACATTATAATTTCCAACCCCTATTTCTAAAACATAGATATGAGAATAAAATTACGTGGTAAATACTGATATGCAATACAATGCCTGGATGATGAATCTTTGATTTTATGTGACACTTGATGCAAAATAGGTTGGTTTAGTATATTTAGTTTAAGTAATTGTAGTTTTTTTCCTATTGAACACCCTAGGATACCAATTTGTTGCAATATGGGCAATATTAAGGAATGTTTTTGAAGGATAATCATGGCATATTTGGAAGATTGATCGGTTTTATCTATTTAAGTCTAGTGATAGTTAAACTGCTTGAGTTTCACCAATGTATTTGTACAACTATCAGTTATAAATTTACTGATTAGAATATCTTCAACCACCTTATTCGTCTTGGAGATCGTATGATGTTGTTTCACTGGTTTTAGCACCAATTGTCCGTCATGCCTATTGGGTATTCATTTCAACCATTATAATTGAGGAAATTTTAATAGATTCCATGATCAAACTGTTGGTGATTGTTATTTAAGTGTAGCTCTATTCTGAGTTCTTTTCCTAATGTATTGTGAACATTTCAGGGAGATTTAGATTTCGGAAGTTGTGACAGGATTCGTGTTCTGATGCAATTTTTGACTGCTATGGTACGTTGATCTTTTTCTATCTGGTCATTTAGAAACAAATCTAGGAGATTGGTAAAGTAATGGTGTCTAATGTTGTTTCTTAGTTGATATTTTAAACTAAATTGAATAGTTCAGCTTAAGAATACTGGTGGAAATATAGGTCGACAAGCACTTTTTACTCATTTTCGCTTATTTATTTCTTGCAAAGAGAACTACTAGTATGTCCCTTAGTTGGAAATAAGTTACCTCTAGCGGCCTACCCACAAAACAAAACAATCTTTTGTTGAGTTCTGATGACAGGCATCACTTTTGTACTCTTTATGAAGGTTCTCTTTTGTGGTCAGTAGAACATTTGCTGATTTTTTTGCTTGTAGATGTTCAGTAAAGTTCTCCAACCTACTTCTCTGGTGGTTGTTTGCGAGACATTATTGTCATCTGCTGCCACAACAGTAGATGAAGAGGAAGGAAATCCCTCTTGGCAAGCTCGTGGTGACTTTTATGTAACCTGCATTTTATCATGTCTTCCATGGGGTGGATCAGAGCTCACTAAGGTAATTATTTTTGCTCCTCCTTGGAGAATTTTCAACTCCATGATTGTAATTTGACATTGATAGCATTTTTTTTAGTATATATACATGTAAACTCATTCTTTTAAGTAGTACAAATATGCTAGCTAATATCATATATGTGCAGCAAGTCCCTGAAGAGATTGAGAGAGTGATGGTTGGCGTAGAAGCCTGTATGAGCATCAGAAGGCATAATTCTGATACTGGCTTGTCATTTTTTGAGGAGGATGAATCTAGGAAAGGTATTGTTGAAAAGGTATGATTTAAGTATTACATGTTAGAAGAGACATGGAACTCACACAATCATAAAGGGGGAAAGGATAGGACATCAAGTTGATTAGGTTTCTTACAAAGGATCCCACTTTTAGTGTGATTCTAACATGTAGTATTATTTTTAGGTTATCTTTTGTTCACTTAAATTTTCCATTTACATTTATTCTATGTTCGTACTCTCTATGTCTCTCTGTCAGGATTTCTTGAAAGATTTGTGGGAGAGGATACAAATTCTATCCAACAGTGGGTGGAAACTTGATAGTGGTAACTACTTTTGCTATCTCTCTTTTTCTTAATACATTCCATCTCACTCTTTCTGTCTTTCCTTGTAATTGCCAGCAAAAGCTATGCTTCTTTTCCTGATTGCAATTATTTGATATTATGATGGTTGATATGGGAAACTTTCAATTGATCTAGATTAGTTTTCATTCCATGGTCAACTCTAAGCTAATGAAGGATGATAATATGTGAATGACGCAAATGATAATTCATACATGCCTTTAACCATTCTTCTGTCAAGTGAATTGGCTTAATTAGTGTAGAATTCATTTAATTAACTATGAAGCATATTGTGATAAGGATGCTTTTGTGGGTAGAACTTATCAAAGGAGAGGGAAGAAGTTAGGTAACGACTGATAAGTTAGAGAAGGCTGGAGAATTTAGTTAGATAGGAGAAATAATAGAAGATTAGATTAGGATAGTATTTGGATAAGGATAGTTAGCTTTTGAAATATCCTTTTTGGTTCTTAATAGAGTTATACCAGAATAGGAGTCCAAGTTAGATGGATTGTTATTTTCCTTTTCTGCCTATATAATAGCAGAATTATCAATGAATAAAGGTATCGAAATCATCAAGAAAATACATTAGTTACTTTAGCTGTAATTTTATTCGGTTAGCTTTGTCAAGAGCTAGCTAACATTCATTCAACGTCGGTTCTTCCTCCAAAGGGAAGAACACCAATAAGGGAAGGAAGGTGGATTTCTCCCATAATCGTCTAGTGACGAGATGATACAATAGGGCCCTTACCAACTTGGTGTCTGAGCCAGTTGTAATGGACGATGCCAATAATTCCACTCCAGAGCTGACAACCCTATATCAACATGTAGATTAGCATTTTATGGAGATGTAGGAAAAGTTCGATGGCCTAGTTCGAATGATGGAGGGGTTCGGCCAGGAGAGGAGCAGGGAAGGACCAAGAGGAGTTGAGAGCAGCAGTAGGGTAGCGCCATCTAGGGGAGAAGAAAGATATGAAGGGAGTTTAGGATCTTGCACAGTGCCACGTTATTTGAAGATGGAATTTCCTACATACGATGGGTCTAAAGACCCGTTGGGATGGCTCCATAGATGCGAGCAATTCATTTTGGCCCAAAGGACTCTAGCAGATGAGGAGGTTAGATTGGCAACTTTCCACCTAATTAGGTAGGTGCAATTGTGGTATTTTCAATTCGAACAAGAAGAGCCAATACTACATTGGGACATGTTTAAGAAACATTGTAACTTGAGTGGACCCCATCTGAGCAATAATCTAGTTGAGGAGCTAGCAAATCTGAAACCAATGGGGAGTGTGGAGGAGTTATCAAAATCAATTTCAGATATGTAAGCAAGGACAGTGGGCCTTCCTAAGGATCTTCAGGTTAATTTATTTACAGCTGGACTTATTGATGGACTAAGACTTGATGTTGAAATACAGAATCCTATCAATTTGGGGGCTACCATGAACTTGGCAAGAGCATACGAGAGGAAGATGCAATTTATACAAGGCATAGGAAGCAAGAAAACCACCACCTCATGGAACTCTTGGAAGCAGCAGAGCTCCTTTGCTATACCAACAACCTCCCAAGGCAGCAAGGGCAGTTCAGACAACAAAATATCATCTATAAGTTCTAGCAGTGTGACAACACCTCCTGTGAGAAGGCTTACCCGAGCCGAGATGGCAGAACAAAGGGAGAAAGGCCTATGTTATAATTGTGATGAGCTGTACACAGCAAGACATAGTGCAAAAGGCTATGTTGGATAGAAGTAGTACAGGAAGAAGAGGAAACAACGGAGGAAGAATAGGCTGATGTACCAGAAATTTCACTATATGCCATGTCAGGAACAAACAACACTCAAACAATGCAAGTTAAGGCTAAAATTGATGAGTGGC
>JANSVA010000008.1:25676055-25704142 GCA_025504915.1 Erythroxylum reticulatum | reverse complement strand
ATTGTATATATACTGACTATTGCTGTAACCTACAACATATGAGAATGAGATTATTTCTTCTCTGCTAGTATTTCACAATCTCGAAGAAATGAGGAAGAGGGATAGTTGAATGCCTCGTCCCAACTGAAAATTGCATTATTTGACACAATTAAAGAGGAAGTTGCCACTGTGGCAGAACTGCAATACCTATATCAACAGATTGTCGTAGGCCAAGCAAAGGCCGAATGCAGAGTGGAAGACGGCTTGATATTCTATGCTGACCGAGTGTATTTACTGCCTGATTCACCACTAATTCAGATGATCCTTAACCATTTTCACAATATGGAACATGAAGGGATTCAAAAGACATTAGAAAGAGTGAGGGGAGATTTTTTTGGAAAGGGATGAAAGGTGCTGTGAAGGAATTTGTGCAGAAATGTTTAGTTTGTCAACAAAATAAATGGGAGAACCTTCACCTAGCAGGTCTACATCAGCCCTTACAGATCCCTAAGAGTGTTTGGGCGGATATTTCCATGGATTTCATAGATGGACTTCCAAAAGTGGGAGATAAATCTGTCTTACTAGTGATTGTGGATAGATTCTCTAACTATGCTCATTTTGTGCCTCTCTCTCATCCTTATTCTACTCCTAGTGTGACTCGTGTATTCTTTGAAAGTATTTTTCACCTATATGGTCTTCTCGAATCTATTGTATCAGATAGGGATCTAGTTTTTACTAGTTTATTTTGGAAGGAGCTTTTTCGTCTGTGTGGTACCAAGTTGGCCTTATCTTCTGCTTCTCACCTTCAGGCTGACGGGCAAACTAAGGTGGTAAACAAAACAATTGAAATGTATTTCAAGTGTTTCATCGGGGATAGATCGAAATCTTGGGTGGACTGGTTACTGTGGGCAGAGTATTATTATAATACTTCCTATCATTCTTCACTTCACACGACTCCATTTAAAGTGGTTTACGGCAGGGAACCACCCCATTTGTTGTCTTATATGGAAGGAAGCACTAGAGTCGAGGCAATCGACCAAGCATTGAAGGAGCGAGATGACTTTTGCACTGAAATCAGGTTGTGTTTAGTGCAAGCACAGTAGTGAATGAAGCATTATCATGATACTAAGCAATAGGAGTTGTTGTTTGAGCCGAGGACTTGGGTGTGGCTTAAGCTCCAACCTTATCGCTAACAGAGTGCTGCAAAACGCAAGTACAACAAGCTTGCTCCTAAATTTTGTGGACCCTTCAAGATCTTGGCAAAAATAGGTGTTGTTGCCTATCGATTGGAATTGCCTCCAAAAAGTCGTATTCATGATGTCTTCCATATCTCTTTGTTGAAGGAGTTCAAAGGTAATCCCCCCACCTCTATTCCCTCCTTACTACCAGTGCGGGATGGCAAAATTGTGCCACATCCACAACAGTTGGTGAAGTAACGGTGGAATAGGGGACGTCAGGAGTTACTAATCTAGTGGGCAAGTTCTTCAGCTGAAGATGCTACTTGGGAGGAGTTAGAGGCTTTTACACAAGTTTATCCCGAATTCGACCTTGAGGGCAAGCTCGATGATGAGGAGGAGAGTAATGATAAGGATGCAGAGGGAAGAAGTTAGGTAATGACTGATAAGCTAGAGAAGGCTGGAGAATTTAGTTAGACAGGAGAAATAATAGAAGATTAGATTAGGATAGTATTTGGATAAGGATAGTTAGCTTTTGAAAGATCCTTTTTGGTTCTTAATAGAGTTCTACCAAAATACGAGTCCTAGTTAGATGGATTGTTATTTTCCTTTTCTGCCTATATAACAGCAGAATTATCAATGAATAAAGGTATCCAAATCATTAAGAAATACATTGTTACTTTAGCTGTAATTTTATTCAGCTAGCTTTGTCAAGAGCTAGCTAACATTCATTCAACATTGGTTCTTCCTCCAAAGGGATGAACACCAATAAGGGAAGGAAGGTGGATTTCTCCTTTAATCGTCCGGTGATGAGATCATTTAGTAGGGCCCTTACCATATTGGTTTCATCTTCGTTGATTTTTCAACCTCAGCTCAGGGTTCTATTCTCTTTTACTCTTAGATTTGTCATAGGGGTTGTCTTTTACTGCCACTAAAAGACCTCTTGACCTCAACTCAGACAAGATAACAGGATTGATAGTCGCTCAATGTATGGGATTTTGGATGTATTAATCACCTGCCAAGTGTTTGTGGTACATTTGATTGCCAACAGAGACAGAAACAGAGGTACCATCTTGATTGTGCAATTTATATTCAGATCTTCAAATTCGAGACTCAATATTTGGATGCAGAAGTGTAGGAATGGATGATTACGTTGGGATTTCAGAGCAGGGGTTTTGGCATTTAGGTGGTTGTGTGGCAATATTCATGTTTGGTGCATTGAATGGCTGCATTAGAGTTGATAGAACTATGCTCGAATACATGTGATATAGACACATGCACATATTATACATATGTGTCGAAATTTATATTGATGTTATAAATTTTCTTCGTTATCATCCTACTATTTAGTCTCTTTATCATGTTTATCTTTCTAGTTCCAAGACCTCACCTTTTATTTGAAGCTTGGTTGCTGGAAAGTCTTATGAATTTGGACCTATCAATGCCCCAGAGCAACCAGAGCCACTTTCACAACTTTCAGGGGTAAACTATGGTAAACAGAAGCATAATGCAGAGTTGAAGTATATGTACAATTACCTCTGAACTATGTCCAATGGCCATTGTCTAATTGGTCTTCATAAATCAACTTTATCTCAGAAGTGTTGTAGATAGGGAACACCTTAACTTGATCCCATAGGTATAGTGCGTAAATTTGCTAATTAGTTGCTAAGCAGTTAAAAAGATGATCCTGATCAGTGAGCTTTGTAGCTGAAAAGCGCTGGCCCTTTTCCTCTGACTTCTGGTACTAGGTTTCAGTCCCATCAAAAGGGCAACTGTTTCTTCATCATTGAAATTTCGGTTGCAAAGCATGCCTGCTAGTATGTTGTCTATGCTTCTTTGGATCCTGCTGCTTTGCATCTTCAGAGCATACCCTAAGAAAATTGATGAACTTTTACAGGTACCTGTATGCCATTTTCAGGTTAGATTCTGTAGTAACATAAGAAGTTGATAGACTGATGTAGTAACACAGAAACCTACATTTTATTGAATTGAAAGAGAAAAAAATGTTGAATGCCAATAACATTGTCTTGGTCAATTTGGGTCGAGAATATAATTCATGCTGCTATTGACTTAATATTTCATGCTACTAGCCCATAGGATTTTGGTGAGTTTTTGTTCTCAAAACTTCCCTTTGACCTTGTAATTTGATTTTGGCATTAAGTGGAGCTAAAATTGGTGGTTCATCATTCTAGGCCTTTCGTTGTTATTATTTTGAAGTTCTAGTTCCACATATTAATTCTAATTTTATTTGGGCTATAGGATATGCAGCCTGTTGATCGTTTTATAGTGGAAGAGTTTCTGTTGGATGTGCTCTTTTTCCTCAATGGCTGGTTTGTAATCTATGACTGGCCTACTTTTACTTCTTTATTAATCTTTTCTTTAATCAATTCCATTAGGTTGCTACTTTTTTTGCTTCAAATCAATAAGAGACATTTGAGGATCGATTGTAGGAAGAAAAAGGTTACATTTTTATTAAACTAGAATGGATATTCAGCTTTGGGATAGCTGACATTAATCTGACTTGAACAAGACGATTGGATAGATATCTTATTTGTGTACAACTTCTAGAGGAGCAATTTGTTCTTGCACACATTCTTAGCTTATAGTTATACTGTAAGGTCGAGATTCACAATATTCTTTTTTTTTTAATTTTCCTTTTTGTTATTTATATATGTTCTTAAATCATGCCAGCACTTTAAGTTATTTCTGGTTCTTGGTTCATGGAAAGCTAGTCGAAATGAATGTGCATCATAAATGGCTGGTTTGAATGTGCCCTCCTCTTATGAGTGCGTTATGGCCGAAACTGTTTTTTCTCAGGTAAGATGTTATAGGCTTGATTCTGTTCGCAAAGTTTGGAATCAATTTCTGCTGTATCTTCGTTACCAAGACTATTAGGTGATTCAGACAAGATAGTTGGCCAAATGTTGTGTTACCACTGCAGTGTTCTATGGTATGATTATTCACTGTATTGAATCTTCATGCATCGTTATTTGATGCAATTACCAAACTCTTCTTCACAATTAATGCTAGGATATTAGTCTTCAAGATCTCATGCCTATTTCATAATTTCTCAACTAAAATCTCCCTTGGATCGCTGTGTAAAGGAAATATGGAAATGGGAATGTTCTCTACTTCTACTTTCAAGTGTAATGTTCATGCTTTATGATGTCAGCAGGTCCTTTTTCACTTTTGATCAACATACACCTTAATAAATTTTGTATAATGTTAACCGATCATATTGGTTTGACATGAGACCTCCATTACCCTTGCAGTTGCTTTTGCTACCAAAACCACCCTTCAAGCCAATATATTATGCTTTAGTTATAATGGACTTGTGTAAGGTAACCGGGAGCTACTCTTATGCTCATTTGTTTTCTTTTGTTTTTGGAATAAGTTATCTAGTCTTTACAATAGCTACACTGAGTACTGACATGTACTGTAATGTTGATTCTTAGGCTCTTCCCAGGGCCTTTCCCGCAGTTGTAGCAGGTGCAGTCCGTGCACTTTTTGAGAAAATAGCTGAGTTGGATATGGAGTGTCGTATACAGTTAATTCTTTGGTTTTCTCATCATCTGTAAGTCTAAACTTTAGGAACCAATGCGCGGCATGCTAAAGTATGATATGTTAACCATGTTTTCTAAGCTCTTCTGTTCTTTTCTCTGTGATGCACCAGAATCAAATTTTCTTTAGAACCTAACTTCACCAGCGATAATAGTCCTTACTGTTAGTCAGTTGAGGAACTCCCCATTTTCTAGTGTTACAACATTAGTATTGCTTTTAAATTTTGAACAATATTAGAGACATTTAAAAACCTTACATCCTAATGAGCATGAGATGTTGGAATGCTTGTGTTATAAAGGTGAGATCAATTTGTTAGTTGGTTTGATGATGTTTGACAAGGCTTTCATACTTCACAGATCAAACTTTCAATTCATCTGGCCGTGGGAAGAGTGGGCTTATGTCTTAGACCCTCCTAAGTGGGCTCCACAACGTGTGTTTGTTCCAGAGGTTTTGGAGAGAGAGAAATGCGTCTATGATACAGAATATAATCCTAGGATAATGTCTATCTTTAAGATACTGCTATCTAATTTAAAAGATCTGATTATGATCAGATTATAATATTATGAGATAATACATATTTTGACCACACCCAACATTCCAGTTCTTTTGCAGTGTCTCTAATCTACCCTTGGAATTTATAATAATTGAGTGGTATATGCCCCAACTTTTATCCTTGGGGGCTTATCTAACTTGTTTTGATGAGTCTATTAGTTTTTTTGTCACATGTGGTTTACATGATGCTCTACTTCTTGTTGGCACCTTTTCTTGCCCTTTATCTTTCAATGTACAGCATTGAGAATGCACCTGCTTTAGGAGAACTGCTTCCACCAAAGGGTGCTCCAAACTTCAGATACAATGTTGCGGATGGTACAGAAAGGATAGTAGAACATGAGCTTTCTATGGAGGTCAACAGTATGATGAAGGGCCGCCAGAATGTGAAAGAAATGAATTCATGGTTAGAGGAAAGTGTGATTCCTAATCATGGCGGGGAAGTTGCCCTCAAAGTTGTTTCTCAAACTTTTATTGACACTGGTTCAAAAAGTTTCACTCATTTGATCACTGTTTTGGAGAGATATGGACAAGTTATTGCGAATATGTCCTGATCATGATAAGCGAGTCTTGCTAATAGCAGAAGTGAATTCCTATTGGAAGAACAATGCTCAAATGACTGCTATAGCAATTGATAGAATGATGGGTTATTGGCTGCTGTCTAATTTGGCTATTGTAGAATGGGTCTTTTCTCCAGAAAATGTTGAGCAGTTTCATACTCTGATCAACCATGGGAGGTACATCATGAGAATTCTATCTTTGTATGCTTAAATTGTCTGTTCTGTTAGTAATTGCAATAATTCCATATAAGTTGTTATCACTCTGTACATTGGACTAGTAGTCAAAGACAAATGTTATCATATAAGTGCTATGGCATTCCTAAATAAGAACTGTTGTTCAAATTTTTAGGGAACATGATCCCCCTCTCAGTTTCAGCTCACCTACCAAGTAGTTGGGTCTTAGATTAGTATCCCTACGAAGATCGTTAATTTTAATTCCTTATAAGTTTGAACTCTCCCACATAACTCTCATGTTGCATAATGTCTAGCAAATCTAGCTCTTATACTCATTAATAATCTGATGCTAACCCATGTCTTGGGATATTATACAAATTCTTTGATTTGACTTCTAATGAATGCCTTTTTTGGATGTCTGTGATAAAGCCAGGAGGCTAAGTAATGGGTTCTGCATAAGTCTGCCTAACCTATTCTTCGGCTACCATATCTTCTTTGTCATGCTAATAATGGTAAAGAGTGTGTTTCTAGGATTTATGAACTAAACCCTAAGGTTTCTGTTTATTTCTTGTCCGTGCTACAGGTCCTTAGAAGTGCTTTGAGCAAGACTTACAACCGTATATGTGATCTACGGAAAGAGGTATCATCTCTTGAGAAAATTGTTGCATCAGCTGAAGGAGCTTCAGCCATGGCAAAAGCAGAGTTGGACGCTGCTGAGTCAAAACTCGCTTTGGATGGTGAGCCTGTTCTTGGTGTAATCCTGTCAGAATCAAGCTCTTGAAATCACATGCTGAAAAGACGAAAGAAGAGGAGGTACCAGTGCGTGAATCCCTGGAGGCCAAGGAGGCTCTTTTAGCCCAAGCACACGAGGAAAATGGGGTAATTGTGAAAGACTAGCTGTAGCATCCTTGTTGGAGATATCAATGATTTGTCATCTTATCATCCAAGATCAACTTGTCATTTTCGTAAGGCGTTAAAAATAAGTACTGGCATTCTGCCACAGTAGAAAGATACGGCGATGGAGGATGTCACCCTCTTGGATCTCCCTTGAACTTCAGACTGTTCTATATTTCCTATCTAGCATCATTGTCATATAGTAAATTAGTTTGCTGATCTGATTTGTCACTGATTCCTTACCTTTGCGAATCTTTTTTTAAGGTCCATACAACTTATCATCTCTCGTAGATTATTTAAGATTTGATTTATGTGCAAGATTTTTGGATGGATTATCGTTTAAACATCTCGTAATGTTCAAGCCTTCAGCAAGAGGTTATTTGCCTTATTCCCATATTTAGGCAAAAAGATTGTAGGGAGTTTGGTTTTCTCCCACCGCCCTTCTTGTTATGTTTTGTTATGCACTTTTGTCTTCAATCATTTTTCTTGTAGCAACTGTAAAAGCTTGGGAATGAATATTAAGAACCTGTTGGGAAATATCCGGTTGGATATTTTATTGATATGATTGATTCTTAAATAGTTAGGAGCTCAGATCTGTTATTAGAAATCAGATATGATATTTTGTATAGATATTGGGAGATTATGTAAAGATATTAGTTTCTTGGAATAGCCCTATCTATTTCTATATATACTTGTATCTATGTACTGATCTAAATAACAAGTGAAATACAAACAATATAGAAATTATGCATGGTATTAGAGGTATAGCCACTACCTAATGTCCCTCATATTACTTCCTACACTGTCCCCAAAAATCCTAGCCGCCCCACCTATCGTTCTAATCTTGCAGAATTATATCAACCATGTCTGACATTGGTGAATCCTCTAACCCAATCCAGACACCTCCTCCACACAATACTTTCTTATATTCTCATTCCAATCAGATCACTACTATATGATTAAATGGAGAGGACTTTCTTCGCTGGTCCCAATCAGTGAGAATATACATCTGCGGGAGAGGAAAGATTAGATATTTGATTGGTGACAAAAGGGAACCCACAGTAAAGGATCCTACACACGGAATATGGAATGTGGAAAATTCTATGGTGATGACATGGTTGGTAAATTCTATGGAGGTAGATATTAGCTCTAACTATATGTGTTATCACACAGCTAACGACCTATGGGACAACGTGAATCAGATTTATTATGATTTGGAAAATCAATTCCAAGTATATAAACTAACTCCCAAATTGGGTGAGATTCACTAAGGTGAAGATAGTGTTACTAAGTACTTTAATTCTCTAAAACGTTTGTCGCAAGACTTAGACTTATTTAATGACTATGAATGGAAATCCCCTGATGATTGTAACTATTTTCGAAAAGCAGTAAAGGATAACCGAATTTTTTAAGTTCTTAATTGGACTTAATGTTGAGTTTGATGAGGTTAGAGGTAGGTTATTGGAAGACAACCACTCCCTACCATTGGAGGAGTCTTTGCAGAAGTTCGATGTGAAGAGAGTACAGTTTGTGATGATTGATAAACGAAATCCTATGTCTACTATTAAAAACACAACACTAGTTGTTGGGAACACTACTGGTCGTATTAGGAAGAACGAGGAAAAGTCATAAGTTTGGTGTGACTATTGCAATAAAGCACACCATACCTGTGAAATATGCTGGAAACTTCATGGAAAGCCAGCCAATTGGAAGGGATCGCATGAAGGGAGATTTAATAAAACTTCCTTTAGTGATTCAACTCACTATGAATCACGGAAAATCCCATCAGCACATGAGGTAGATGCTGGATAGTTTTCACAAGAGCAAATTAACTACATTCTAAAACTTCTGAAACCCAAAACTAAATCCTCAAGTGCTCATAATGCCCCTGTGGCACAAACAGGTAGGGATTTTACTACTTTATCATGTACCTTTTCATATAATTCTACTCATTGGATCATTGATTCAGGAGCATCTGATCATAGGACTTGTTCTTCTAACTTATTTCATACTTATAACTCTTGTTTTGGTCATGAAAAAATTCATATAGCTTATGGATCATTTTTTGCTGTGGTTGGTAAAGTTTCAGTAACTCTACCCTCAGATATCTCCGTTAAATCTATCATACATGTTTCAAAACTAGCTTGTAATCTACTGTTCGTAAGTAAACTAACCTATGACTCTAATTGTAACATTACCTTTTTTGACTCATATTGTGTTTTTCAGGACCTAACTTCAAGGAAGATGATTGGCAGTGCTAAGTTAATAGATATCTCTACTACTTAATTGATGATAACTTGAAGAATAACGAAGCTCTCGGTCTAAGTAGTATTCGTTCTACCCCTGCTAAAGAACAGATTTTACTTTGGCATAATAGATTAGGACATCCTAATTTCTCTTAACTAAAAGAATTTTCCCTCATTTGTTTAAATTTGTGGATTGTTCAAAACTTCATTGTGAGTAGTGCATTTTATCTAAAAGTCATAAGATTTCTTACCCTATAAAACCATATCAACCATTCAAACTATTTTACTTAATTCATAGTGATGTTTGGGGTCCATCCTGTGTTAAAACTCTTACCGGGAAAAAATGGTTTGTAACATTTATTAATGATCATACTCGGCTATGTTGGGTCTATTTGATAAGTGAAAAATCTGAAGTTGCTCAAATCTTTCAAAACTTCTATACCATGGTTGAAACTCAATTTCACACATGCATTGCTATACTTCACTCTGACAATGGTACCGAGTATTTTAATAAAGTCCTTGGAAAATTTCTTAAGTCTAAAGGCATTGTTCACCAATCTATGTGTGTTAACACTCCACAACAAAATGGTATTGCCGAGAGGAAAAATAAACATTTACTAGAAGTTGCTCAGTCTATTATGTTTATAATGAATGTGCCAATATACCTTTGGGGTGAGGCTATTTTGACTGCTTCATACTTAATTAATCAAATGCTTATCGTGTTTTACATTATGCAATACCCTTAGATATGTTTAAATAATCCTTTCCTGAAAATAGAGTTTACTCAACTCTTCCTCTTCGGGTATTTGAGTGTACTGCATATGTTCACAACTCAAATAAAGGGAAACTCTAAACTAGATCCAAGAGCTGAAAAATATGTCTTCCTTGGGTATGCTCCTAGTCAACGAGGTTATAAGTGTTACAATCCTTTAACTCAAAAAATGGTTGTCTCCATGGATGTCATATTCCTAGAACGTTAAAAAAAATTCTTCAAGGAGAGAGCTCTAATGAAGCAGAAAATTTTTGGGTTACTCGTAATCCCCTACTCACAGTCATTATTGATCACAATATAATTTCTGACAATGAAGCCAAAGATACTTCTTTAAATCTGTCCACGCCAGAAAATCCAGATTCATTCACAGGGGGAGAAATATTACAATCCGCTCCTAAGGAACAGAATACTAAGCTTCGTGTTTATACTAAGAGGAAGACTCAATTGAGAAGTAGAGAATAACTTACAATGCACAGCCTCTCAAATCCCTCGGAGAAGGAAGCTAAGAACAATTCAGGTAACCCTTATGCTACTCTACCCCTTATTGTGTCTAATGATGATTAGCACTTACCTACTGACCCACAAAGTACAACTGATATTCCTACTGATCTCCTTGCTAAAAATTACCTATCCATAGCATTTAGAAAAGGGAAACAGGCCTGCACCAATCATCCCATATCAAAGTATCTATCTTATGGGAAACTATCACGCACACATAAATCCTTTATCTCTAAAATCACTAATTTGTTTGTGCCAAGAAACATTCAGGAAGCACTTCAAGATCCAGATTGGAGTTCAGCTGTTATGGAAGAAGTAAATGCTCTTGAGAAGAATAAAACTTGGGAACTTGTCAACTCTCCTAGAGGTAAAAGTTTGGTTGGGTATAAATGACTTTTGATTATTAAGTCTAAGGCTGATGGGAGCGTGGAAAGGTTGGAGGGAAGATTAGTTGCTAAGGGATTTACTTAAACCTATAGCATTGACTACCAAGAGGCATTTACTCCTGTTGCAAAGGTAAATACAATTCGAGTATTACTATCCTTGGCTATAAACTGTTAGTGGACTTTACATCAACTAGATGTAAAAAATGTCTTTCTTAATGGAGACCTTGAATAAGAAGTCTTTATGAGCTTACCCCCAGGTTTTGAGGATACTTATGGGCGAAATAAGGTGTACAAGATAAGGAAGTCACTATATGGACTAAAACAGTTCCCTAAGGCATGGTTTGACAGGTTTGGAAGGGCTGTGAAGAACTACGACTATTGTCAAAGCCAAGCTGATCATACATTGTTCTACAAGCAATCCAAAGCAGGTATGAAATCGATTCTTATTGTTTATGTAGATGACATTATCCTAACAGGAGATGATGTATCCGAAATAGTAGAGTTGAAGAAGAGATTAGCCAAAGAATTTGAGATCAAAGATCGTGGACCTCTAAAATACTTCCTCAGAATGGAATTTGCCAAATCCAAGGATGGAATATTTGTTAACTAAAGGAAATGTATTATGGACCTATTGAATGAGACCGGATTATTAGGATGCAAGGCAGCTGATACTCCTGTTGAGACTAGTGTAAATTTCAGACCAACTCAACCCGAAAATGTTATTAATAAGGAGATATATCAGCAACTAGTTAGGAAATTAATATACTTATCACCCGCCAAACCTGATATAGCTTTTTTCGTGAGCTTAGTGAGTCAATTTATGCACTCACCAGGCCAAGAACATCTGGATGCTGTATATAGGATACTAAGATATCTAAAAGGAATTCCTAGACAAGGTTTAATGTTTCGGAAGCAAAATAACCTTCAAATTGAAGTCTATACGAATGCTGATTGGGTAGGGAGTGCTATAGATAGAAGATCAATTTCAGGTTATTGTACATTTGTTGGTAGTAACTTAGTAACTTGAAGGAGTAAGAAACAAGGTGTGGTTGCAAGAAATAGTGCTGAAGCTGAGTTTTATGCAATGGCACATGAAATTTGTGAAGTCCTATGGATTAAAAGAATACTAGAGGAGCTACAGATTCCTATTTCAGTTCCTATGAAAGTATATTGCGACAATAAAGATGCAATTTCAATTGCTCACAACCCTGTTCTTCATGATAGAACAAAACATGTTGAGGTTGACAAGTACTTCATCAAGAAAAAGATTGAAGAAGGATTAACTTGTGTTCCTTATATTCCAAGATCACAGTAGGTAGCTGACATTCTTACAAAGGGATTAACAAGAGGTAATTTAATGTTCTAGTTACCAAGCTGGCTATGGATGACATATACAAGTTAGCTTGAGGGGGAGGGTTGGGAAATATCCAGTTGGATATTTTCTCGATATGATTGACTCCTAAATAGTTAGGAGATCAGATTTGATATTATGTACAGATATTAGGAGATTATGTAAAGATATTACTTTCCTAGAATAGCCCTATCTATTTCTATATATACTTGTATCTATGTACTAATGTAAATAACAAGTGAAATACAAACAATATAAAAATTCTGCAGAACCAGATGGTAATGAATAGCTAACATACATACACCCTGCAAGCGGCCTTCATTCATTTTCCGCTCATGGTCTTTACAATCACATAGGAATTTTGCCAATTTTACGAAAATAATCCCAGCACTAGAAAATCTTTAAATTGATAGTTCCTTGCAGCATTTGATTAAAGATTCATGTTGTCCTTTTCTTATCCTGACAAATATTGTGATGTCTAGGCGTTATTCTTCTCCTTGTACAAGAACTTCTCAAGAGTTTTGATTGAATGCCTGCCTGATGCATCAAAGGCTCAATCATTGAGTGGATTAAAGTCGACTCAAACAGATGAAATGGCAGTTGGTCATGAAGAATCATCAGCAATGAAGGTGGATAATGAGAATGAAAGAACCAAGAAAAGGTATTTCTTTTCACCCTGTCCTGTCTCCTTCATTTATTTCTCTGTTGCGTCCTCAAGCTGCCCTTGCCCATTTCTTTATTGCTGTTAAAACATTTATCCTGTAAGGAAGATGATGTTTCTGTTAAAACTTTTCTTTCAATAACTATTGCAGTTAGCCAAACAACAGGAAGGAAAGCAATCCTTACGACGTAGTTGAGAAGGAACAATGGCACCTGTCTACGTTAGGCTATGTCAAAGCTTTTTCTAGGCAATATTCGTCAGAGGTAAATCTAGTTATTGTACTCCCTGTTCCCTTTTGACTTCACTTAGTAGTTTCAGGTGCATAGCTTGCAGGAGAGCTTATAAAATTAGCTAAGTAGCATGGTGTACTTTAGTTATACATGTTTACATTCTCATGTCCATGAAATTTGATCCTGAAGCTTTGTGGTGTTTATGTTCCCAATACTTTTGTGGCAGATATGGCCTTTCATTGAGAAGTTGGATGCAGAGCTGTTCACTGAAAATACTCATCCTCTTTTCTTGAAAGCAGTTTATTCTAGTTTACGCCCGCCTCTTAATGACGATTCATCTGGTTGAAGGTTTTTGGTTGAACTCCGCATCATCTGCCCTGGGTTTCTTTTCCTGCCCAAAATTCTGCTGATGTACATTATATTAATACTAAACCAGACAAATATTAGAGCAGGAAAGTTGAACGTAGCTTCAGTGATTCAATCAGTTCCATCCAAAACTCTAATTTTTGTAGTTTACTGCCCAAAATTCTGCTGATGTACATCATATTAATACTAAACCAGACAAATATTAGAGCAGGAAAGTTGAACGTAGCTTCAGCGATTCAATCAGTTCCATTCAAAACTCTAATTTTTGTAGTTTACTGAAGAATTGAGTACATCAATATTTGAGAAGATGAGGGGAAGCTTGTTTAGAGTTTTGATTGCTACAACAATGAAGGATGAAATCCACAAAAGGTTGAGTCATGCATTGGCCTTTGTTCTCAATAATCCAAGAAAGCTCATGTTTTTTCTTTTATATTTGAGTAACTGATGAAGTGTCATAGTCAAAGAAAGAAAAAGAGAAATGAACAGGTGTCTCCTCAGTTTTTTGTGTCTAACAAGTAAAGGGAAAGGAGCTCAACTACATTTCATTTGTACAACTTCCCTTTTTTTATTAACAAGATTAGCTTTTGTTAACTCAAAACACATGGAAATACGGTTTGGTTTTGATTAGATGGAACAAAGAAAGAAAACATACCTCAGGATAATGTTTAGGTTATCTCAAGTCAAAATTAGATGCTTCCTAATTTAAAGACACATGCCATGAAAGAATGCTTCATCTTAATGGATTGGATTGTTACCTTTTTTATAGTGTTTGGAAATGTGTGAATTGAATTCAATACTATAATTGAATTCAATTTACATGTTTTGAAATATAAAAAATAGATGGGTTCAATTCATTCATGTAATTGAAATTCATCTCCTTTATAAATTGAATTTACTCCTCCAAGTATAGGAATTCAATTATATTAAAGTTTGAGGAAGACACCTTTGAATAAAAAACTATTGTTTGCTATGAGTTTATAACTAGACATTCGTCAAAGTTTATATATTCATTGTGGGTTTTTATTGAGTATAATTCTTTGTCCTGTGTTTTTTATCAATAATCACTCTATGCCATTCAAAGGTAGCATGCTCTTTTGCTCTTTCATTCTTTGGACTACTTCACTTCTCACTCTCTTGTGTTTCACTTGATTGGATTCAAAAGACTATTAATTAAAATATTATTAATAATTAATTAACTACAATATAATTAATTAAAATATAATTCATTCATTAATTACAATATTTTAATTAATCAATATATTGTAATTGATTAATTACAATATAAGTAATTAAAATATGATTATTAAAATATAATAAAATTTTATTTTTTAATATTTTTTACAAATCAACTATTATTAATGGTAATAGTAATCATTCCTTCCTCTTAACGAATCATCATAATTATAATAATAATTTTCATTCTCATTCCTTACTATATTAATTCTTATTTCAAACAGTGTAATTGAATCCATTTATAATATTACTAAATTTGTTTCAAACAGTATAAATTGAATTCAATCCAAAGGTTTCCATACAACCTTAAAGACCAAGTTGGGATGGGAATGAAACTAGATTTGGCAGAGGGTGATTGAACTCAAAAGTGCTGTAATTGTATTGCAAGATTTGAATCCATTGATTTAGAATGAATTACAATTCCATTTGAGACCTAATCTTTTCCCGGAAAAGGGTTTCCATTCCACAGGAGAGAAAAAGAAAAGAAACTTCCATTCTAATTCCAAATCAGCCACTTAACTTACCCCACTTCCTAACTTAACCTTTAGAAAAGTCAATTTCACGCCCTCTCTCTCTAACTCTGCGTGTTCACGTTTAAATCACCTCCGGAGAGAGAAAGTTCATACCTTTTCTTCTCTCTCTGCCTAAAGACCCCCCAATTCTAGAGAGAGAAAGACAAAGAAAGGAACAAGCCCCACGAGTAGTGCGTTTCTTATCTTCTCTGATTCATTTGCCTGTTGATCAAAGAGAAGAAGAAGAAGGAGACTTCCATTTTCAGAGAACAAAATGGAATTTGTGGGTAAATTTGTGAAGAAGAGTTTAAAGGGTATTGGGGTTGTGCAATCCTACGACGCGTCGTCTGGATTCTTCATGATTGCGTACGACAACGGAGATTCCGAGGAGCTTGGCGTCTCCGAGGTTGTTGAACTCGTGGTTGATGCTCCGATTGGCTACAAAACTCGGGTTGATCGCAGACCCAAGAAACGATGCCGTGTGGAGCCAAGGAATCGAGGGAATGAAGCAGGAGTTGCAGAGTCAGGTACCTCCAATTCAATTGGTGAAACCCTAGGGACACGATTAGATAACAATGGGGGTTTGGGTATTTTCAGAAATGTGGATTTGAATGATGGGTTGGTGGGAAATTTGAAAGAAATTGAGGGTGTTGAGAGGAACATAGACGTTGATTTGAATAGGGTTTTAGAGAATGGGGATGTTGGTTCTAAAGGCGTCTTAGATTTGAATGCTGGGTTCAACTTGAATTTGAATGAAGGGTTTGATTTGAACGAGGAGGGGGGTTTGAATGACAGTGTGCGGGGAGGGTCAAAGAAGAGAGGGTATATTGACTTGAATTTGAATGTGAATGGTGGTGTAGAAGACAGTTTCGAGGAGGTCCAGTTGGTTGGAAAAGTTGTAGAGGCCCAGAAGAGGGAACCCAAGTTTGATTTAAATTTGGTAATTGATGATGAAAGTAGAGATGATATTGGTTGTGATGACGAGGGGCAGGTGAAGCAAAGTGCTTCATTTATCGTGGTCAAAGAAGACATGGAAAAGATGGAGGAACCTAGAAAGGTTGTGGTGGGGATTCAAGACGAAGGAACCAGCACTAGTGGGAAACTGGAGGAAGTTCATGATACCAAGGGCTCATGCATTGGGACACCTAAAGGAATTCAAAGGGACGAAACTGTTTCTGGTCAAGATGCAAGGGCTTGTGAGTCTCTTGAAATGCTAGATGCTAAAGCTATTAAGCAGGATAGTGATTTAATTTCTGGGAAACAAGGTTATATTAAAAGTGGAATAAGTGGAGTTGGTGGTAGCCGCAGGGGGAGGAGGAGGGGCAGAAAGCCTGCAGATAATTTGAATTCTATGTCAGAAGTAATGATCTCTACAGGTGCCAACAGTGTTAAGGGGGATTGTGGTATGGTAACTGATAATATCCAAGATGACAGAGGAAGTGCACAATCAGAAATGCATTCTAAGCGTAGAAAGAGGAGAAAACTTTTGGATGATATAAGTTATACACCTGAGATGACAGTGTTGAGAAGGAGTGCTCGTCGAGGGTCAGCTAGAAGCAATGTTTTAGTATCAGCTCTATCTGTTGTGGCCAGTGATTTATCAGTTTCTGCTCCATTTAGTGCAGTGAGTGAGGCAAACCCTGACACATTACAGCATGAAAGGTTTGATGAGTTGCTTGTTCTTCCTGTGAAGGTGCAACTACCACCATCATCACGGAATTTAGATTTGGATGGAACTCTTGTGCTTGACATTTTTGCAATTTATGCTTGTTTAAGATCATTTAGTACCTTATTGTTTTTAAGTCCCTTTGAGCTGGAAGATTTTGTGGCAGCATTGAAGTGCAATTCTCCCAGTTTATTATTTGATAGCATTCATGTTGCTATTTTGCAAACTCTAAGAAAGCATCTGGAACAGCTTTCACATGAAGGTTCAGATTCTGCTTCTGATTGCCTGAGGTACAGTTCTCTTTCTTCTCTGTTCTTTTAATGCTTAACTGTGGTCTGTGTTTACTTACCTTTTGGAAAATGTGCTGCTGATGTAGGAGTCTTAACTGGGGTTTGTTGGATTTGATTACATGGCCTGCGTTTATGGTTGAGTATCTCCTCATTCATGGTTCAGGATTGAAACCTGGATTTGATCTGAGTCGTATGGAACTCTTAAAAACTAACTATTATGAACAACCAGCATATGTGAAAGTTGAGATACTGCATTGTCTTTGTGACAATATGATTGAGGTGGAAACCATTAGGTCAGAGCTTAGCAGGAGATCTTCTGGCGCTGAATGTGAGTTAGACTTTGACCGATATGTGAAAAGGAGGGCAGGAATGGATTTGTCAGGTAGCTCTTGTTTGACTGAGGAGGGTGCTGATGATACAACAGACTGGAACAGTGATGAATGCTACCTTTGTAAGATGGATGGGAGCTTGATATGTTGTGATGGTTGTCCTGCTGCTTATCATTCAAAGTGTGTTGGTGTTGTCAGTGATTCTTTGCCAGAGGGTGACTGGTACTGCCCTGAATGTGCTGTAGACCGGCATCAACCTTGTATGACACCAAGAAAGTCACTTCGAGGAGCAGAGCTATTGGGTGTGGATCCTTTCGGCCGACTATTTTTTAGCAGCTGTGGTTATTTATTGGTGTAAGTTTGTGCTCGATCATCATGCTTACATTCATCATTAACTTACCATTAAATGGGATTTTTTTCCATGAAAAGAAAAATTGTCGATAACAATTAAATTACTGGTCATTTTGTGTGCTTATGAAGAAAGTTTTTTTCTCACTTCCTCTTTTTGTTTGCTCCATGATGTAGATGATGTGTTTATGTATTTAATTTACACTTCTGCTCTGAGTTATTGTGATTTTTTCTATATTTGTAACTTTTCAAACTGTTTACATGCTTGTGCAGGTCTGATTCTTGTGAAGGTGAAGTTTCATTTAATTTTTACAACAAAGAAGATGTCAATGTCGTTGTTGAAGCGCTTAAGTCTTCAGAGATGCATTATAGGGGCATCTTGGGAGCTATCCGAAAGCATTGGGGTATGGCTGTCGGCTTGTACAGAGCAACTAGAACTTTGGGTTCTGCAAACTTTACTCTGGGCGCAGACATGTGCATAGCGGCCCCAACTGCGGTAGCAGCAGAAACACATACGGTCAATAATGGCACACTTAAAGATAGAAGGCTACAGGAGGAGTATGGTAGTGGATCTGCTAATCTTCATTGTGCTGCAGAGCCTGCGTGTTTAAGTCTTGATAGATTTGCTGAAACCACTCATATGTTGGCAAGGAATCAAAATTTCCAGAACGATAAGACTGACTTTTCTAACATTTCTGCTGACTTAAAGAAATGTGAAGTTCAAGGAAGGTTCATAGCATCTAGCAGCCTTGATAATAATAAAAGAGATAATTCAGAATCCGCAACTTCTGGTTATACAGCATCTTCTATCAATATAGCTAATGGGGAAGCTAAGCTAGTGCAGCCTGGAGCTGGTTACAAGAACTACTATAGTTTTGGTCACATGGCTTCTTTAGTTGCTGAAGAGTTGATGCGTAAATCATCAGATAGAAAGAGTGAAGATTCCATAAAGTCGGGAGAGGAAATAATCTCAGCTGAGATGAAGGTTATCTCAAAGAAAAATGCCAATTTCTACTGGCCAAATATTCTGGAAACGAATAAAAATTTTCAGACAGAAAAATGTGGATGGTGTTTCTCTTGCAGGTTTTCGGGTGATGATTCAGATTGTTTGTTTAATATTAGTTATGGTCCGACCAAAGAAGCGTCTCTATATCAGGTGGGTGGCCTTCAAATAAGAAGTATAGGTCATCTAAATGTGGTTACCAGTTATATTCTCTCCATGGAAGATAGGTTGCAAGGACTTCTATTAGGCCCATGGTTGAATCCACACTTTACCCAGGTTTGGCGCAAAGGCGCTCTTAAGGAGTCTGATATTGAGTCTCTGAAACAATTGGTGTTGATGGTAAGGATTTTCTTTGATTAGATTGCTATTGTGGTTAGTTCAAACTTTCGATTATTTGAGGCATGTATTCCAAATGAAGCTGACTTGTTTGTGAAGCTTTTCACCCCTAATTTATATAACTTTTTCAATATATTTGTTTATGCATAATGAATCTGGTTGCTTTTGTTGCAAAATGTGGATTTTGATTATGTCTATCAGTTGCAGAGCATATTAATATCATAAACTTCACTTGATTGTGTTACCAAGTCTCTAAACAAACCTGAAGAAATCTGATTTCAGCTTGTGTGTTGTCTCTCAAATTTGTAAAATGTAATCAGAAAGGGATCCTTCACCTCGCTAAATTAGCTTTTGAATTGGACCAGCTGGTTTACAACAAACTAGATCCTCTTGAGCAGCTGTAATCCTTGAAGATTGTTTCAAGTTTACCTTCTTATTTAGTTTTTTTTTTTGTTGTTATTGGTGTTTTACAGCTGGAGTCAAATTTGCATCATCTTGCTTTTTCAGCAGAGTGGTCAAAGCATGTTGATTCTTCTGTTACATTGGGTTCAGCTTCTCATATTGTAACTGCCTCTTTATGTGCATCATCGAAGAGTGGGTTTGGCAGAAAAAGAGCTAGATATTCAGAACTTGAGGCTAACAATTCTTCCAGCTCAGAGGGTGGATTGACCATGTTTTGGTGGAGGGGTGGTAGGCTGTCTCGCCAACTATTCAATTGGAAGGCTTTACCTCGGTCCATTGTGTCCAAAGCTGCTAGACAAGGTCCCATTTTTCTTCTCCCATATAGCTTGCAGGTGTTAGTATTAAACTTTAGTTAACTAAGTAAATTATTCTTAATCTATATGAAGTTTAAATTTGCAGCTGGGTGTACAAAGATTCCTGGCATATTCTATCCTGAGAATTCAGATTTTGCAAGGAGAACCAAGAATCTTACCTGGAGAGCTGCTGTTGAGTCATTAAAGAATGTGGAACAGCTTGCTTTGCAAGTATGGATTTGTCGCCCAGCTTGCTATTTGTTACTTTCAGTTCATTCACTTGAATTCCTCCAGATTCTTGATCATTGCATGCTCCCTTTGTTTTTTCTATTGTTATCACTTTAAGTCATCAAAGGAGCAAATGACAATACAGAGTTTCATAGGTGATCTGAAAGAATCATAATGAAACGTCAAAATTATAGCCCTTTTCTTAACGCTGAAACTCATGACATTTTATTGACTATTAAATATAGTATGTTTTGGTAGATTAATGTTGTGACATGTGGACTAAATGGTCATGTTCTGGATTTTACTTTATCATCTTCTCTTTTCTTCATTTAGTCTTGTGTCCTAATTTGTAGTATGGTTTTTCCAGGTTAGAGAGCTTGATTTGAACATTAAGTGGGATGAAATTGAGAACACACGTTTTCTGTCCATGTTGGATAAAGAATTTAGAAGATCATTCAGGTTGTTCAAGAAGACAATTGTTCGCAGGAAGTGCCTAGAAGGTGAAGGTTCAAAGTACCTTCTTGATTTTGGAAAAAGGAAAACTATTCCTGAAGTTGTCATGAAATATGGATCTTTGGTTGAACAGTCTTCCAGTGACAGGAAGAAATATTGGCTTAGTGAATCTCATGTCCCATTGCATCTCTTGAAAAGTTTTGAAGAGAAAAGAATTGCTCGCAAGTCTGGTAAAGTGTTATCTGCAAATCCTAATGATGGTGGTTTAGTACTAAGAAAACCTTCAAAGAAGAGGGGATTTGCTTATCTTTTTGCTAAAGCAGAAAGATCAGAGTACCATAAGTGCGGGCACTGTAAAAAGGACGTTCCAATAAGGTATTTTGTGCTTATACTTTTCTTCTGAAATCTTGTTGTAAGATAAGTTGATACATCAATACTACTATGCCTCTATTGACAATGGTCGAGGGTGGATTGGCATTCCATGTCTGGTTACTTTATCAATAACAAGCTTTTGATTTACAAATTTTTTTGACAATGTGATAATTAATGGATTTGGTGTAAGGAGTCGAGACTTTAATCAAGAGGTCAAATATCTTAACCTCAGTGCAATAACACCTTTTTTTAATGCTTTTGTAAAAGTTATTCCAGTTATATATTTGAGGATTTATGATCGTAAGATTTTTAACTATGTTTTGATTCTCAGTTAATTGAGACCTATACCAATGCAGATGCATCATGCATACATCTTGTTTTAGTGTTGGGCACTTTTTTAGTTGCCGGAGCATTGATAGAAGTCTTCTGCTATCTATCTTTCCAAATAAAAGCCTGGCTTTGGTCTCACCTTCTGAAATTTACTCTGTTTGTCACACTGACTTCTCTTATCCTATATTTTGTTTCTTGATTTTGGTCTCAAATGCATGAATGTCTTATTTGTTTTGGGATACTGACTTCTGTGTATATCCATTAATAATTCACAGGGAGGCTGTGTCATGTCAGTACTGCAAAGGTAATCTTTTGATCCTTGACTAAAAATTTAGTGGTCAGTCAGCAATATGTTCTTGGTTTAACCTATTTTGCACATTTGACCATAGGGTGAAAGACGACACATTTGTTTTATAGAAAGCTCAGTATCTCATGATAGTATGCAAATTTCAGGTTTTTTCCATAAAAGACATGTCAGAAAGTCTCCTGGCTCATTCACTGCTAATTGTATATACACATGTCACCGATGTCTGAATGGGAAATATGTGAAGATTGTCAAAAGAACAGGAAAGAGTGGCTTGAAAAGAGACAGAAATAACAAGAAGAATGTGAAAGTTCTGCAACAAAAATCTACAAAGATTACTATGAGCACCAAATCAAAGAGAGTGAAAAGCAAGCAGAAAGCATTAAAGGTTTCACGACCTCTACGATCCCAAAACAATAAGAAGGCTGTTATTGTTGTACCTCTGCGTCGTTCCGCTAGACAAGCTAAATACAAGTCATTACAAAATAAAAACCGTAGAGGACGAAAAAAGGGGAAACAAGTCAAATCTATAAAGGGCACACCTAGTAAATCAAACAAAGTTGTGTCATGGCAAAAGAAGAGAACACGTGCTTATCATAGTTACTGGCATAATGGTCTTCTCCTGTCTAGAAAGCCAGATGATGAGAGGATATTGCATTTTAGGAGGAAAAGGCTTCATGCTCCTTTTGGTGATGCCATCCTTGATCAACCCCAGTGCCATCTTTGTTCTGAGATGGGCAATACGTCTACCTCTAGTTATATTTCTTGTGAGAACTGTGGAGGTACATTTTCCTGATTTGGTTTTCATTCCAATATCCATTGATGGATCCTCCATAAACTAATTTACAGCACAATGTTTGTATTATACACTTTTTCTTCTGCTTTCACCTTCTTTTCTTTTGTTTCAGCTCTGTCATAAGCTAATCTAGAACTCCTTTTTTTTTAATTTTCTGCACTTTTCACCTGCTTTCAGCTTCTTTTATTTTTCGTTTTTTTTCTTCATGCTCCTTGTTTTCTGCAGAATGGTATCATGGAGATGCTTTTGGGCTGAATGAGAAGAATATTAGTTGTATTATTGGGTTCAGATGTCATGTGTGCCGTCAAAGCACCCCTCCAGTCTGCCCACATGCCTCATCTAGAACCAATGGATGTCACTCATTAGAGAGCGATAATGATGGGATCAAACTTTCTGAGGAAGCAACCTATGGTTTCCCTCTTCCAACCGATGCAAATCAACTGAAAGGATCTTTTTCAAGTGAGGATCCTAAGATTTCGGCTTCTACTAATGGGTTCGTTGAAACTCGGGAGCATTTTCATAATGCACTTAATTCAGATGAGAGTTCTTTATGTGTATCTATGTTTGAAGCTGATAACGGGACCAATTTGAAGGTGAATACAGATGCAATTGACTGTTCTAATAAGGGTTTGAAGCAAGATTTAGCGCCATCATTTGACGAAGATCTACCCTGAAAGTGTTGGGACATCATGTTGTAACTTCAAATCTCGAGTCACACCAGGATGTTGTTACTTCACATGCAGAGTCAAAAACCCTTCTTCATAATTACTGAATTGGCATCGTCAAGGCAAGGAGGTCCTATGGATGACTTAACATCTATCCAGACGTCACCAAGTGATTGATGCCTTTGGGCTCCATAGAGTTGCATCCATAATCCTTTATGGCACGAAATGGTTTAGGAGATGAGGATGTAAGATTGGATCCATCATTTAGCTAGTGATACAGTTCACAATGGCTGGAACTATTTGTACATTGAAGTTACCCATAGATTTATATTGGAGTTGAAGTTAATGGCAGTCAGAAGATACGATGGGACGAGTCATTTCAGAACGAGGAATAAACAGTGTTGTTTGGGCTGCTGCTTCTTTAATGGCATTTTAATGTGGAAGGTTGCTCCATTTTATTGCTCTATTTGGAGGATCTAAATATCCTCATCGGTGGCTGGTATTGTCTGCTTGAGCAGCAAATTCTGACGAAGCTTATAGGTTCACTGAACATTTTTTCATCTTCATGTCTCAGTAACTTGCTGTGCGGGTTTCTTTATGTGATTGATTGTTGAAGGGATACGAGTCTTGGTAAAGGCACCAAGGGGTGTTTCCAGGACTTGGTACGAGCACATTATTTTAAAGCCAATAGCTTGATGGTAGGGATAGATTTAGACACTAACATCAATTGTTTTAGATTCAATCTTCCTTGAACGCATAGTTGCCATTAACACGATCAAACCCATATGTAGACATCGTGTGAATATAGTGAAACGAAATTGCAAAATACGTTCTTGCTTAAGCCGCCATCTCTTGTATCATCAAATGTAAATGGTTTGATTTTCTTGTAAATTTAACTAAAGCAGTCTGCTGCTACATATGATGTCAAAAGTCATCCTTAATTTCAAACGTACATATATATGCTATGTAAATTTAGATTTGGTCTACCTTTTAATAGAAAAACAATGGTTACTTGTTTAAACATGATCATTCTTAAGTAAGGTTTTATAGCTTTGTTTCCACATTATGGAATTATTTGATCTGTAGCCCTTCTTTCACGGATTACAGTAAGAAGAAGAACGACAACCTTCGTCATTTGGTGATTGGAACTTTCCGATCTGGTTCCCTTCCTAGTTTTACCGCACAATCTACGTGTACAACAACAAAATGTTATTTGGAACCCTTCAACAAGAAAGCACGTGCTCATGTAGGAATCGTGGTCTCCGGAGTCTGGCCTACACGAACCCATATATGTATAGAGGAATCTATGAGCTGAACAAGAAAGCTTGGAGGAGCATTAATCTTTATGCTGTGCGTACATGATGCCATTTTCAGTATATCGGTCTTTGGAAAATTGAATCAAGAAATGGATGGTCTGAGAAGAGTGGTCTTGTTCGACTTGACCAATGAGGTATTTAAAAGCATGATGCTGCCTTCCGGCCAACAGTTACACGGTTAAGACTAGTTGGCTGGCAGATCTCTGGTATGCCAACTAAACAATACAACATTCTTATGTCCCATTCTCTTCATCTGCACAAATTATGAGCGTCTTTCGTGAAACAGAGACCGGAGAAAATCAGGTTGTAGTGGAGAATGATGAAAGATGGATGTAGGTCGATAATTATGAAGAGACTTTGAGTCTACTAAATGCGAGTGAACAACTCACCATTTACTTCAATAAGGATAATAGCACAAAAAGGTTCAATTTTCAGGTCTTTTTTAACATTTATTAGTGCTTGTTTGTGCACATGACATGATACACTTTCTAATGCCATGGAACCAAGAAGATATTAGCAATATGCAATTCTCGAAATTATAAAAACTTGTATTGAAACATGAATTCAATTTCTTTTACTTGATTATTCCAAACTTAATTACTCGTTTTTGTGCTTAAACATTTTATTTTTCTTAATTTTATCAATATCAAATAAAAACTTTGATTTCATTAAAAATAATATTTAATAATGATGGCTCATTAATGCCGACTTAACAGCCACCAAACTTTTTTCTCTGAAATAACAAGGTTATAAACTTTCGTTTCATGACTTAGTCTAGAAAGGTGCGGTACACTTTTTTTTTTTTATTTTTTTCATAAATATTTTACATTTTTTAAAATTAGTATAATTATTTATATAATATAGAATTATTATTAAAATTATATATTTTATTTAATATAACTTTCTTTATGTATGTTTTATTTAAGAATATAACAACAACTCAGTGAAAGTGTAGCTGATACACGGAGTCTTGAAAGATTTAGAAGTATGCAGTCTTACTCCTAATTGGTAGAAATGTTGTTTCTGATAAACCCACATAAAAATAATAAATAATAAATAATATATACATATTAAAATAATAAAGTAATAATAATTAAAAATAAAATAAAATAGACATAAAAGATAATAAAAAATAAAAATATAACAATAAGTAATGAAATAAATAATACAATAAATATAAAGCAAGGTAAAAAATAAAAAGATTAAATGAGTAAATAAATACACAAATAAGGAAGAAGGCAAGCAAATAAATAAATCAAACAAACCATTATAAGAGAATATTTGGGCTAAATAAGGAAATGTTTGGGCTCAATAATTAAGAAGGAAGTATTACATATTAAATGTTTAGGCTAAATACAAGGCATAAGACTCAAAGGAGAATATTTAAAAGACCTATGAGAAAGAGAATGACCTCTTTATATAAAATCCTTTACCCTTATCATAGTATGCCAAAATTTTCCATTGAGGATCATGTCCTCTATAAGTTCCAACAGACATATCATTCTTGATCAACTCTCCCAAGTTCTTCTTAGGCCTTCCCTTTTTTTCTCTTACAGTTTCTAAGTACAATCTTCTCGCATCTTCTCATTAGAGCATCAGGGTGTCTCCTTTTAATTTTTATTAATATTAGTAACTTTTAATTTATCTCTTACCATTACATTCCTAACGTTATCTCTTCTAGTAAGATTGCTCATCCAATGGAACATCCTCATCTTCGTCATTATTAACTTATGATTATACACCTGTTTTGTAATAGCTCCTTTCTACACTTAAGGATTTAACTGTTAGATTGAGTCATATCATATGAGACATGAAGTGCATTTCATTTGCATGCATCATATTTGCATACATACATGAATCATGATTTAGAGACATTGTAAAGATAATATATATACTGAATTGACATATTCCGAGGTATGAAAGGTTTTAACTAATTATGATGTATTTGTGTGTTGATTATGTCTTGAATTTTGTTTTGACGAATTATAATTAGTAATTTGGAAATTTGATGTTGGAATTGAGTGATTGATGGAATGATGTGTGCGTTTAGTCTAGGAAAAATATCAAAGGGCAAGATAAATTAATACATGGGAATTTAGGTTAATTAGACTTATTAAATGGTGACATATGGCATTGGAAATGAGTGACAAATGGCTTAGCTAATTAAATAACAAATGGCTTGAATACATAAGTGATAATGGCCTAGGAAACTATGTGGCAAATGGACCAAACAGTAGGTGACAATTGTAAGCATGAGAAGAAGACACATGACATAGCTCTCCACTTGACAAGTGTCACACCATGTGCCTCACCCCTCACCACAGACTTGTACCCCATGATTCCCACATTCGAAGATCATCTTCTTCATGTTTTTGGTCATATGCTCTCTTCTTCTTCCTCCTCACTATCGACACACCCACACAATCTCCATAACCTTAAATTTTGCCAAAATTCTGCAACCTTCATCTTGTGATTGAAACCCTTTTATTCCATCTTTTTCTTGGTGTAGGCTTGAATGCTTGGAAGGCTTGGTTAGCTTATTAATTAAGGGGACTTTGAGTTGAACAAGTAAGTGATTGATTGCCCTATTGTGACATATATGAACATAACATTCATGATAATTGATTAGGGATGAATTGCATATAGGGTTGATGATGAAATGTGCTTGGAATTTAATGGATGAATTGGTTTTGTTTTCGACACATGGAAACCCTAGGTTATAGGTTGTTTTAAGGATGAATTAGATTGAGAATTGAAGTATGTTGAAGGTGAATTTATGTTAAAGAAAGTTACTAGTGTAGTGTTCTTGAAATGGGAAATAGTTAGGGTTATATGTATAAAAGTGAATAAAAGCTTTTGTTTGGTTTTTGATTCATAAAAGACAAATTGTTTATGAGTTACCAATTGAATCATTTTGAATTGGAATTAGAGATGAATTGATAAGGAATTGAAGTGTCTTTAAGGTATAAATGAGGTATAATTGATGGACTATTATGAAGGTGTTAAAATTTGGAAGAAAAGTTGAAGGAAAATGAAGGTGAACTTTCAGTTCACTTATCCCACGATCGTGGGAATTGTAGTAGTTCCTTCCCACGATCGTGGCAATGCTTTGAAGTGAAAAAAATGTTTTGTGTGAGGGCTTAAAATGAACCTAAAAAGTTGCTTGATTAAGTGATTAAGTGTTTGATAAGTTTAGCTTGTTAATTGAGGTTATAAATTAAGTAATGAATTGTTTGATATCAATGCATATGAATTTGGGAAGTATGAGTTATTAATGGAATAGAGATGTTCTTATGAATACAATTGTGATTCAAAGGATATAAACAATGAATTAGGCATGATTGAATAAAAATTGGGAAAATTATGTAAATATATAATGCTAGAAAAGGATTGATGAATTGAGAATAATCAAACTTATTTAAAGCATAAACGTCATTGCAAACTAGATGTATATATGCTATAATAAATGTATGATCAAGACTTGTAATTAAGGATACATACCCGGGAAAGCCAATTGAGCATGCATTGGACACATATATATACATGTGTATGATTGAGTAATCATTCGATTAAACAAGTTAGTAATGTGTAAATATGTGTGTAGTACATGATATAGAGGCATAAATTGATCATCAATGTAACATCCCATCCTCAACGAGAAGGGTAGGCTACTAATTTGGTATTGGATGAGAGTGATTGGGTTTCATCAGGACTGTTCATGCATACTAGTATTGGTACACAGTGAATTT
>JANSVA010000008.1:25659973-25673310 GCA_025504915.1 Erythroxylum reticulatum | reverse complement strand
ACTCCCTTATCTTAGGCTATGTATCGGAATGACCTACGGGCGTCCCGGTGCGTACCCTAGGGTAATGGGGTGTTACAATCAACATCCAGACATTGTCAGGTCATCAAGGCAATAGCTATTCTGGAACATACTGTGAGTTGACTTAGATGTGTAATCTCAATTATATATGTGCTTCTGTTTGAATTATGTGAGTTAACCTAGATATTTTCTCACAATGTTTAAATTGTTTTTTTATTAACTTTGAAATATTGAACCGTTATGGATATGATTGTGATATTGATAATTCCAGACATTGATGGTCAAATTTGTATGTGCAAAGTGAAATGAGTACTTCACTAAGTGTTGAATGTCGAACTTAGATCTGATGAATATGATAAATGACTGTACACTTTGAATAAAAGGTACTGATAGCATAATATGTAATTTATTGCATTTCATTATTTTGTTATGTATGGTCAGATAAAGGAGTTATGATCAGAGTGACCCACGTGAAAAAGAGCTTAAAGCTCAGGAAATGTGCACAAGAGCCACAGGCTTAGTTGTTAATGAGCCCAGTATCCACAATAGGTACGGGACAGTTATGAAATGATCCCGATATCTACAGTAAGTACAAGAGAGTTATGAAATGAGACTGGTATCTACAACAGGTATAAGAAAGTTATGAAATGAGCATGGTATTCACAATAGGTACGAGCAGTTAAATAGGCGCTTGGTCACAACAAAATAAAAATGAAAGTGGAGTCACATATGCAGATATATATATATGCATTTTATATCTGTATAAGTTGATGATACGAATGATCGAGTTGAATGATTGGATTTTTCTGAAATGATTATATGAGATGTTTGTATTTATAATGTGCTTGTTGAAATATGATTATATTGTGATTTGGTACACAAAAATGAATGATGTGAGATATGAGATTTGATTCTAAATAATGTGATGTATTTGTGAATTTGGGTATATACTTGCAATGATTATGTTCTGACTTGAGTGAGCACATCAATGATGGTTCATTCACTGAGTTCTCAAACTTATCAAAATTGCAACATTGATTTTTAGGTACTGAGAGGACCTAACTTCTAAGGCAATCTAGTAGCAATCTAATATTGTCAATTTTTGGAAACAAGAATGACTCAAAGGTCTGGTCAACTGATTTTGAAGAGTCTAGTTAGAACATTTTGGGTCCATCATCCCGTTTCATGCTGTACATTTTGTATAAAATTGTGATCTCTCACATATTGTGTATGACATATATACATGAAATATGAGTGTAATAACACAATGAATGTTTATGTTTATGATTGAAATGGTAAAATGATCTTTTGAAAACTTGTGTTTTATATAATGAAATCTTAAGTGAACGTGATTATTCTAACATGCCATTCTATTAAAGTATGTCCTCGAATATCTTATAGATGTTCGGGTATATGCTTTATGGTAGTGGTGTGTTACATGTTTGATCCCCATAAAACATAATCAACCTAATTGCTAAATGATAGAATTTATCTTTAACTTTGAGTGGTATCTTTTTGTCATATAAAATTCCTAAAGTAGTTCTCCATTAAGTCACTCTAATCTATTATGGTGAACTATCAATACTATATTGATATCTCCATTGCTTTGGATGATAGGTCCTAGATACTTAAAACACTCTTTATATACTATAACTTCTGGACTAATCTTTACCTCCATATTGGAAGCCACTCTATGGCTAAAAAAGTTACACTCTAGGTATTCGATCTTAGTCCTGCTCAATTTGAAGCTCTTGAATCTAATGTATCCCTTCAAAGTTCTAGTTTGACATTAACATCATCTCTTGTCTCATCCACTAAAACAATGCCGTTAATAAATAACATACACCAAGGCATATCCCTTTGGATATTCTTGGTTAGCTCATCAATCACTACTGCAAATAAAAAAAAGCTCAATAAGGAGCCTTAATGTAGCTCAATATCAATAGAAAAATACTATGTATCTCCTCATATCATCCTTACTCTAGTCTTTACACCTTCATACATATCCTTAATAACCCTGTATAGATCATAGGAACTCCCTTAACTTCTAAACACCTCCACATGATTTTCTTGGGTACCCTGTCATACGCCTTCTCTAAATCAATAAAATTATTTATAGGTTACACTGTCTTTACCTATTATATTTCATTAATCTTCTAAGAAGATGTAAAGTTTTTATCATGGGCCTTCTTGGTATCAAGCCAAACTAGTTATACAAGATAGGTGCTATATTTCTCACTCTCTTCTCAACGCCTTCTCTCATAACTTCATGCAGTGACTAACTAGTTTGATGTCTCTATAGTTGTTATAGCTTTAGATGTCCCCTTTGTTCTTGTATAAAGGAATTAACATACTAAGTCTCCACTCATCCAATATTTTAGGACTTAAGGATCATATTAAAAAGCTTGTCTTATTAAGTAAGACCCTTTTTTATTAGGATCTTCCACACCTTTATGGGTATCTCATCAAACCCTACTGCCCTTCTACTCTTCATCTCCCTTAAAGCTCTTATAATTTCTTCCCTTATAATTTGAAAACAATAAGTAAAGTTACAATCTCTCATAAATGCTAAGATCACCTAAAGAGATGTTATCTTCTACGCCTTCATTAAAAACGCTATAAAAGTTTCTCTATCATCTTCTGTTGATGTCATTTCCAGCCACAACAGACAATAAGTAAAGTTACAATCTCTCAGAAATGCTAAGATCATCTAAAGAGATGTTATCTTCTATGCCTTCATTAAAAAGGCTATAAAAGTTTCTCTACCATCTTCTCTTGATGTCATTTTCAGCCACGTGCACTCGCCCAGCTTTATCTTTTATACAATAAACTTTATCTAAATCTCTTGCTTTATGTTCCCTAGCCCTCGCCAACTTTTTAGGATAACCATTCTAACATGCCTAATTTTTTAGGATTTTTTAAATCTAATGTCCAAGCTTTAAACATTTTTAATTAAGTGACCAACCTTTTAAATCCTTAACCATTAAGTTGAAAACATTAGTTCCATTACTAATCTATTGATGTTGCTATATGAAGCCTAGTTGTTCATGACCTGTGACTTTCAACATGGAAAACGTGTTGCCAACTAAACAAAATACCTAACTACCCAAACTTGTTGATAGTCACCCATCATTGAAATTAACTTTACCCAAATTAACTTTACCAAACAAGAAAATCCCCAGAAATATCATCTTTGTGTCCTTGTTTATCTTCATTGGTCGCATATTTGGAAAACACAATCTCTAGTTTGTCTTCATTCATCTTCAACTGGAAAGCACATCCTTTACTCTCAACTTTATTGTTTCATCAGGTAGGTATGCCAAAATCTTATTCCATTTATTGTAAAGCACATCCAAGTTTATGAAATTTAAATTGAAGTGTATTCCTTATAGTGATTATGTACCTATCTAGCTAGTTAGATATCTATAAATCTATCTTTAAGTAAGTAGATTGATGAAAGTAACATGGAAGATGGAACCAAAGTTTCTTATAAATGATTTATTACTTGCATTATTATACAGTGCAACATCTTTAATGACAAACTTTTATGATATTGTGAAATAATTTCGAGACTACTAATATGTTAATTTAATAGTCTTGAAATCATGAATTGATTATTTGTAAAAGTTTGATATTGCATTATATATGTTTGTTCCTTGGATGAAAATGGTATGATATTTTGAATCAATCTTTAGAGATGTTTAAGACTGTAAGTTTAACATATTGCATTATAAAATGCTATTAAAAGAATGTAAGAAGTTAAATATGTTTGTCCTTTCTATTTGATTTTTTACAATAGGTTAAGATTGAGCATTATAAGTCAAAGAACATATGCAAATTCAATGTCTATAGTGGATGAAGAATTTTTTTGTATTTTTTTAGTTAGTGGATATGAGGTAAGTTATTTCTTTATTTTATAATTTTGTTAGTTATCTAACTTTTTAGTCTTAACATTATTGTTAACTTTTTTATTACTCGATTAAGTTCAATGAATTTTAATCTCGACATATTCTCAACTTTCCATTATTCAATTAATTTCAACGTCAAAGTTGTTAATTATTTGAGTGGGTTGATCCTCCTGTGTGAAAGAGCTTTGAGTATTATACCTAGACTATTAAAGAAGATAAACAAGCTAAAAGAATAAGAAAAAAAGCTAAAAATCCAAATGAAAATTTGAAGGAATATACTATTAGTGGTTACAATTAAAAATTGCTATAAGTAGATGTAAAATATTGAGTATTGTATTATTAGTGTTTTATAAACCAAACAGAGGATTATAACTAATATTATTAAATATATCCTAGTGATTTGAATATTCTAACAAACATGATATTCAATAGTCCTCTATTATTCTATAATCAATGATTGATTGGGTGCAGAGTTATAGCCCCCTTCCTTTTAAACCATTTTGCATATAATTAAAAGGTGCTTTAATACATAAGTCTTAAATGACAACTTCAATATGTATAGATGATCCTAATCATCAAAATTTTGAATCAATCTCACTATCATTGATTGTATTTCCTTCACTAGTTTATGAAGACTTTCTCGTGATCCCAATCATCAAGTTCCTAAATCAATCTCATTAAAACTTAACTGGCTTAGTAAAGGGAAATGAAATATAGACCAAAACACTTAACACATAACAAACCAAACACCCATTTGCATTCATACAAGCATTTCGTTTTACAAAAGTATTTTTTATTCCTATCTTGTATTTTCCAAACACCTATGTACATTTATATAAGCATTTCATTGTTTCCATTACTTAGGTTGTCGAAGCCCTCAAAATTAATTACAATTCTTTAAACTCTTATAATATCTATAGAACTAGTCGAATCCCAAAAGAACTAAAAAATAGTTTCTTAATTACGATTAACAAAAAAATTGGGGGTATGATTAATTAACTAATTAAATAAAATAACAAATAATCAAAATAAATGAAGTAAGTATAAAGTGAGAAATTCAAGAGTACTTAACTCCAATTCAAGGGAAAGATATCATATAATTGTAACATTGATCGTTAGTCAAAAAATAATACTTTTCATAATTCAAACATTAAGTTCAAAACATATTAGGATAGTCATAATAAGTCTCAAAATTTTCTAAGTTAATTGGTTCAAACGTAGCATTCAAACCAAAACTTATCATCAATTGATTACGTATGGTAGTGTTCCATATCAATTAAATGATAGTAATAAGCTTAGTGAAAAAGAATAAATCCTAAGTGAAATAATTGAGATAGCTACAACTATTCAACTTAGTTTTCTTGTTTCTATAAGTTAACTATGAAAATTCATAAATAACATATTTGCTACTTATACCAATCTTTCAAGAAAATTATAGATCATTGAATTCATAGATAGCTCTAGAATAATCAACATCAAATTAATTTGTCACATCAGTCAATCTTAATTATTAACGAAATATAAGAGCATAAAACAAGAAATACTTGAATTAAAATATGAATCTAAGTTTAGAACAAACCCTCACAAAGTTACAACTAGAGTTTTGAATCCCCTTTAATCAGAATATTTGAATTTAGCAACACATGACTTTAGTTCCAACACCAAAAACAAAAGAAAAGATGAAAGATTCATCTGGAAATACCAAACTATTAACTTGGACTAAAACATCATTTATAACACTAATAGGATGCATAAAAGAACGATCAACTAACTAAGCAAGCACGTTATTTTCTTGCAAAGAATTTAGATTTAAACCTTAGTAAATTGAGTATAGCATGATATTAATAAATGCTCCTAAGTCTATCATGGCACGCTCAATTTTCTTATTATCAATGACATATGAAAGTATAAACATGTATGGCTCTTTTCTTTTCTTTTTAGTAGTTTCCTGTTTCTCACAGTTGATACATTTTTACCCAAAATTATTTTCTCCTTATCCTTCAACTTCCTTTTATTTGTGCCTAGTTCTTTTAAGAACTTTGCATATTTCAAAATTTGTTTAATGTCTTCTAGAAGTGGTATACTAATTTCCATTTTTCTGAAGATTTCTAAGATATCCTTTTCATATTCCTCTTCTTTTGATTTAGATAATCTATAAGCGAAAGGAGGTACACGTGCATAAGTTGTTATCAGTTAAGATAAATCATCTTTTAACTTTATTGATTCTTAAGTTGGAGGTTCATCTTTCTTTTTTCCTTCATCAATGGTTTTCTACCTCCATTGGTAAGGAAGATCCAAATTGAATTTCCTTAACACTTCTTAATGTCGTTGCATTCACATTCTCCTTAAAATTTACCATCATTTAGGAAGGTAATCTTTATGATGCTTATGCTTCCAATTTACTAATAGAGGTGGCTAATTGAGTGACATGATTTCCTAAGTTTTGAAAGCTTACTCTTGTTTCATATTGAAATTGTCGAGTATCAGTAGCAAATGTCTTAACAATTTCATCAAAAGACATACCTAAATTTGAAGATTGAGATTGAGTATATGTATGGACTTGAGGTTGTTTACTAAAATTGTGAGGTTGATATCTTCGTTACCCTCCTTGAATTCCATAGCTAAAGTTTGGATTATCCCTCTATCCTAGATTATAATGATCAAAATAAGGGTCATATTTTCATTAAGGTTGACTAAGAAATCCGCCTAATGAGTTAGTTTCTTAAAGGGAGTCTTGTTGTAATGTAGGGTATATATCCATAGTATGTCTAAAAAATGAGCATATTCCGCACACTAGTGTCGATTACAATTGAACTACAGTCATTTTACAAAATAGAGTAGTTCAATTTAAAATTTTATGCTTAAGGTTCGTGTTACTTACCTCATTCATGAACTTAATAGCTCCATCCATCCTTAACCCAAGCTATTGAAAATTTTTGGCCACATTTGATATTAACTGTCTGGCTACTTCAGGTGTTTTATTTACCAAATCTCCTCTAGATACATCTACCATACTCCTATCCATTGGAAAGAACCCTTTATAAAAATATTAAATCAAAATTTGGTTAGGAATCTGATGGTGTGAGTAGCTAACTCATAACTCCTTAAACCTCTCCCAATATTCATATAATGTTTCTCCGGTGAATTGTCTTATTCCATATATCCCCTTTCTGATATTGGCCTGAGATGAAAAGGTTATTCCTAAAAATGTTCTTTTTGCATTACGAGTAACCAATCTCTCATTCCATATTATTACTAAGCCAAAGGGAAGATAACATAGCCAAGTATTTGCCTTATCTTTCAACGACTATGGAAAGGATTTAAGATCAATTTGTTCTTCTATCACTCCTTGTTATTTGTTCCAAAGTAAACAATATGAAATTATTTCAAGTGTTTATGTGGATCTTCACCTGCAAGACCACAAAAAATTGGGAGTAAGTGAAGCAAAGCAAATTTCAATTCGAAATCTACTTGACCATCTTGAAATCGTATTCATAATGGTTGTTGATTCGAATCTAGTGACCCTAACTCCCTCAATGTTTTAGTGTTAGGATTGGCTATCTTTTCTTCAACTTCTTGGAAATTAGAATCTTCACTAATTGTTTGATCTATCTCAACTTTCACTTTTGGAGGTAAATGATTGCTTCCTTACTTAGTCTCTTTCCTTAAATTACGTGTTGTCTTCTCAATTTTTGAATTATGTTTAAATTCTCCTATTTAAGAATAAAGATTCATACAAGAAGAGATTACTATTAAATTCTAAAATAACACAAAAAGAAACTAAAATAGTTCCTAAAAATAACACCAAAATTTTGATAAGGTTGTCGAAGCCCATCTAGTTTCTTAATTTCAATTAACAAAACAAAATGGGGGTTTATAATTAATTAACTAATTAACAAAATTAACTAAGTATAAAAGTGAGAAATTCAATAATATTTAACTCTAATTTAAGGGAAAGATCTCATCTAATTGTAACTATAAGGGAGTCATGGATTCATGCATCACATGCATAATAAGGCAGTAGAAGTGTCAACATATAAATTCCAACCCCACTGCATCCCCAAAATTCCAGAATCTTATATGCATGCATACACAAATTATAAAAACACAAAATTTGTTGGACCCCATTTCTAGAGCCCAACTTCAGAGTCATAAAATGTGTCCGTATTCCAATGAAATCTCCTTAATCCTTATCGGCTCATCTTCATGCTTTATTACCATTAATATTGGATCCTTGAGTCCTGGTGGGCGGGTTCGTCGCGGCAACTTTATGATTCGCCGCAGCGAACAGACGAGAACTCCTGCAGAGATCTTTCGAGAAAAGTTCGTCATGGCAAAGGTCCAAAAATTTTCCCTTCCATTCCTCTCGAGATAAAATGGAAAAAATGCCCAATTTATCATAATAACACCTTTCGGGAAGGGTTCTCCATCTATCCTAACCTAACCTTCACTCGAACTTTTCCTAAATTTACTTCCTCTAATGCAAAAATCATTTCATAGCAATTCAACTACCAACATTATTTTATCATACTCTCTAATCTCTACTCATTCGATCCATTACTTACAACTAATTCTCATCATCACAATTTCGTATCTTTATTTTTTTCATATCACATCTCACATATATGTTACAACAATTTGTAACCAAAATGATCAATCTCAAAACGATAACTTCCTCAATTATACCTAATTTCAACTCAACCTCATCCTTGCACAAACTCATATTTCATTAACCTCAAAAGTAAAGAGTTTTACAAAACTTTAATCATCTATCAACATGACATCATTTGCTTAATACAAAATACACATGGATGCTCATGTTTGATATATTACTAAAGCTACTTAAAAATCAACTAACTTAGTACAAAAGCTAAATATCTTGTAGTTGCCAAATGCCTTTATGCTCTTGATCACTCGATCTCTTGCTCATCATCTGAATAGGGGGAAGAATGGGGTGAGCTTAAAGCTCGTGGGTAACAGATTTATAATCAAGAAACAAGCAAAAAAGTATTTTCAAAACTCATTGCCATTATGCATTTTGGAAACCATATTAAATTTTGCATGAAAATCACCAAAAACTTATTTCTCAAAATTCTCAATTTATGAAACAATTCATGAGCAATTATAAATCATGTATACATCAAACTTGTTAACATTTCATAAGCACATAAGCACATCATAATGGTTTGGGTAGATCCATGAACATGACGAACTACACATTTTCATATAATGGTCCTGTATAGCCGTAAATTCGACGTACTATCGCAATCCCACATGGTGGCATTGCATAGACATAAACTTGAGGGAGTTCATAAAGGAGCTCCGTGTTACTAGCAGGCAGACAGTAGAAGCCTTTTCTTGTTCAACGTGTACATGACATCCTTGAATGGGTTACACCAAACTCACATAACATGTAATTTATGAATTGAAAATAGTTTGCCCATATGACACATTTTGGGAACTTGTTTTTCATATACATGAGATATTTCGAAAACTATTTTCGAAAACCTGATTTCATAAACATGTATCTTTTCAAAAAGAAGCATTTTCGAAGTCTTTTCATAAATCATCAACATAATTCATGTAGCAAACATGTAACAATTTCACAATCCAATCAAGAAGCAAATAAATACAACATCTATGATGCAATTGAAACCATTAAGCTTCCTTGATTCAAAGAAAACAATGAGTGGCTTATTTACTATATTATAAACATGTACCCACCTTGAAATCCTTGCTTAAACCTTGGTTAAAGATGCCTTTCGTCTTAATCCTCTTGCCTTCCTTGATTTCCTTTATCAAAAACAAAAATTTCCATTCAATAGGAACATGATTTGTGGACCCACATATTGTTTATTCTCTAAGATCAATTCTAAATACTCAAACTCTTCCAAAAGTCCAAACCTTTACATGATCATTCAGATTAGGTAAATGACGAAATTTCTTAACACTTCCTTATAGAAAAATGTTCCTTATTGTCTTAAGTTTCTGATGACACCAAAATCATTCAATTTGGTTCAGTTCTTTAAAAGTTATACCCTAAATATTTTCGGGTTGTTCTTATACTAAACAACATTCTTTATTCAACTTCCATTAAAAACTTCAAATCCTTAGAGACTGAATTAGAACTCTATTTCATCATACAATTTGTATCCCTATGTCTCTAGTTTACTCCAAATCAAAAATCATTCCATTTGTATAACTACACAAAAAGTTATGCCTAAAATCCTAAGCATATTTTGTGCTAGAAAGTTGAGCTTGCCGCGGCAAACTTGTCCAGAAACCTATTCTGAGAACATGTTTTACGAGATTTTTCATCTTTTTAATTCCCACCTTTCACATATAACCCATCTTAACCCTTAACCATCTCTTCTACTTCATTTTCAACTTCATTTCAAGCCAATATCATTGACAACTACATCAAGATCTATCTTTGATCATTAACCCTAAAAGAAAACATTTGCCTCTATCATTCATCAACAAATTCCCACACATAATCAACTTCATTTGAGTTTCATTTAACCATACCCATGAAATTTAAAGTATAAATTACTTGTTGAAGCTTTAAAATCTTTAAACTCTTCAAGATCTCCAAAAACCCTAGCTTTTCTCTTCTTTTCCTCTTCATCCACGTTTTCTTCTTCTTCTAGATGCAAGTCCACTTTTATTCTTCTTATTTATACTCTAAATAAATGTGAAATGTCCAATTTGCGCTTCCTTTAGGCCTTATATTCTTTATCCTTAAGTGATCTTCCAAAAATACCCTTATACAATCTTACTACCTTAACACTTTAATTTAATTAACCTATATCATATATCTTACTAACATTAACATAGTAATTAACTCCAAAAAAATTAACCCATCAAAATCTCATAATTCATTTAAATCATGCTTAACTAGAGAAAAAAAATTCGAAGGCCAACAAAATTTTAGCACACGTACCTTTGATAATGCTCCTCCTTTCTTTAATCTTTTCCTTGTTTGGGTTGTAACAAATACCAAACACCTTCCTTGAACACTCAAGAACACGCAAAGATGAAGAAAAAGTAGTGTGTAAAGATGGTTAAAGCACCAAACAAGATGAGTCCAAGCAGCTGCTTAAATGGAGAGATAAATCAAGATTATGTTACATGCAATTAGATTCATGTAACAATTATATAAATTGTATGAACAAGACTTAAGACCACTTCTCTCTAACTCCATAACACTTCTGGACTCCTTATCCTCTCACTTGAGTGTATTTTTAATTTATTAATTCATATGTACATAAGTGAAGAACTCACTTATGCATCATATGTTGTGCCTTCGGTCACGATCATAGCCTACTTCAATGACAGCCATGCATATTTTGTTTTTCATTTGATCTTTTATATGTGTGACCCTTACGTTCTCAGTTATTTTGGGCACTTGAATTAACTCTTAATCCAAGCAAATCATGGATGGTTTCATGCCACTTGAATTAACTCTTAATTCAAGCAAATAATGAAGGGTTTCAAGATACTAATTTATCACAATATAAGTGGATTATCACGCTAACTCTTTAATAGTTAATTATCTGACTTACGAACCTTTCCATAGATAATTACTGTGCAATTCAGCCCTTTATCATTCTATACCTTACTTGGTTCAAAGTATGGGCTATGTGTCAACTCCCACTAGACTGACTATGTCACATCTAGTCCAAATGATGTTAGTTCTTGTCCTGAGATCATATTACTCCATGTATCATTACAGACTCTCTTCATGACAAATAACTGCTCTGGCCAGAGACTCCTAAGTAATGACTCCAACAAGAGGACATAGGTATCGTCTCCTTCTATCAGGAGTGGATAATCCTTTATTAGCTACTCAATTACCTTCGAATACCAATAGTTGTACCCAATCACCACCTTATAAGCGACCTTGTCTTAAGGAAACAAGGAATGATGTCAAAGTACAAGATTAATATCCAAGATATCCTTGAGTACCTTAAATTTAAGGATATTTGCACCATTGTTATGATGAGATTAATCATTGACATTGGATAAATCATCCATATGATAATCTCATAGCGGGTCATCTGATGTACTTACTACTCTTAGTAAGCACCCACTGCTTTATCAAATCAAGGAGTATAACATGTGCTAGTCTATCCATATTAATAACGTCCTGTCTTATTAATCCTATGACTAGGGATAATTTAGATACTAACATAATTTTATATGATAGGAATCTCATTATCGTGATCTCGTCATGATTTCCTTCATGCTATGTTTTTTATCATAGCCTTCATTAATTTGATTTAAGATTTACATCAATTCATTGATAAACGAACATCAAATTAATGAAAATTTACCTTTTGCTTTATTAATCAAAATAATGTTTGTACAAAAGTGCTAAAGGTGATTGCCTTCAAAACACTACTTTAACAATCTCCTACTTGCACTAAAGTCAATCGCCTTTATATCTAATACTATAGGCGAGTACACTACAATCAAATTTCATTTAAGGAAATGGCTTAGTCAAAGGATCAGCGATGTTCTAATTTGTAGGCACTCTCTCTATCTTCACATCACCTCTATCAATAATCTTCCTAATCAGGTGATATTTCCTGAGTATGTACTTGGACCTCTGTTAAGACCTTGGTTCCTTGGCTTGAGCAATAGCCCCATTGTTGTCACAATACAACAGTATTGTTGGAACCCCTCCTCGGTGGATCACGGGTCCGACGTCCTACGTGACATCTGAACACGCATCCCACGGGGGAGGAATTCCTCACCACAAAAGAAAATACAAATCGGACTTATTTCACTTCCTTTCGAACAATTTTTGAAAAATTCCCTTAATCTCTCTCAATAAAAATTGATCAGCTTAAGGCCCACCATTAAATCCGATTTCTAAGCTAAAATGAGATTCCATGACTCTCGGTTAATTAGAATTAAAAATCTTCTCATTCGGATCTCTATAGATCGAGAAATCGCCCAAAGACGGAATTATACTCAATATCTCCACGCAATTTCCTTCCTTTGATTTACGCCCTAAATTTTTAATTAAAACCTAAAATCTTTAATTTTACCAAACAGAGACAACAATTTTTTTTTTGAAAACCGATGCTTCATAAACCGCGTAAATCGGAGGTCAAACGAAAAAGTTATAAGCGAAAAAGTGAGATTGGAGGTTAAGACTAGAAAATAAGAAAAAAAAATCAGAAAAAGAAAATAAAAGGAAAATCAAATTCCCAAATAGCGTCGCATCTTCGAGCACGGGTGCTCGCCCTCGCAAGGACGCCTGCAAGTTCCGAATAATATTAATAATATTTTTTTGTTTTTTTATAAAATTTGTAACTTTTACTCACGTACTCCAAAATTGACAAATTGGGTATCAAAAGAAAGTTCAAAGGAAGCTCTATAACTTCCATGAAGGATTCAAAA
>JANSVA010000008.1:25626542-25641724 GCA_025504915.1 Erythroxylum reticulatum | reverse complement strand
CTCTATTACTATGATCTTGACTTTTGCTTTTACTTCTCCCCCTGCTTTCAGTAACCAAAATATCCAACTGTGATGTGTAAATCCCCTGAGTTCTCCTTCTCACTTCTTCATTCAGAACACCACTCTTCACATACTGCATGGTTACAATACTATCAGGAGCACAATTTGTCAAAGATACTTTAAAGTTCTCCTAAGAATCAGGGAGTGTATTCACCAACCAAAGTCCCACAATGTCCTCATCAAATTTCACACCCATGCCGGAAAACCAATCAAAGATACCCTGAAATTCATTCACATGGTCAAGAATTGAGCTCCCTTCTTTATACTGCAAACTTATAGCTTGTTTAAGCAAGAATAACTTGTTGTTGCTATTTTTAGAAGCATACAAAGATTCAAGTTTCTCCCACAAAGTCTTGGCATTTGTATCATTGACAATATGATTCAATATATTATCCTCAGCCCATTGTCTAATAAAGTCACATACTTGTTGATGCTCAAACTCCCATTCTTCATCAAATTTAGACTCAGGCTTAGTAGTAGCAAATACAGGCAAATGCAACTTCTTTAAAAATAGAAGATCTTTCATCTTTCCTTTCCAAGTGTGATAGTTTGTGCCATCGAAACAAATCATTTTACTCATATTTATCCCCATCATTCAAACAAGCAAAAATATACCCAATTAACAAATTTAACTAGGCTCTTATACCACTGTGATGGGAAAGAAGCGGGTATAATACACGCAACGATCAATCAATAAATCTTTACCCACTTGAATGAATCTATTAGGAGTAATAATGAGCAGAAATTGGTAGCAAACCAAATGATCACAAGCTACCCCAATAATGCACAAATTAAAAAACCAATCACAAAACATAACAACTATTTAACGTGGCAAAAACTCCTTCAATGGGAAGGATAAAAAACCACGGGACCTCTCTTGGTCCAAGAAAATGAAATCTACTATCACAAATACTGTCTTACAGAGATCAACAGCCACAAAATCCAGAAATCAAAGGCTCAATCTCATATAGCCACAAATTAAAGTAGAGAACTACACAAAGAGAGAAATCACAACAAAAGCTTCTGTTCTAACAAATTCTGGAAAAGTTCCAGCCGTCCAAATCCAATCTCCGCCATCCAAAACAAAGAACAATGAGTAAGGAACATGCTCACCAAAATTCAGCCCAATCAGACAAAGAATGGTAGACCAAAATTAGAATATGGTGAAACTCGTCAGTTCTAGAAACTCATTGAAACTAGCCCACTTTTAGATCAAAAAACTCAACCTCCAGATCTCTAAACCAAATCTCCACTATTCAGAATGGAGAAAAATATGTCTAGAAATTGTAAACCAAAAATTAGACCGATCTAACGGTGAACGCTTCCCGGTGGCCGGAAAAATAAAACAGGTAGAGTGAAAAATCTCTCCTTTTTGTGAAGACAAAATCTCTTTCCTCTGTCTTCTCTTCTCTCTCTCTTCTCTTTCTCACTCTTGGAAGCTGCTGAAATTTTCATTAAAAATACAAAAATTAACCCTAATGGGTTAAAAATAAAATGGGCTTTAAAAATATTTTTGGATTTTACCACACAGGAGAGAACTCAAACCCAACATGGTTTTCAATCTGTTTATCATATGGATGTTGTCGAATCACTTGTGCAGGATATTTTTAAAGGAGTATATGATGATTTAGATTTTAAGGCTAAACTGGAAGTGAACGAGCAAATTGATGAAACTTGTGAAGTTGTAGAATCATTACTAACAATGCTAATATATTTGAAAACTTTAAATGTTGAACTTATTATAACTCACAAGAAAATGTTACCTTCTGTTTTGCAAGCTTTGAAAATATAATTGAAGGCCTTACCAGATCGCCTAAAGTATGCCTTATGTGATTAAGAGTCATTACATGCGATCATGTCAAAAAAGTTAACTACAGTGCAAGAGGAAGGGCTAGTGGCTACTTAAGGAGTACAAAACTATTATTATGTAGGAGTTTGTTAAGAAAAAGCCCCCACTGAGCATATGGATGTTAAATAATTAACCTTTTTAGTAGGCAAACCCAAAATATCCAAAATATAATAGTTTGTATTAGTTTTTTTAGTTATATATAGATCTCATTTATTAGTTTTTAAGAAATTATTTTATTGGCTTAACGAGGTAATGAGTCTAAAAAATCCATAATACTAAGTTCCATAAGGCATTATCACGTCTTATTTAATTAGTTGTCAGGACTAAAGACTCAAAATTCCATAATACTAAATCTTATAAGGCGATTTCATGTAGTCCTGTACTAGTATTAATTGAGGTTTCTCATAAAAAACAAGTCTATCCATTGTTGAAGTTAACCAACCTACAGTGCGAATCAATTCCATTAAGTTTACTATTCCTAGAGATCTATTATTAAAGAAGTTTGAGATAAGAGATGCCAATACCATGCTTTCATTTTGGTTTAATGAAAAAGAGATATGCTTATTGATGTCATTTGCCGGCCTTATGCAATTTATCTTTCTGGAATGTAACTTCGAAAATTCCAGAATACTAACATTCATAAGATGTGATCCGGCCTTATATATATTAGTAGTATGTTGGTTTTAAAGAAACTTGTAAATTTTTATTTTATTATTTTTAAATAAAAATAGTAAAAATTATTATATAATTTTTAAAAAATGTTACTTTTATTATTAATTTTTTAAAAACAAAACCCTTATTCTTTTTTTGGAAAATGAAAAGTGTATATTACTATATCTGAAACTAATTACTTGCATTACAATGAGTTCGCAATGGTTAGACTCATCTACATATTACAAAAAATAGTAAATCAAGTAGTTAAAAAGAGAAGCCAAACGAGTCACGATAAATTAAAAATGCCATCAGTGCAGCATATCAGATGATAGAGTGAGTTGCAGTTGCTTAGCCAAGATGTTCGCATATCAACTTTACAATCCGGTTGGCAAGTAGGTATTTGTCTACCTTTGTATCTGTGAACCGAAGATTATTTCTCTCCTTCCAAATTTTTTAGATGGTAAGTGTAAAGGCAACTTTATAAAGGGCTGCATTTGTTTTCCCAATCTTGGAGTTATGAATGATATGTTGCAAAGCATGTTCCCAAGTGTACCGACAATTACCTAGAGTTAACATGTGAAGTATTTGGCTCCAAATCACTTTGGTATAGCTGCAGAGGAAGGGCAGAGGGTCTCCATCCTCCATTGCTTCATTACAAAGAATGCATGTCGTATCCCTACATTTCCGTGCCATTGGCTCAAGGTTTGAAAACGATTCTTGATGGCTAATTAGGTGATGAAAGACGCCTTTGGGCTAATGGTGTTTCTCCAAAGTAAATTAGGCCATCGTACTAATGAGTGACTGTTGTGAAATAGTTGGAAGCATGATTGGTTGGTGAAGATATGGTTGTGGTTCAACATCCATAAAACTGAATCCTCGCTATGCACTGATGTCAGTAGGGGAAGATGTGGCGATAAGGTGGAAGAGCCCCTGAACTCACCCTGCCACTCTCCATTTGTGATCAAAGAAGAAACCTTAAGGTGAGTTGGTAATCAGTTTCTTAGTTGTTGAAGGAGAGGGTGTTGTATGATTGGACTGATATCTAACCAATTGTCAAACCATAACCAGATTCTTTTACCATTTCCAATTTGATGCTTTATGAAGGGATATAGGACTCACTCATCTTCATCAGTTGTTTAAGAATATGAGTACCAGCTAAGGTGAAATATGCTTGCCAAAAGTTCAAATTCTTGAAATGTTATTCATGTCACCATTTTATCCATAGAGCCTTCATATCCGTGTATGGCCTTCATAATCTCTTGCTCATTAGAACTCTCTGCATATTAGCTATCGAGATAATCCCATGTCCTTCGTGTTTTTTTGGTATCATGACTTCGCTCCACTTTATTTTTCCCTTCTTTGAGTTTCCCAGTTGACCAAACCATAGAAACATTTTCATGATTCGGTCTATCTCCTTGATAGCTCTTCCCAGTATTGCAATGTGCACCAACCAATGAAGGTGAAGGCTCATGAGTACCGAAGTGATTAAAGTGACTCTCACTGCATATGATAAATGCTAGTTCTGTCAAGCCATCGCTTGAGCTTTTAGACGATGAATGAGTGGGAAATAGTCTTGAAACTTAAGTTTATGTGCTGATATAGGGATATTAAGATACCTAAATGTTGTAGAAATATTTTGAAGGCATATTAGTCACATAACTACATCCATAATCTGTACAATAGCCGACACACAAATGCTGCTCTTAGTTGTGTTGTGTTGCAGCCCAGACCATTGAGAAAACAGCTATAGAGCATTCATCATAAGCCGAATAGAATGAATATATGCAGCACATAGTAGAATCAAGTCGTTAGCATATATTAGATGTGTGATGTTTACCTCCCTACACTTACAATGGAACTTGAAGCCTTTATTGCATGAGACAAGCCTGCCCAATCATCTGGAGAAGCCCTCCATTACAATTGTGAAGAGATATGGAGATAAGGGATCTCCTTGTCATATGCCTCGGCCAATTTTAAAAGGTTTAGATGGTTATCCGTTAACTAATACACTCAGGGATGGGGTCTAAATACAAATCATAATCCAGTTGCTAAATTGCTGCAGAAGTTGCAGTGCCTTAAGACAAATCCGGATGAACTTCCAGCTGATTGTATCAAAGGCCTTGAAGAAATCTATCTTAATGCAGCATCTGTTAATTTTTTTCCCAGATTAATAATCCTTAAGCAACTCTTGGATCATCAAAATGTTATCACCAATATTTGGGTCTAGGAAAAAACCTGCTTGTGCATTGTTCACAATACCAGTTATTATTGATTTAAGGCGTTCGGCCAGCAGCTTCGTTATAACCTTATAAATGGTATTGCAGCAGGAAATAGGTTAGAAATCCAACATGGTATGAGGATGACACTTTTTTGGAACAAGGCAAACATAAGTATGATTTATCTCCTATAGAAGCTTGGAAGATTCAAAAAAACTCAAGGACAGCTTGAATAAATACCTCACTAGTGATAGTCCATGTTTTCTAGAAGAATAATGCATTAAACCTTTCCGGACCAGGTGATTTTGAAGGAAGAAGGCTGAATAAGATTCTGCGTATATCATTAGCAGAGAGTGTGGCGATCAACAGCTCCTTGATAGTTTGCTCACCAATATTCAGTTCAAACAAAAGAAGAGCATTGATACTAACAGAAACAACAGAGTCAGTACTCATAAATTTTAAGAAGAGGTTTGCAGCTAACTGGAGTAATCGGTGTTGCTCAATGTATTCCCGACCCTCAGCATCATGCAGTGGGAGATTTTATTTGTATTACATCAAGCTAACATCGATTAGTGAAAGTGCTTTGTATTTACGTCCCCCTCATGTAACCAATTCAAGCGTGCCTTTTTCTTGAGAATCGATTTGTGGAAAGTAAGAGCATCAAGATAATCTTGAAGACATTGCCTCTCCACCTGTCTATATGAATCAATATGTGGATAGTTATAGCATTTCTATTGTGCGAGCAGTAACTTATCCTTAAGAGTTCGAACATTGTTATTTCCATTGGCCAGAAAATTTTTAAGAGCACCCTTCAAATGTCTTAGCTTCATCATGATTGATAGCCCTTAAAACCAACCCCCTCAGTATCCCAGCAATCACAAACTAGTTCAGTAAACCCATCCATATCTGTAAGTCCAAGTCCATTAAAGAATTTAAATGGTGCACCAATATAGCCATGCTCTCATAACCTCTAAATCAACATAGCGGAATGATCAGACATTAGGTTATTACCAGAGTGGACAAAAGTGTTAGGGAACTAAACCAGCCATAAAGAGTTAACGAGAAAACGATCCATTTTCTTTCGAACGAGGAGACCACCCTGTTGGTTATTTGACCAAGTGAGTAGTCTACCAGTGCTTTTAAGATCAACCAAATCAACATTTAATAGGAAATTAGAAAGCTCTTTTGTATGCTAGTGTGAATATTGCCTGTCATCCTCAATTTTTGCCAAATTCAAAGAGCAACTAAAGTCCCCATCATAAGTCAAGGGGAGGAAATGTTCAGCTTTTGATTTTGCAAATCCAACCAAAGCTTTTCACGCTGAAATCCGAAATTTGAGGCATACACTACTGTAACTACAAATTTGGAGTTAGTATTACTCATTTGACATAAAAGCCGTAATGACAAAACCCTAATTCTTTTGTTTCTTTTTCAGCATCCAACTTAAGTCTTGCCTTACAGCAGTTGCAAATGTCCCAAGCAACCACAAATATTGTATTGATGTTCTATTTATTTTGTGTTCATTTTTATTAATTACTTTTAGTTTCTTTATTTTCATTTTAATGTTAACTATTATTAATTTCATTATTTTTTAGATTAATTTTCTGTGTATACTTGTCTTTATTATGGGGCATTGCAAAGATATTCATAGGACAACAATGGAGGGAAAGTCTATGGTGAACATAACTACACAAGATCAATCCGGTCACAGAACCTACAACAAGTATCCATCAGAAGCATGTCCAAATAGCCAAAGGATGTGATAGATTGACTAAAAAAAAGACAATTCAGTTATGTGACAAACTCTACTATTTCCACTAACACTATAGTAAATCTCCTTTCAGATGCTTACAACTTATAGGAGTCTTCTATTCTTTGCTTTATTCTTGTTGATTATTTTTGTGGCATATAAGCAGCACCACTGTATGATTTATGTGTGGGGAAGCAAAAGTATATATATATATGATGAAATATGTGATTTGTACTTAAACTTATAAATACTATGATTCATATATTGATTATTCCTCATAATAGCCACATAATTATCTAATTGTTGTTTATAAATAATCCTCAAGTTAAGATACATTTTTTGTTTAAGAAATAATGCGTGTTAAAGACAAACATGATTAGTGTTTTTCATTAAATTATTTTAAGTATTGCATCAGTTTTGTTGAATGAAAGTGTGCAAGATTTGATGCATTTTAATACCTACGTGAGTTTTAAGCCTAAGAGCGTTCATCACATTCGTGCTCATACTTTTTTTTTATGTGTGTTATCAAACATAGCTTATTTATGCTAGAACTTGATTTTGAATGCATATCGAGACCACATTTTTGATAAATTTGAGTATAAAGATGATAAGAGGGAGGAAAACATATCTTTCACCTTCTTTAGCATTCTCTTTTTATTTCTTTTTAGTTTTCCTTTAATCTTTCATCTTTCTTCTATTTTTGGTGTTAGAACAAAAGTCATTTGTGGCTAAACTCGAATATTATGATTCAAAGGGATTCAAAACTCTAATTGTAACCTTATGAGGATTTGTCTAAACTTATATTCATGTTTTAATTCCAGTATTTCTTATTGTATGTTCTTATATTTCATGAATAATTAATATTAATTAATCTGAAAAATTAATTTGATGTTGATTATTCCATTAATTCAGTTATTTGTACTTGTCATGAAAGATTAGTACAATTAGCAAATAGGTTATTTATGAAATTCCATATTTAACTTTAAAAAAAACAAGAAAACTAAGTTGAATAGTCTTTTTAGGGTATAGTCTTTTTCACTAAGCTTATTGCTATCATTTAATTGATATGAAATATTATCATACCCAATTAATTGATGGTAAGTTTTAGTTTGAATCAATTAATTTAGAAAAATTTGAGACTTATTATTGCTATCCTAACATATTTCAGAGTAACTACTTCAATTGTGAAAATTATTCTTTTTAGATCAATGATTAACATTATAATTAGATGAGATCTTTCCCTTGAATCAGAATTAAGTACTCTAAACTTTCTCATTTTTATATTCAGTTGATTTATTTTGATTATTTGTTAATTTTAATAAATTAGTTAATTAATCATAGACCCCCAACTTTGTTTTATTAATTGAAATTAAGAAACTAGTTTTTTGTTCTCTTGGGATTCGATCTAGTTCCACAACTACTACAAAAAGTTAGAGAATCAGAATTAATTTTGAGGATTTTTTCAACCCGATCAATATAATTCAATTTGTAATGCTTATCATTATTTTGTTTCTTAATAATTTTTAATCAACATTGTTGCCAAAATCCTAATTCCTATTTTAATTTAATAATCTTTCATTTACCAATTTTAATCAATATTCTTAGTTTCTTACTCAAATTAACTCCACAGTCAAGAGTCAACATACACTACACAATTTAAATTCATCAAACACAATTCAACATATACAATTACTTCACAACACAACATCACAAGACATAAATACACAATTCATCATAAATTCACAATTCAATATTTCAATATCCATAATTCCATAATCCACAATTCCACAAAATTTGTCGCAATTTTTTGCAAACTTCACGGAATCCCTATCTCAGAGTCACAGCGACTATAGAACATAAATGCACAATTTTTTGGAGTCTTCACTGAATCCTTGGACTAGTGTGGTTCAAGTCAATGGATTTGCGTATAGATTATGGTGTAATGGTGCAGGTAAACAAATATAAGTGCGAGTCTATATGCAAGTGTGACTAGATCTGGGTGTTGGTGTAGTTGGATTTGGATGTAGTTGGGTATGGGTACAAGAGTAGTCCGCAACTGCAGGTGGCTGCCTAAGTAGTGCAGGACCACAGGTACGATGGGTTCTGACGAGTACGATGGTGTGAGTGGGGGTGTAAAGTATGGGTACGATGGTGCGAGAGTGGGTGTGGGTGTGAGGGTGCGATGGGTGGGCAACAAGCCTAATTGGTGCTACAGTGATTGGTGCAATGGCAGGTTGAGATAGTGAGAAAAGTGAGAGAGGCAAAATGTAGATGGCAGCAGGTGGGGTGGGGTTAAGGAGTGGGTCAAGTAGGTTTAGTTGTTAGGGTTACTTTTTAAAATTTTCAATTTAGTCCTTATTTTTTAAAATTTTGCAATTAGTATAGTAACAGTTGATATTTTGATATCAACCTATATGTTTTGGTACCAAATCTTAGAACATTTCAATACTAAATTTCGGTATAAGACAACACAGTATTGTCTCATATTTTGGGTCGGGATCATTGATGTCCACTCAAATTGCATTGGTCTCAATTTTCATTTGATATAAAATCCCCATAATTAAAAGGAATCTCATCATTACCATCATCCAAATTCATTACAGTAAATGACATTTCAATACTTTTTCATCCAAGATTATCTTTCAAGTTATTTGCATTTATAAAACTTGGTTACTTATAAACTCAATCCACTAAAAGATCAATATGATTAAGGAAAATTAGATCTATAAAAACTATTTGTTCTATTAAAAGTCCTAATAAATGAATAAATATTAAATTATTAATAAATTATAAAAATTTATATTCAACTTTATAGTGATAATAATGCACCTTTCTCGAACCTTTAAGTTGTATCAAACAAAGATTAAATCATCTTTTATGTTCTAATATATTTCTTTTTATGGAATGGATGAATTCAAATGTGCTCAAATTCCTTTCAAACCTTACTGCACTCATATATTGACTCAAAATTTGAATTACAAACATTTGTAATTCTGTAACATTATTTCCAAATTGGTTCTACCAAGCAACTGTAAGATTAAAAAAAAAAGTAGCCTTATAAACAAAACAAAATGATGATTATTTTCAAACAAGTAACAAAAAAAGAAGAAATATATACCTTGATTAAGTTCGTCTCTTTGATGAATTGCAATAGGCATCCTATAATTACCACACATATCCTTATAGGCCTCTATCTGTGAATATCCTTATAAGCCTCTATTTGTAAGTTAAGGAGATCTAGCATAATCTCATGTGCAATAATTATTGTGATAGTTATAACATTTCCTTTTTAATTTTAGATTTCTTTATAAAACTTAGTCTAAAATAGATACAGAATTCAAAAATCCCCTAATAATGAACCACGAAGAGTAAAATTGTTTTTCTTATCTTTCATTAATGACTACAAGATAAGTTACATACAAAAAAGGTCTATTTTTCATATTAATATTGATTACTTTCTTCGCCCTCTCCATGGCATCACAAAAATGACTCATTGTTTCATTTTCATCACTCTCAGCCAGACCAAGTACTTTTACCAAAGGTTCACAAACTTGAATGAAAAATTGACATTGGGTCCAAAATTCGTAATCTTTAAGTATAATTTTAGAAACCTCCATTCTAGCATTAAACTTGCCATATTTAGATACACTATCACTTATAAATATTTTTCTCAGCTCTTTCTTCATTAAAATAAAACACTGAAGTGATAAGAAATTAGTAGTAAATCTTATAATGGCAGGACGATATAAATTCTTACTATCAATAAAACCCGTTCTTATAAAATTCATAACTCATGCATAATTATAGATGGAAATGGTCACTTTTCTTGCGTTTTGTATAACTTCATCAATAATACGAATGTATCTAATACCTCTTATATTTCCTAACATCATTCAATGCAATATCTAGTAGAAAGAGGAATAAAAAGAGTACATGCTTTGTAACCTTTTTCTAACTACTTTATACGCAGAATCGTTGTTAGTGATGAATTGTACTGTAACATTCCGTTTCCCATGCTAAAGGTTAGATCCCCCAAAATAATGTACATGACAGATATCAATGAGAAAATTAAGAAATTCACTTCATGCTCATACATAATATAGCATACATACACGTGAATTTGATTATTGCACACATTACAATGATTTGCTCATTCACTCATTTGACATTTTCTGGGTATAAATGATTGTTTTAATGTGATTATGATATGGATAGTGAATATTTTGCTTAAAAATTAATCTGGTGAATTAAATCGTTTATTTAGAATTTTTGATGAAATTTGAGAATTTTCTGAAATTATGGATATTTTTGGACTAGAAAAATGTCAAGTGTTAGAACAATTGATAAATGGTAGTAGAAATAAGTGTTAGTAAAAATTAGTGATAAGTGACATTAAGATTTAATAACAACTGTCATTGAAAATCTCAAGACAATTGGATTAAAAATTGGAGACAATTGGATTAGCTTTTTAAAAGAGTCAATTGAAAACCACAATAAAATGACAAGTGGTAAGTGGCAAGTGACAAGTGTCACAATAATTGCCACTCACTACTCATGATTTTTTTATACCTAAATTAAAGACCATCTCATGGTCTTTCACTTGTCATTTTCGATACATGCTTCTTTTCTTTATCTTCTTCATTTGCTCTCTTCTACACTCACGACTGTCTCACTCTCACCCTCATCATATTGATTTTTTTCCAACTCTTTCACTTTGTTTCTTCAAGATTCGTTGTCTTCTCCATCTTGTACTAAAAGACCTAACCCTTCCACCTTCAATGATGATGATGATCGTGTAAGCCATGGAAAAGCTAGGGTTTCATGATGATTGAAGAAGCTTGGAGTTTAATTAAGTAAGTTAAACTTTGTTAGATTAATAGAGTAAATGGTGTTTTATATATGTTGGAATGTGGGTAAAGAAATGAACACATTGATGTCTTGTTTTTGTGTTTAAGATGATCAATATTTCATAAGTTGTTGTAAAAATAAGTTTGAAATAGAAAGATCATTAAAGATGGTGTAGGAAAAAGTGCAGAAAAATTTGATAGAAAATGGGTTTTATGTTCTGTTTTCTTGGTGCATTAATGTGGATTTCTTTAGGTGTTTTGAAGATGAACTAAAATGATTCTAGAGCTAAAGAAAGGAAGTAATGTGGTGTTTTGAAATGGGAAGAATTAAGGTGATAGTTAGAAGTGAAATGAAAGTGGAAATGAAGTTGAACTTGTGCAGGAAGTTGATGATGAATGTATATATGTATATGTTCTATTTTTAGTGTTCATGATCAAGCATGAACTATAATTTCTTGGTAAATGATATTGAGCTGAAATTGAGTTAAGAATGATGGGGAAATAATGAGTGATTGAACTATAAATGATATACTAAGCATAAGGTGTTGAATGTGGTAAGTAAAGAGTTAGAAATTTGAAAAATATGGATGCAATTGGATAGATTTTGGGGCAAGAGGCATAACTTTTTTTGTGGAGGTCAGATTTAGGTCATTTAAGTATGCTTTCAAAGAGGACTTCGAGTTCTACAACTTCTATGAAGATTCTGAGGAGAGATTTTGTTTTTTAAAGCTTAAAATTTCACATGTCTGTAAGTGACCTGTGAAGGTCCACCCAGCGGACATGATGTCCCTTCAAACGGACATGGGCAGAGCCTAGTGGACATGAAGTCTGCCCAACAGACATTCGTTGGCCTTTTAAACTTAATTTAGGCTTAAATGGAACTTGAATTGAGCCTAGAATGATGCTTAGATTAAGTGATTAAATGTTTGATATGTATGAAGTGATAATGCAGGTTATAACTTAGTGAATGAATTACTTAATTTATAACTTAGTGCATCAATCACATAAGATCAATCAGTCACTGTTGTAACCGGATAGCCATTAAAAAAGAGTTTAAAGCTCAGAAAGTGCAAAAAAGCTTAAAGCTCAGAATGTGATTAAGAGCCAAAGGCTCACTATGTATAATGAGCCCGGTATCCCAAACGAATACAGGACAGTTATAGGTACTCGGTCACAACAATAGCAATTAAAAGTGAGTCTCATGGCATTGAATATAAAATTGATATATATGTTTTGAATGTTTAAAATGAACTGTTTCACTACTCTAAATGTGAAAAGTGAAATAAGTGATTATAGTGACATGTGATGCTAAATGATTACTAGTGGATTGATGTGAATTACATGATTACATGAACTGTATGTGTTATGTGATATAAGGGAGCCATCGAGGGTGGTTAATTTACTAAGTTCACAAAACTCACTAAAATTGCAAAATGATTTATCAGGCTCAGAGGAGCTACCTATTAGGCAAACTGGAGTCTAGCCATTGCATTCAAGTAAGAGATAGAGGTTAGGATCAGTTCGCATCTGCATATGTATTTCATTGTTTTGTATCAAAATCTGTATTCATAAGTATTATACAATGTGTATGTGAATGATTTTGTAATGAAATGACATTATAACTAAAATGATGTGTATTTGTAATGGGCTCAAGTGACTACTGAAATTCCGATGATATGTATAATGGTTGTAACACTTGTGATTGAAAAATGTTTTTGAATAAAATGGGTCGAAATTGATTATTGATTTTTTGTATATGCATATGATGTTTGAAAAATTTGTAATGAGTATGATTGTTTGACTATTCTAGCATACCACCCTTGTAGAGTATATTCTTGAATATCGTCGGTATGTTCGGGGATATGCACTACGAGAGTGGGGTGCTACATGTACAATGTTTTCATACCCAATTTTATTCATAACTTCATCAAATATCTCAAACAGAGCATCAACACCTCTAACAAATTCAGTTGATTGTTGATTAGGTTCAGTATACTTTTTTAATGCATTTTTGCCTTTTGAGATTGTTAGGAGATTGAATACTTCTTTTAGGGATTAGATAGGGGGCCTTTACGATATGGTTTATATCATTTATGGTTTTGAAAGAACAAAGTTTGGATTTTTTATTCTCATATTAGGATCTTTAAGAACTTTAAATAGCTCCATGATGTGAAGAGTGATAGTTTGGTATAAAAAATCAGGGTTAAGTTTAAATAAAAGTGGCATCTGAAGTCTATGTATTCATATATGCATGCTTCATTATTCATATCAACAAATTATTTACAAAGACAATGTCTTGACCTAAATTGTATGAATTTAAAAATAAATTAAAAAAATTTGAAGGTCTGACACTAAATTGGAAAAAAAACACAAAAGATTAAGTACTTATGAATTGGTTATTCCTATATATATGAAGAGAGAGGGGGAGAGGGAGAGAGAGAGACACTTGTCAAAATATGGAGAAAGTGACTCTCTTTTATACATTGGCTTTTCAAACCAGATTAAATATTAGAGTATGAAATATTCACAATATAAAAATGCATTAAAGAGATCATAATTCTCCAACATTTTTATGATCAAATAATTCATTATACTTGTATTTATACCTATCACGAAAGTGTGGTTGATGGTGAATAGATGGAAGAATTAGTATAAAACTTCTTCCAAAATACTTCCTTTAACTTTTTAAGCTCAAAGTATATCATTTTACTTATGCGTCTTTTACTTCATAATTGCATAAAGCAATCTTATTATTATCAAGAAAACAATATAAGGAACAAACAATCTTAAGTATTAATGACTGTAACTTTGTGTTATTGTTCCCTATCTAGTATGGTCTATGACATGCATAAAAGACCCAATAAATTTGTGATATTTTTATGGAATCTTTTTATTGTGTATATGTTATGAACACAAAAGTAGAACCCTAGCGAGGTGATGAGCAAGGCGATGAGCGAGGCGAGCTAAGACACCCGTAACTTCAAAGAGAACTGGAGAGTTCTTCCTCCCTCCATGGCTTCTTCTGCTTCTCCAACCCAAACCTATAACTCTCTTAAACCCCTTGACCTTTTTTCTGTCCATTCACCTAGCTCCCATAATAACCCCTCTTTCTCGAACCCTAATCGAAACCAAAACATAAACCCAAATATCCCATACCCTCCTCCGATAAATGCTCCATCTCCCAAATCGCCTCCTGTACCCTAAACCCAGCGACAAAAACCCCTTTAGCTCAACAGACCTCGTTACCAAAAACATCCACCGTCCCTTCGAAGGACAAAACTTCAGAGAGCATCAGAACATTGAAGTCCGTAGTCTCAGAAGGAATAGAGGAGTCCTCATAAGATAAAGCTCTAACTTATTATCCTCTGGAGGTCAAGGAGGACCACATCTACGTCATACCCCCTCCAGAGTTAACAAAGAAGGGAGCGACGCAATTCAGACAAACTCTAATAGGCTTCTTTATTGGTAAGTGTCTTGCTTTTCCTGTGGTTCAGCGAGCACTAATAAAGTCTTGGGCAGAGTATGGACTTAAGGAAACTTTAATAATGAGATCCAATAATTTCCTATTTAAATTCGACTCTGTGATAGGACTTGTAGCGCCCCCTTACTGCAGGGTACACACCGGGACGCCCGCAGGTCATTCCGGTACATATCCTGCCATAAGGGCGAACTACGAACGATCACTATTTCACTTCATATGGCATCATAATAAAACATCAATATAAAAACCACTACTTTTTGAAAACATAATTTGTTTCCTCATTTCATTTCATAGAAACCATAAATTTACATATCGGTCATTGTTT
>JANSVA010000008.1:25598824-25618621 GCA_025504915.1 Erythroxylum reticulatum | reverse complement strand
TCTTCTTTAAGATCCCCACAATACCAGCAGCTGCCAATCGAGCAGCCCTGCGTGTCACCACATCACACACTCTTACAACGAGCTTCCGGACCTTCAAAGGGACTTCCGGGATCTGAATTGGAACAACCCACCCAAAGAGATGAGACAGAGAAACATATACAGACTCATTGACAAAAGAAAGTGAAATACTTTGTCCATGACACTTATCTACCTCCAGAGTTTCTTTCAAGACCCTTGCAACTTCCTTCAGTTCAGGAGAGCCATCCTCGTGCATTGAAGCAATCAAAGGTGTTCTGCAACAACACAAGGCATTGTGTTACTGGCTTTATACCAGAAGCTTAAAATGGCAATAAAATGTACAAGCAATCACGCATGCGTTCATAAATAATGTACATGCACTTTTAAGTTCCAACAAAAAATTATGTACATGCGCTTCACTGCAACACAGATCCAACCATGAGGTTGAGGCGGTAACCCTTTGATAAAAGCATAGACCAATGCACGCCATTAATAGAGCATCACCCAAACCATGCCATTAAACATCAAATCCTCATGAGCCGAATAATCAACAGTTCGTCATCATATTTACGTCCAAAGTAATTTACGGCATATTCAAGCCTGATGAATCCAGATTTTTAAGGACAACAATTTTTTGAGAGCATAGATCATGCATGTACAGAATCACAAAGAGAGAGATTACAACACGTACTGCAAACTAAAGGGTGTTGATAATTTAGATGATACACATCCAAAGACATCCGACTCCTGTGACATTCTGAGAATAACTCTTCTTACAATCTCACCCAAATACATTCCCGATATCATTTTCTCGAAGCCCTGAAATAAAATTTAGGAAACATAAGATGCTTCCTTTTTTAAAGTAACTAAAAAAGATGAAAGCAAATTGACTTACCTGATCATTAGGATTATGGCTTTCAGCATCCAAATCACTGTCATATGAAGTTCTTGGCAAGTGAGATGTCCAGAAACTTCCCCATTCCATATTCACAACCTTATTGGAAGACAGAACAGTACAATGTTAGCAGCTTTAGACTTATTAATGTCTCCCGAAGAATGATGGAGACATCCCTAAATTAGGTAAGAGAGAGAATACCATGCTCCCAGAAGAGGTGAGAAGTCCTTGACACTTGATGATTGCATCTGCCCGTTCTAAGTAGCAGGCATTGGTACCCGTACCAAAAATTGCTGCAGCAACAGTGTCTCCATCATGATAATGTCCAAGAGCTAGTGTTCCCACGGTATCATTAACCTGCTTAAAGAGAACAAAGGCATTACTGCTCTCATCTTTCCCTCTCTTAATTATTGCTCATATTCAGCTCAACCCCCACTCGCCCAAATTTAAAAAAAAAAAGATTCAGTTCTGATCGTATAAAAATATTAAACCAGAAATAACAGTCCATAGCACAAGCCTTCATCAAACAGACTCCAAGCGTCACAGGTTGAGGACAAATCCTTAGTCAAAAATCTCCTAAAGTTCAAAAGGTCAGAACTGAACTTTTCATTTTGAGATGGAATACTCACCAATGCCGTAACTTCCATACCTAAACTCTTCCTGTTCAGCGCCGCCTGTAAACATTCAACAACCTCTTTTCCAATCTAAAATTAGAAGCACAATATGTTAATAAACTGTGCAAAACAGCTTCCTGCATAATACTCAATCCAGCATTTTGTAAGTTTCTAGATAATTTTTATTCAGATACTGACTGTATCATAAGGCAAAACACAGTATGAAAATAGGAGAGATGCTGCTCATAGCAAGAGAATACCAATCAAACTTCAAACAAAAATAAGTTTGACCTCAAAACTAATGATTCTAAGCACTTGAGGAACAGTCATAGCATAAGATTTCTTACTAACCAGGTCCTCAATAACAAATCCCTTTGTCCATTTGATAAGCGTCCCCGAGCGAAAAGAAAGTTGCTTCACTGGAAAAGAGAACGTAAACCCAAGTTCTCTGCTTTTAGACAGCGAAAGCTCAGAACCACTTTCTACCTTGTCAACGAATTGCTTCAATGTTGAAGCAATAAAGTCAAACAAATCCTGCAGGAAGAAATCCATGATAAATCCATTTTAATATTGTCATACTTTAACTCTTCTTCAAACAGAGGATGCCAAAGTTGGAGGAAAAAAAAAGTGTGAAGTCTAAGCTGATCACCTCACTTGTGCTCTCCATCAAATGTTGGGGAATTGGTTGTCGTTCCACATTTGTTGATAAGATCAAGGATCTTCTGCCTCCTAGCTGAACCCGCAAGACCCTAAAATTAGTACCTCCAACATCTAGAGCATAATAAGCTCCTATCTCACTCCTGACAAGAACATCAAAAAGCAATTGTGGATACAACATAAGTAGAAGCTAGAATACTATCATGAACAACTAGTTACTGAAACAAGGAAATGTGAACCAAAAATAGAACACAATGAAATGGAATGTGAGACTCATGTTTGATATTAAAAGTAGAAAATAAACATCTATGAGTTGGTACTTTATGAATCAAACTCCTAAACTACAGTCCATTGTGGAAAGAAGTAGAAACTCATGGATAAATCCATGCCCTAGCTGCAGATTACATCCAAAGGGCAATTGAGACAAGAATCTGCAAAACTGTTTCTATATCAGCAATGGAATGTTGCAAAACAAAAAACAGACAAGAGTCTTAGAATTACATTTTTTGTAAACAAATACCCAAATAGAGGACTGAGAACAAATAGATTCCACGTCAAGGAGAATAGCAAGCAGTATCCCTCATAAGGTCCCACTAAACTTATACGAGAATAGAAGGGAAAAGAAATGGCACCTTTAAAGATTCTATGAAATCTTATCTAGCAAGCTTTTTTTTTCTAGAAAAATATTCCCAACAAAATAGATAACGGATATATTCATCAATATCAATGATGCATAAACAAAAGCGAACAAGATACACGTTAATAGTTTAAAAGCGGACAGCTTTAAAATTAGACCCCTCCCACAGACTGCAAGGGTATCCTCTACAACAACGAATTCACCGTAAGGGAATAAAGAAACAAAAATAACAATGAAGAATGAAAGGAAGGAATGAAGGAAAGAAGAAACTTGTATAATACGAAGAGGTAAAAACAGCATATACAACAATGAAATAGCCAAACTCGTCACAATTTGACCCGTTTGGACGGAAGTGTGTATTGACAACAAACAAAAGAAGGCCGCCAGGAAGAGTGAAGAAATTGTAACAAAACGATTACAAAATTTCAAACCACAACTCCAAAGTATTCATAAGAGACCAACAGGCTGAGGCATCAATCTCGATTCTCAACTGAAAAAAGGAGATAAAGATAAACGAAAAAAGAAGTACACCGCACAAAAGCATACCGAACCCACAAGGTACCCAATAAATGAAATAGCAAAACCAAGGAAGAAAGCATAAATCTTTTGACCGAAGAAACAATATACAGTAAGCATACACATATCATCGACATACTAGAACATCATCTAATCACTCCAGGATTGCCACACTGACCTAGAATCAATCAACAATCCTTTAAGAAAATATAACGAAAGCCCGCCTAACTCCAAAATACATCTCCATAAACAAAGTAGGCAAAAAGAAAAGAGAACCACTATCATTAGACAAAACAGACAGTTGGATTACCCGGTAGGCAAACGGTCAACAAAAGTGAGCAACATTTTAAGCTTCGACCCTCCTTCTGAGGCCAACCCAGCATGCATTTCCACATCCATAGCATCAACAACTTGCCTCAGCCTTCCCACAGTTGTGTCACAATACTCCTCCAACTCTCTCAATATCCCCACGACTCTCTTCCACTTCTTCCTACTCTTCACTCTCCTTCCCACCATCAACCCCGCCACAGCACACGCCACCACCGCCAGCCCCACCGCCACTCCCACCGCCACCTTCCCCATCAAACCACCAACAACTCCTTCAGTAGTACTTATGACTACCAATCAGTCCCAACAGGGAAACGGCGACGTTTCATGGTTAAAAGACTTAAAGCTCCCAGCTTTCTTTGTACATGGACCCCAAAATGGAAACTTCCAGTCCTTCCCTTCTTTCCCGTTCAGGGCCGTTTCAGCCTCTCGCAGGCGGTGCCTTAAACGATTAATCGCCGGTGAAAGTGGCTACTGTCGATGACCTGTTCGAGGAAAGGTTTAAATAAAAAGAGAGTTATTTCTGCGTCCGAGTTTTCTTTATTTGGTGTAGAGAGAGAAGGAGGTGGTTTCAATCTAAAGTAGTGTTGGGGACGAACTGGTGAGTACTTATAGAGACAATGAAATGGCATGTTTGCCCTTGTAGATGCCAATGAATGACAGATTTGTTAGGAGGGTCTTATTTTATGATATGTTTTCACCGTTCATGAAATCAGACTCTTTTAGGTTAACGGGATTTTTGACTTGTTTTGCTTCTGTTGGGGTTGGGTGGACGCTATTGCCCACTAGAAACGTCAGATATTTCTACTCCAGCCACTTGTGTAGGCTCAGGAAGCTTATCCTTAATTGTTACAATCTAGTGGCGAACAGTATGTATGCAAAGTATAGATACTACCTCCTACCTATATAAGCTTTTTCATCTACTTAGAAAGAAAAAAGAAAAGGGTTTTGCTTTTGACCCAAACTTTGAAAGGTGATGTCATTGATTGTGTTTGACTTGGATTGATTAAGACATTTCTAAAGTGGAGAGTGGAAGGAGGGTTGGGAGTGGGACTAGGTGCTTGTGATTGTTTAAGAACATTAGGGAAAAAAAATGAGTGATTGTGACCTCTCATTGTGTCTTAGGTTTAAAAGCTTTTTTTTGCATTGCCAACTCCGACTAGGTCGTGTCCATTTTGTGTTCGTGCAGAAAACAATATCATGATGGGTTTGAACAGAATGAAGAGTCGGTTATTTGTTGTCGTTGATAGCTATTGACATGGGTGAATGCTTTCCCATCCTTACGTATTTCAATTTCGGTGGGAATTTTGTCAATTATTTGTGTGGTCGATGTGGAATTTGCATGCACTTAGGTTTTAAACCAAGTTGGCATATAAGAAAAGAAAGCATGTTTTATTTTCTCGCAATTGCAATTTCCACATAAAAGTTGACTTTATAAAATGGCCATGACATCACTTGTTATGTTAGGTTGATAGTAATACTACTCTCTTTTACCAATACACGACCATAAAAACCGAGAGACTGTCATATTTAACAGCGACGTAGAAAACAAGTAAACAATTTAAATATCCTAAATACCCTTAACAGCGTAATAAACAAAATAAATTGGCAGGGACCCGTTTGTCAAAAGGGGAAAGGGACAAGGGTAAAATAGGAAAAAAGGTAACCTTTTGCATTTAGGTTTTGATTCGGTTTTGTCCAAACAGATGGAAGTTCCCAAATGCTGAGAGAGACAGCTGCATTCTATTTATTTATTTAGGGCAAAAGATGGAACAGAATCGTGAAAAAAATGAAGCCATACAGAATAAAACGGCGACGTTAGCCACATATTAAGTAGTGTCCGTGTATTAGTGCCAGCTGTGTCCCCGCTAAGTCCAGCTGTGCCACCCACGAATAAAGCTATTGTCTTTGTCCCTCTGTCCCTGCGTCTTACCAAAATCGAACCCATGTTCTTTTCCTTTTCTTTTTACCGTCTTAAGAAAGCAAAATTGTAGAAATTATATGTTTTGAGAAAACATGTGAAATTACCCTCGAGATGTTATCATGAGCGTGCATCGGAAATCAGGAAAGATCAGATTGATAAGGACCGTACGATGAACAAATGGGTCGTGACGGAGAGCGGTTGACTCGGCAACCCAGCCAGTGCTTAGCTGGCAAAAAGATTTGGATGAATTCCAACACGTGCAACAAAAAAGGCTCAAAGTGATTGGTGGGACCCACCATCGAAAGCGACATTTTACTTTTAGGGGTGAATCAGTACACATTTAATTGAATAATCGTTACCTTCCCTCCCTTTTATTTGGTTGACCAAGGCGTTTTGACTGAGATTTAAAAAAAAAAAAAAAAGAGTACCCAATACGATCACGCTCAAACCACTAAGTAACGGATTCAGTTACAAGAACGCTCATGAGTTATGAGATTTGGCTGTTGCATGACTGTTCAAACAGGCTGTTATGAGTTAAGGTTATTTAGTTGGATAGGTAGATGGTACGTGAGTATTCAATTCCTTACGAACTATTCGTAACGTAACAATAATACTATTGTTATTTGCACCCACCCCCCTTAACTACTTTGTTCTAATAGGTATCTTAGTTTCTATTATATAATAATTAAAAATACAACTGTATATTACTGAACCTTTCTAAATTATAATGTGTTAAATTGAATACTTATAAAGTTATGATACTATGCTAAATTTTAGGTTTGAAGAAATCATATGGTTAGACTTGAATTATATCTTAGGTTTGATTTTACTTGTACAATCTTGAAAATTTTAATTCTTCATGTCCTAACCTAACCATCATACAAAATGGAAAATATACCTTCCCGTGTAGCACATGCCAAAATTTCTTAATTGCGGTTTGACTTGAATTTGACCAATGTGAACATCTCCCACGTTATTCTATGCTAACTGCTGAGCAATCCAAACTTGAATGTGTATATAATTAAAGGAGCTTTTCAAATGGTCGAACGTTGACGGCTCACCGGTCGCGACCTTTATTATAGATGCTAATGACAGGAGTCATCTCTTCCCCTTTTTTTAAGTTTTCCTTGGCAATAATGTAAATATTCATAAATCCTTAAATATGACTATGTCCAACATAAAATAAAATAAAATTTATAAATCATAAAAATTGAAGGACTAAATTAAAAAACGAACTTAATATTAGAGATAAAATTAAGTACAAAATTCTTAATTTTATGAGTAATTACTTAATTAACCTTTTTAACTTTTACTATTGACAACACACACATATAATTACTTAATTAACCTTTTTAACTTTTACTATTGACAATGTGTGTGTGTGTGTTGTCAATAGTAAAAGTTAAAAAGGTTAATTAAGTAATTGCAAAACTCTTTAATCATATGATAGAACAAAAGAGGAAGGAAGACAAGATGAAAAGTTGAAAGTTTCCATCCCGTGTAGGCTACACAGGGTGAATCAAAATGTCAAATTTTCAAATCTGTTTACTTGAAAAATATGCATGCAAAGGTTTTAACAGTAACAAATATCAGCCATAAAATGCATACAATTTTTAAATTTAGTTCACTGCAAATGCATTATTCAAACGCAATTATCCCTTACAATTCGATGTTATATTTGTGACAAGTTATAGGTCTTAATTGAGAGCAAACCCTGAAGGAACTGGTAATCAAGAAACTATAGATTCTGAGTCATAAAAATGGTTTCTTTGTAAAATTTAAAAAGAAGGTTGCATATAATTGATATCCTTCTCTCGATTTTCATAAAATAGAAAGTCTTGTGCAATGGAGTTGTTGTTAATAATAAGCCTTAGCTAATTCTTGAAAAGAAGGAATTATAGGAATAATTTTAATAATTACACATCTAATTTGATATATTAACAAATGTCCAAATATTAAGATTTATACTAATCTGACTACTAGTCATTAGATGTACACTCCCTTTACATATATTTAATGGTCAAGCATTACGCAATTTTAGCATAATTCATTTTTATTTAAATTTCGTAATATAAAGTTATTGGTCTCCAAATGGCACATAAGAGAGAATAAATTATGCATGTGCATTTTTTACCCTATTTAAAAATTACTGAATGAATTGTCTAATTTAATAAATGATTATAGCAAATTTATAAATGTGATAATTAAAGAGAGTAGGGAATGAGAGACAAAATCTATTTATAGTGGTTCAATTAAATAACTCTTGGCTTACCTTTACTTCCTAAACTTCACTTGAAAAGTCAATATCTTGTTTCATCAATAGATGAATAACCACCTTTCATGTAACATTTTTCTTTGTTATAGGTGAAGAGTAAATATTTATAAATCTTGTTTAAGGTAAAAAAAACTCTCATTGTGTGCATCTCAAATAATCTCGCCAATTGTTGCAATTACACAATCATAAAGTTCAAAACATCTCTCTCTTGCCCACTTTGTCATTTCATTAGACTTAATTTTCCATATATTAATTTATTAATGTCATTAAGAATAAAATATTAGTAGTAGCATATGTTGTTATCATTAAAATTATGGATTAGATTAGAATCTCACTTGGTTCAACAATCTCTCTTTTTCTTGTGATGACAAAATAATTAGTGATATTAGAAAAATAAATGACATTGAATGAGTTTATCTATGCTAAAGCAATAGGATACACCCTATTAATTCATGGATCATAAAATGGTTAAGTTTTATCATCACTATTCTATCTCCTTTTTCATTAACATGAAAAAAATATTATATGTAAATATATATGCATCAAAAGAGAAAATAACTTCTCTCTTCCCTTTTCTAAAGATTTTATTATATGAGAAAAAATTTCATCAAAACAAATCTTTGTTATGCTCTAGTTACATGGAGTAATACTTTCATCATCATCATCATCATCACACCCAGTCTGAAGTTCCGCAGTAAAGCGGAGTTCAGGAAGGTCTGATAGTATGCAGCCTTACTCTTATATAGTAGAGTGACTGTTTCCGGTAAACCCACATGCAGATGTGACAGGAAAATAGTGATGCAGGAAAAAAATGCAGAATATTTAAGTAAAAAGAATTACGATACAAGACAAATAAGGACATACCTACTGGTTGACTCGAATTGCTAGTACCTTGCACCTTGTAAAGATCGACTCTATTTGTCGCCAATCACGCTAACAATCCTATGATTTTAGGCATTCATCGCGGGAAAAATTATACATGACCTGATGCCTCGACCCAAGATTTGCCACTCGCAGAGGTATAACGGACATTCGGTTGTAGTTCCTATACGATAAGTATGAGGCGCGAGAACTCTAGCAAGTGTCATTTACCCTTATGATATAACGCCAGACTTTCCTAATTCTAGCAACTGCCTCAGTGAGTGTCAACTCTGACATATCTTTCTTAATAACTTCCCTTTAGGTCTTGTAAGGCCTTTATTTCCTTCTCTTGTATCCACTAAGGTTTACTAACTCATAACGTCGTATTAGAGCATCAGAGGGCATCCTGCACATATGCCCAAACCACCTAAGCCTTTTCTCTCTCAAGTTGTCGATAATACTAGTCACTTGTAGTCCATCTCTCACGACTTGCTTTGGTACCCTATCTCTTATGATAATATCACACATTCATCTCATCATATGTATTTTTGCTACCAATAACTGTCGTATATGCCTACGTTTAGTAAGTCAACACTCTGCCCCATATAACATCGTTGACCGAATCACCATTCTATAGAACTTCCCTTTTGAGTTTTACAGGGATCTTTTTATTGCGTAAGACACCTGATGCAGTCCGCCATTTGGACCACCCAGATCTAATACGATGTAATATATCATCATCGATATTACCATCTCTCTGAATGATAGATCCAAGGTATTTAAAACTCGATTTCTGTGGTATGATGTTAATGTCAATCGCTACTGCTACCTCTTGTGCCATCTGGCTACCCAAACAGTTGCATTCTAAATACTCCGTCTTTGATCTACTCATTCTAAAACCTTTCGATTCTAACGCTACTCTTCAATGTTCTAACTTGACATTGACCTCCTTCTTGGTCTCATCCACTAGGACAATATTGTCAGCAAATAACATACACCAAGGTACCTCTCCTTGAATATGTTTGGTACTTTCATCTAACACTAATGTGAATAGAAAAGGACTTAAAGTAGAGCCTTGGTATAGTCCCACACCAATCGAAAACGCTTCCACGTCGCCTCCTATCGTCCTTACGCTATTCAATATATATAATGTTAAGTCAATAGGCTCAAGTATATCAATATGAAAGTAAGTGTATACCTTTTTTTATGTACCACTGATGGTTATGCCTTTTGCTTTCTTACTCAGTTCAACAAGTGGTCTTTTGATATCAACCTCCTTGCTTGGTTTATGTGACGGATCTTGGTGATTTTTCTTTTGAAATCAGCTGTTAGAGATGCCATTATTATTCCTCATTTGATATCAATATATGTGATATCAATTATTAGTACTCATTTGATGTTTAACCAATATATTTTTGGATTTACTTAAGAAACATTGCTTCGAAGAATAAATTATATATATGTCCATAATCACCGTAAAAATAACTTCACACATGATAGTAATTGAAAGTGTGAGTTTCATAAAAAGACTTATAAGAGTACAATTTATAAAGGTCTTGATGGATGATGTAGGTGATATAATTCTTTTTTTAGATATGTGGAAGAAATAAAACCTCTCTTTATGTCACAATGAGGCCTAATAAACGATTTAATATATGACATGCTCTGTCTATGCAAATACGACCTATGATGATTTTGAGCAAAAGTTTTTTTTTTCTTATAAAGCCTCTATTAAAGGGAGCAAATGTCACGTCTTTATGCTTATAATGAAACTCATAATGATTGTAAGTTTGTTTTATGTCTTTTTGATGATAAAGAGGCCTACATGAATGAGAAGGATGTTGCATGTTGTTTTGAGATGACCTCGTAAAAAAAAGTGTGCATATATTTTTTTTGAATGTTATGTCTTTTATTTTTAAAATGTGACTCATACATGAATACATGGAATTTTCCTTTTACTTGGGCCTACATGACAATGGATGAGCATGTAATTTTTATACATTAGAGATATAGTATGCTTATTATAAAAATCCTTAGCGTTCAAAAGAATGATCTTGGCATTAGATGGTGCACTTCTATTAGTGATACATATTGCATGCCTATTATTAGAGCTCTTTTAGGCTCCAAACATGCTGTTTAATTTTTCATTATGTAGATAAGAGAAAAGTGAATGACACATAAGACATAGGTGAATTATGTGTATTCACTTTCTGTTTTATTTGAAGATTAATGGTTAAATTGTCTACAATAAGAATAATTATAGCAAGCTTATACATGATAATCATAAAGGAATCACAACAATAATTTAAAAAAATAGGAAAAGAAAGATAAAACTAATCTATATTGATTCAATCATCCTTTGAACTTATATGCACTCCCTAAAGTTTACTTAACGATTTGCTATCTTCTTTCTTTAATTGGTGAAGAGTAACTCTCCGTATAATTCTTCTTGATTATATACAAAAAGTAACCCTTTACAAATCATGTTTAAGGTTAACAGGATCTCTTATAATGTATATTTCAAGTAATTTAACCAATTGAATTAACACAATTATGCAACTTAAAACATTTCTCTTTTGCTCACTTTACCATTATGTTGAATGTGATCTTTCACATATTAACTTAATAATATCATTAATATTAAAACATCAGTAATAATATGCTTTATTATCATCAAAACTATGCACTAGAACTTCACTTGGCTTAGCAAAACAATGATTAAGTTTCTCGGATTAATTTCAAACCTAAATAATATATTAACTAATAGTTTTTAGCAAAAGGATTAATTGAAGCCTGATGTACATATATTTGAAATAATTTTGATTCCTAATATTCTTTAAAATTCACATAATTAACCTACTTTTGATAAACATCTAAAGATATATTAATAATTAATTTAAATAGTGTGAAAAATGTATAAATAGTAATTTGGAAATTATAAATCCATTACAATAATAAATCGAGTTTTAAAAGTACCATTATTACTCAAAATATTGTGTGGATTCGATTTTAAGGTTATTTTGATTTTGCTGTAATTTTGTACATTCCGCGTTTGTCATAATTAACTATATTTTAACATACCAATCACTATATCTAAATAAACATTAGTCTATTAAATATATAGATTATTTGAACTTTTAAAAATATTAAGAACTCAATCCCAATATCTATTTGGTTGTAAATGGAAAATTTAACACCAATAATAGTGATTAATAGGATGAGACATTGGTGACCATATAGAGTGGATGCGGCAAAGATTGCATGGACCCAGTGCTGTGGCCATGCTTATTAATTTTGTGCCGCCCCCTAGATTATTGAACCTAAAAATTCTACCATCTTGCAACGCCATCATGTCATTGATAGGTCTAGAGCTTGACCATGGCCGGCTAAAGCTACATTATTATATTGTGGTTGCGACAAATATAATGGTCATGATCATGCTAATTCATAATCATGACTAATAATAGGGAGGTTGCAATTGTGGCATAGACGACACTTTTTGTTTGAATAAACCTTCTTGAGGGTTTTGTTGTAGTATTGGACTTTGTATCAATTTTGATATTAATACGGCGTAGTATTAATATTTGTTAATGTTCAATATTGATTTAGGTTATTTTAAATAATTATATAATAAAATTTTAATTATATACTGAAGTTTGCATCAATTTTGATATTAATACGGTGCAGTATTAATATTTGTTAATATTCAATATTGATTTAGATTATTTTTAAATATTATATAATAAATTTTAATTACATATATAATTAAAATTTGATTGATATTTTAAATTTTGAGTCAATAATTTTATTTATTAAGATCACATAAAAATAAGAATTATTTTAAAATATATTTTTAGTTAAAATATAAAAATATATAGTATATTTTTTAATTTAACCATTTGAATTTTTTATCTTATAAAATTGATTCAATATTTTATAGGATTTCAATTTACTAATTAGTTCAATTAATACAAATTAAAATTTTAGGTTACACCATGATACAATATAAGGTTAATTTTGCACCACTTTTGATTGATATAACACTAAATTCAAAACATTGTTTTATTGCCTTTAAATTAAAACCCAACAATTTTTAAAGTGAATTGTATAATTATTTTCATTTTATTAATCTTTATTTAGTTCTATAACTATATTTAGTTTAATCAATTACTCTAATTGAATAAAGGAAATAGTCTTTTTATAAATAAAATAAAATAAAAATTACGAATATTGGTAACCCTCTCTCAACTCTAAAGTATCAAAATGAAAAACCTTGTATAACTAGGTTTGTTATGTTGTTTACTAATGTTGTGAAGAAATGAAGGTAAGTACATGTGAATTAGTATTTAATATTACGTTGATTAGAAAGTATTCAAGCTTTAGTTCTTTGTTATTAGAATTAAACTATAGTTTGTAGAAATGACTGACTCAATTAAAAGGAATGATTCAAGTTGGCTTTTCTATCTTTTTGTAAAAAATAGAAACCTACCACGCAATGAATACAATTTGAAGATATGATGAAAGCGGTCCTTTCTCAGATATTATTACGTTATTGACCATATCTCTTTCATTTGATCTACATCTCATCATTTTTTGGTGTTTCATTAAGCACCGTACTAAGTGGTGGAACATGCGTGAACACTGCATAAGCATATATTTAAATATATTTAGTTTTAGGTTTATAGATTAAATAACAAATATCTGTCGACTGCATGGAGTGAACTGAAAAGTGACCGAGTGAGGCTATGTTAAAATGGTCTATATTTATTATTGCTAAAGGCGACATTATTGAAGATAGTATCCGAAACATGTGGAGGACATCGACTTGATTGAGTTCTCTCTTTCCGGGGAAGAAATGAACAACCTGCCGACCAAAAGTGCACACATTCGATAGACTTCAAATCTCACGAAGATATTAATGTCCAAAAGGGTTCTGCAAATTGCAGTTGTTTCCATCATTTTGGCCCTCCTTCTTCTTCTTCGAGATACTTATATTCGAGTGACCGCAATTTGATAATTAAAAAAATATACATGAAAAAGGAAAGTCACTTTCGTGCCATGCTATTGTGTGTTGGGTGACAACAGATGGCCCAAAATGACCAATATTGAATTTCAGGGGTGATTTTCACGTGAAGATTCTATTCCGCTCCTGACTTTTATATGTTTCATGTGACCATTACTTTTTATTCTTTTCCATTTTCCACCAAGCCAAGCTGCAAATTTTCATTCATGTCCATATCTTCAACCTTTTCATTTCCCTTTCAAGAACCTCAACACTCTTTTGCTGTGCCTTCATATGGAATACACTCCTCCTTCTCAACATTTTCGTTTTATCAATACATGCATGTTGGCGTACTTGATATGTATATATGCAAGTTTTGGGATGAGCTTCCACTCTCCTTTTCAACCTAATATATTTTGGTTGTTATTAGCTTTTCAAGGTTCTACTTACACCTTAACAAAATCGTACTTGGTCTTCGGGTTTAATTAAAATCGTAATTAATATATTTGTGGACAGATATTCATTTTTCTTGTGTATTCACTTAAAATATTTTTAATTATTAAAGATGGATTCAATTCCTTTACAATTACCCATAACATGATAGCTTATGTTCTTGCATGTCTTACAACATCAAAGAAATTCATAATTTTAATTTAAAATAAAAAATAATATAATATCCTAATTATTTAAACATCACATTACTGTTTAAGTTATACCATAATAAAGAAAAGGTTTCCATTTTTTAAAAAAATTTTTAAAAATTTTGCTAAATAGAAGGTTTAGGAAGGTCCATTGCATGTAGTCTTATTCTTAACTAGCAGAGAGTTTGTTTTCAAATGATCTATAAAAATAAAAATGAATAATTAAATTAAGTTAAAAATAAAAATAAAGTAGTAATAATATTAACAATAAGTAGGATAATAATAATAATAATAATAATAATAATAATAATAATAATAATGTTTTTTTTTCATGTGTAGATAAAGGGAGTTGTGAGTAACATAAAAAAATTTATAGGTAAGAGATACTACCATTTTACTTTATAAATTTTACTTAAATATTTGTAATATAAAATTATGTGAGAATCCCATATTTTGTTAAAAAAATAGAATTTTTATAGGTCAAATATATTAATATTTTATTTTATAAAAATTACCAAAATATTTAATAATTTAACAGTTTTGTGAGAGGCCCATATTTTGTCAAATATGACTTCCTTTAGATTTGTGTCTGTTTCTACAAAAATCTCCCAACTATTCACTTCGTTGTCTTGTTCCGTAAAACAACAAATTATCACTTTCTATAAACCAATCCTTTCCTTCTTGTTAATACCCCCTCTCATTGCCTACTGTTGGGTATCCTGATAACGAAGAGGTGAAAATGAGTTTAGGAAAAAATAGGTTTGGGGTTAAAAGAAAAAGAAGCAGAGGTGTGTGAGTTAAATATCTTCACTGATTATTTTATTTATAAAATAAAATAAAACGTATTATATTGATATGATGCGATTTTTTCGGTTCAATTATAAAAACTGCTTTGAATCATCCAATTTTTGGTTGATTTATTGTTAAAATTTAATTAATTTATTAATTAATTGATGAATTTTTATAATTTAAAATAAATAAATACATTTTTATTTAACAATTTTTGTAATTAAATTTCAAATTATTTGACATTTTTTAATATTTTAATATTTTAAATTTTATTTAATCTTTAATAAACCTTAAACTTCTCGTATTATTAATTTAATTTTTGATTTGATTTTTAAAATATTGTATGATACTGTTAATATTTATTACATTAACAATATTTAACATTGAAAAACCATACAAGAGCTCTAAATTCTTTTATAAATACAGAAAGCTCTCAGCAAATTTTAAAATTACAAAAACGTCAATAAAAATTTATAAAATCACGCACAAAATTGGTGTTTTCTAATTTTTATTCGTAAAAATTTAAAGCACGTTATTCTTTAAATTCTAACCACTCATTTAGAATGAATTGTCTACCGTGTGGAAGATGAGTGGGGATAATCTGGGAGGCATGTGTGTTTATCATCAATGTATAGTAGGTCAATCTTGGAGGGATCTGGTGTAGATTTTCTTGTAAGACAATTAGTTGCGTGGCGAGAATTGAATTTGGTAGTGAAAAGCAATGGGAGGGAAGAGCAAGTTGGCACTTGGATCAAATCGATGCAATAAAAACAGGAGGGCTACAATAATTGAGAAAAGATATGGTGGATCCCCAGAGATCACACAGTTACTATCTCAAGCTGTCAAAACAACAGCTTTGTAGTTAGCTACAGGTGTCACTGCACCCATTGCCTTTTTCTGTGTCCATTCAAACACTCAATAGAGGGTTAATCGTACGTGCAATATTTGCAAGCAAGTAAAAGCCTTTGTTTTGACACATTGTTTGTCTCAGTTTTGTGCATATCCCAGTCTTTTGACGGCTTGGCGTGAAACGATAAGTCATCTGCCATCAAAACGATTCGCCAATGTCTAGGGTTGTGGTCCTAAGTCTCAAGTGGCAGACGAAGGAGATCTCTGGAGATTGAAAATGTTTCAGTTGCAGCTTTTCAATTCTGTACCATAATTAGTCCCTGTCGTCATATTTACAGGCGTTTTATGAGTGCATATTTAATATATTGCTAAGGTCTCAAGGGATTATTGGTTATTTGCATGACTAAATTCAGTTTGGAAAAATATAAACATATCCCAATTCTCTGTTTGAATTTATAAGATCTCTTAAGAGTATAAAATGATTTATTGATCTTTTTAAATTCTATTTCTTTTCTAAATAATTCATAATAAGAAGTATATGTGGTTGCACCATCTCCACATGTATATATGTATTCCACATAACATTAGACTTGCCGACAAATAGAGAGTCGTCCTTAGTGCAAGACAGCCTTCAATCTCCAATATCTTGAGATGTGTGACAATATCATTTAAGAATGCACAAAACGAATATAAGTGTAAGCGACATTAAATCTATTGTGTTCAAGTACATTTGTACTTTGCAAACAAAGAGATGCCCCCCAGTTCTTAAGTTAACATTTTTTGGATTTCATAACAAAAAAAGAAAGAGAAATTTCTTAAAAACCACAAATTACAAAAAGAATGAATGAATGACGCACACCAAGTAATTGGTAAACACATGTGCATAGGATCGCAGCCAGAGCAGCTGTCGCTGTCGAACTCCGAGCACGTTCATTAAGGTTGGGACCACCCTGAGTTCTGACCAAGACACGTGTCGGCATCTGCAGATTGACAACTCACCAATGTGTTACTCCTTTTTCCTATTCACATATAGCCCCCCCATGGCCAAGCCATCCCTCGCACTTGGTCTTGGTGCATGTTATTTAGCATTTACTTAGTCCTTTTTACTATTCCCATTTAGCCCCACCATGACCAAACCATCCCTCGCACTTGGTCTTGGTGCATGTTATTTAGCAGTTACTTTCTTCTCTGCTGCCCCACATTGGATTGCCCATTACCTAGTCACGTGACCGGACACGTTGCTCATTTCGGAGCTAGACTCTTATATTATGTATTTTCTCTAGGACGAATGCCACCGCGCAAGTTACCGTAAGAAAATTAGTTTTAGTGATAGATATTATTGATTTTTCATACATAAATAAATTTGACAATAAAAATCACCAAGAAAAAGGGTCATAGAAAAAATGGACCGTAGGTAAATTTTTTTTGATAAAATTGTGATCTTGTCATTAAATTTCTTGACGATATTATAATTTTTGTCAATAAATTTACCAACAGAATTACATTTTTCATCACTAAAATTACAAATGAAATTAATATTTTCATCATTAAATTTGCTGACAATATCTATCGCCAAATTTACCTACGGAATATAATATTCCACTAGTAATTTACCTACAGAATATTGCAATTCCTTCAAAAAATTTACTTTTAGTAATTTTAGTTAACATTTCACACTTACCACCCGAATTGTTGCTGATAATCTATTGATCTTTCTACATTTAATTTCTTTAAATAATATATCTTGGTTGATAATATAATATAAAAATTACCCTAAATGGTAATATAATATAAAAATTATAATATACAACAATACCTATCTTGAAAATAACTTTAAGTTAAGAATTTATAAAAATATAAGAGTAGTAAAACATCAAATAAAATTCATTTAAGTACCAAAATATTATAAATATAAGTTATGCTGTTGGTGAAGGCGGATAATCTAATTGTTGCGATGAGGTGCTGCCCCTCCACTTAACTAATCCACCTCATTACAAAACTCGACTATATACTTTATTGATTGTAGCAATTGAGTTGTCACCATCTCCACTATACTCTCAAGCTGAATGACTCTCTCATTAGATGAGGAGAGCCTACTAGTTCTAGTTGTAATGGATGTAGAGGATTGCGAATAACATATGTTTGCAAAAGAACCTAAGCCAAAAATTCTTCCACTACAGTCCCTACCACTAATTGCATCAAGATATGTCTGACTCTCATCAACAGTTTTCAGAGTTCTAAGACTGTCATTCAATGCTTTCTTATATTCGGCCCTATCATTATAATTGTTTATGTTAATAAGTGATAAATTTTAACTAATATTATTTATCAAATTAATATTAAAGTATAAATTTTACATACATTAAGTTGTCTACATTGGGTGTTGATGAATGTCACACCATCATGTTATTGTGGGTGTACAAAAAGAGTTGACGTAGTGTAGGCTTCCTGTCCATAGACTTTCTTGAGTCAGAATAAAATATTATAAGTGAATTACATTTTACAAAAATTTTGATAAAGTTTCCATTATTTTTATGATATTTATCACCCTATTATACAAAAAAAAATTCTTAACAACACAGCCATTCATAACAACAAACCTTTATAAAATTATCATTTTCTATAATACATATATATTTTCATTATAAATTTCATACATTAAATTACATTGAAATTAAATTTCATGCATCAAAGTAAAAAGATCAGAATATAAGTATAAAGTTCCGCATGGTCCTGGTGGGTCATAGATCCTCCAGTGTATACGGGTAGACTCCCTCCCTTTGGTCCTCCTCGTCTGTTTGCATAATCACTACAAGAAAAGTAGGAATTAGTGACGAAAAATTACCGATGGAAAATAAAGCGTAGCAAATTAGCGACGGAAACGGAAAAAAATTCGTTTAGCGACGATTCTAATTTCCGTATCTAAAAATGGAAGGAACCCGTCCTGGCAAAATTAGCGATGGACTTTAGGGACGGTAAATATTTCCGTCAGTAATAACATTGAAATTAGCAATAGAAAATTAATATTCGTCGCTAAATATGGAGGGAAGTATACCGACGGAACAATTACCATCGGTAAATGCCGACAGAACCATTACCGTTGGTAAATAAAGCGGCAATTAAAGGCGGTATAATAAATTTTAAAATTTTCGACTCTAATATCCGTCGCTAAATATGGATTTTAGTGACGGTATAAAATTTTTGTTAATAAATAAGGCGGGAATTATTGGCGGAATTGAAAAAGTTTGAGTTTAGTGACGGAAATTTTCCGTCGGTAAATTCCATCTGTAAATTCTTTTATATTAAAATCACCCGAAGCTCTCTTCTCTCCCCTACGTGTTCTTCTTCTTGCTGCGTCCCTCTCATCTGATTTCTCCTCTCTGACGCTGTCTCCTTTTCTCCTCTTCCATAACCAATCCAAGGTAAGTAGTAACCATTCTTCTTGTACATTTCTCTCTCTAGAACATTTCTTCTCTTCACCTTGTTTACATTTCTTCAAAATTTTCCTTTTCTCCACAAGCCTTTGTACTTTGAAATCTTTGTTTGAAATCTCTTTGTTGTTATCATCCTTTTGGTTGAACAAAAAATCGGCTGGTAATCTTTATGTTTTTTTAATACAAAGTCAAATTGTGTAAAGCAATGGTATTGCGTACTACCTGTGAGATATATTTCACCATCAAGAATTTTGTATTCTTTCATTTGACATTTTTTTACTTACTTTTTTGCTTATGCAGATTTGTGTGAGTATGACTGCTAATTGAATTAAGCTTATTACTTGTACTAGCCGTCTTC
>JANSVA010000008.1:25586633-25598724 GCA_025504915.1 Erythroxylum reticulatum | reverse complement strand
TATGACTGCTAATTGAATTAAGCTTATTACTTGTACCAGCCGTCTTCCTCAGCTTGGTGTTATTCATAGCACGATAAGATCTTTCATTTTCCATTGAGTTTCTCACTTTTGTTTACATTTCAGTGATGTGTTTTAGGGGCATCAGAGCTATAGAAGCGTTAAGCAAACAGTGAAGAGACTAGAGGAGGTTGCGGTCTCTTGTAGAGGCTCTGAGAGGTCGAAAAGATGGTTGGTTGTGCTCAAAGAGGTTGAGAAATTTGTGGCTAGTTTTGCTGAAGGTAAAAGGAAGAATGTTTTAATTTTTTTTAATTTTATTTACAGACAGAATTTTACTTTCCGTCGGTAAAATGTTTAATATCTACCGACACAAAATTTAGATCTGTAGGTAAATTTACTGACGGTTTACAGCATTTATCGTCGGTAAATTCCGTTGATAAATTTACTGACGGACGAATTCTTCTGTTAGTAAATTTACCTTCAACCGCTTTATCAGCGTCGTTGTCCGTCGGTAATTTTCGTCATTACTTTATATTACCGACGAAATATAAACATTTTCTGTTGGTAATTTCCGTCACCAAACGACCTTTTTCTTGCCGTGAATTGTGCTTTGAAATGGAGATTGCTTCGGGTGTTGCCCAGTACTAGTCCCAACGACTATATTTCTTCAAATATATAAGGAGGTCATATACCATTCTTGTGTATTGAACCAAGAAAGTCTTTATAAAGTGCACGAGCTCACCTCTTCCATACATTATAAATGACAACAACGAATTTTGAATCCCAAAAAAATTCTTTCTAAAAAAAAGAAAAACATACTATAAGTACTTATAATCTACAATATTTATCTAATTAATGTATAAAATTAGATACAAATAAAAAAGATTAAAAAATGTATTTTTTATACCTCAAACTCCTGATAAAAATCCTTCGTTCCCTGAGAGATTTTTTTCTATATATAACCCTTGAGTTCTATCTTCTCCTTGAACTTGGATGAGATATGTCTAGAACACATTCCAGATGAAATCAACCTAATATACAAGCTATTTTAGATCATTTTCAAATTAAAACCTATAACTTCAGTATAAACCTATGATGTTATCATGCATTACAAAATTTTTAGAATTTCACTCACAAATTGTTGAAAATTGTAATGTAAATTCTTCCATCAACTCCCTTAGCTCCAAGATGGAGTCTGCCTCTTCATCTGCAAAGTTTACCTCTGATATCTCTATCAGTATATATTCTAATTCTGGTGTGGGAGTAGGGGTGTTGGATGGTGTAGCGGGGGGTGCTAGATGGTTTAGCAGTAGATAGGCAATGTGACTTTACAAGGATTGTAGGTGGGGAGGTGATGCCTCATTTGGATGTGCATTAGTTAGACGTGTAGCACTTGATTCTATAGTATCTGTAGAATGTGATGCTTCACTTGGACGTGCACTAGCTGTTGGACCCCAAATATTTCTTGGAAGTTAGAACTATTGTAAGTGAAATGTTGGAAGTTAAAAGATAGAAAATGTAGTTGAAACATGTTCGTTGAGTATGCTTCAGTGTTTTAACCATAACTTTTTCTCTAATTATCCAAATGAGGCGATTATTAATTTTCATTAAACTAGAGAGATAGGGGTATTTTCTAGTGAAATCTAGTTCTAATTCAATCCCTAAGAATTTCAATTTTTGGATAGAAGTTGAACATAGAATATTGTTTCAGTATAAGAATAGTTCAAAAATGTTTGGGATATAACTTTCAGGTTTCTGAACCAAATTGAATGATTTTAGTGTCATTAGAAAATTAAGACAATGAAGAACATTTTTCTAGAATAAAGTGTTATCAAATTCCTTCAATTACCTGATTAGAAAAGATCTAAATTTTTGGAAGATAATTTTGAGGTCTTACTAAATTAATTATTTTTATTTGGAGTTAATTCTTATGTTAATGTTACTGGGATTTTATTATATGGTTTAGTTGAATTAAATTAGTAAGAGCATATATGTATGAGGACATTTTTGGAAGATCGCTTAAGGGTATAAGACCATAAGCTTATAAGGAAAGGCAAAATGGACAATTTAGACTCATTAATGGCATAATTGGAATAATAAGTGTTGGCTTGCTTTTAAGGAACAATAAAAAACGTGAATAGAAGCCAAAAAAATGAAAATTAGAAGAGATAAGAGGGAGAGAGTTTCGTTGGAGAGAAAAGAAAGGAGAGAAAGAAAGCTAAGCTAGGTTTTGATTTTTCTTAGTCTGAAAGGGTGATTTTGAAGTTATTCAAGAAGGGAAAAAGGAAGAGGAGGATTAGAGCTTCCATTAGAGCCAACAATCTCACTATTTGGTGAAGATTCGAGGTAAGTTTGATTTTAATCTTTTGGATTTTTGAAAAGGTTTTGGTTCATAAAGCTTAAGAAATGTATGGGTTTAAGAATTCTAGGATCAATTTTAGTGAATATGTCTTATAGGTTCTCCAATTTGAATCCCTATCGAATGGAAATTTTGTCTTTAATAAAGGGAATCAAGAGAGGCAACAGAAGCAAGAGTAGAGGCATTTTTTAGCAAAGTTTTAAGCAAGGAAATCAAGGTGGGTGACATTTTTATAATTGAGTTAATAAGCCATTAAAGTTTCTTTCAAGTTAATGGAATTAAATGATTTCCAACCACCTTGAAAATGTCCAATTATTGTTCTTTAAAATGCTTTGAAAATGTACCACTTGTTTTTGTATGTGAATTTTATGAATGAATTATGAATGATATGAGAATGATTTCAAATTGCTTCATAATTGTTGCATTTGTTGCTTTTTAACGATTTGGGAAATGGCTACATGATTGTTATAGGATTTTGGTTGATGAAGTGTGAAATGATGAGGGAATTGTATATGGAATATTTTATGCTCATGAAAGACAAGTTTTCGAAATGTGCCATTTGGGCAATTGGTTTTCAAATCATGAATAACATGTTATCTGGGTTTGTAGTGGTTTGTTACGTCTGTCAAGTGCATTTTGACTAAAAGGCTTCTCCCGCTTGCCCGCTAGTGGCATGGAGCTCTTGCACGGACTCCTATAAGTTCACGGCTACGCAAAACTATTTTGTGGAATTGCGATAGTACGTTTTGTTCACAGCTACATAGGACCCTTATGGAAACTATGTAGTACGTTCTGTTACGGAACCACCCAAACCATTTCTGACGTGCTTATGTGTTTATGATTTGTGACAAGTTTGATAAATTCATGATTTATAATGTTTATGAATTGCTTGATAAGTTGTGAATTTGGGAAATATGTGTTACATGGATTTCAATGTGAATTTTACAATGGAAATAAATATTTCAAGGGTTTTTGCTTAATTCTCGGTTATAAACTTGTTACCCATGAGCTTTCAAGCTCACCCTTACTCTCCCTCCCCTATTCAAGTGATGAGCAAGAGACCGAGTGAAAGAAAGTCAAGACATTACTTCAAATTTGCATGTTTTGTTTTGTTTTGGAGTATTTTATATAAAACAAGGCTGTAGTTGCATTTTGAGCATTTATTATTCAGGTATCTTGTGTAATTTGGGGATTTTGGAACATTAATGTATTGTGGCTTCAAATGCCATTAAAGCCTTGTAAACTCTTGTTTTATGATGTTAATGAAACATGAATTGTGTATAGATGATGTTGAGATGAAATTAAGTATACTTGAATGGTTGTGCTCATGACATTCCAAGTTGGTACAATGCAAAATTCCAAGTTTTTATAAGGATAAAATTTGTGATATGAATTCAGGGGGGAAAACTATATTCATTTAGGTAGAATTAGCCAAAGTTGTCTTCATGAAAGTTGTAGCTTATCTTTTTAGCTTTCTAATGCTATAAAATAAAAAAATTTTAGACATTGGAGTTGAGAGATATGATCATTATAATTTAGTAATGTTACACAAGATATATACATGATAGCTATAGTGAAAGATGAGAATTAACTATATGAGATGAATCATTTGAGTTGAGATTTGAGAGATTTATGAAATCATTTTGGTAATTGAATGGTTAGGAAGTGATATTACATTAGAAGAAGTGAATTTGAGAAGAATATGAGTGAATATGATGCTAGAATGTATGTAGGAACCATTAGAGGGGCATATGTTCGTTAGATGGACATTATGTTCGTTAAACTGACCTTCACGGGTGTAAAAACACCCCCAGCCTAGTCCATGTCTGTTAAACGGAAATTAAGTCCGTTAAACTGACATACACGGGACAACAATAGTAAATCAGCAATTTTGATCCTCTAGATGGCAAAATCTTGTTTTGCGGTCTTCATGAAAGTTGTAAATCTAGAAGTACTCTTTCAAATTGTCTAAGAATGACCTTAATCCGAGTCTCTAGAGAAAGTTATTTCAATTGTCCCATGATAGGTACAATATGATTGAGGATATAAATAAGTTTGATTCTTTTGGCCATATGTTCATCATCCAACCTCCAAATGAAGTGATTCTTGAAGAAATGGATTCCTAACACAATTTTTTATCGCTCGATAAAAATTAGTAGCTTTTGGTTTTGATCTGAAAAAGATTGATGGAAAGATAGTGAGGGGTTGGTTGAGAGAGCATGACTGGGGTATGAACATACTTTGGCTTCTTAAGCATATCTTCATCTGTAGGGCTCCGATTGAGATGGTTCCTACTTCAAAATAGACTAGGGACTTAAATCTACAATTGTGTTAAAAAAGTCAAATTATGATTTTGGTGATCGACTGGTGTAGGCATACCACTCCTATGGGATGATGGCTAATGAGGGTTCATTGAAATAACCCTACAGGGTAATATGCTCATGTATGATGACTCCAAACGTTAGGCTCCGAAAATGGGGTCCAATATGTTGTGGTATCAGAGCCCTAGGTTTAGTATCTTACATGGGCATTTTTGGAAATATGTATTAAGTTACATGCATTTTTGACAAGTTTTAGCCTGCCACAGTGACTGATCCCCAGTCTGAGTCGCCTGTATATAAGTCACACGCATAGGCATTTAGTAAGAGTTTGAGCTAATAGAATTGGTGAGAAGAATGATGCCTTATCAGAATTTGAGAAAATTGAAAGTTATGGGGGAATTAGAAATGAGAAATCGTATATGGTTAAATATGACCGATAATGATTCAACGCATTTATATTGGTGGAATGGAATATGACATCAATATTGTACAGTGATGTATATCCCAGAATGTGATATAGATGTGAAGGTATTGTCCTGGATTGTTTGAGGAAAATAGGGAGACAAGTAGAAATGATGAGATTAAATGTACAAGTAGAATGTAATGAAAACAAAAATTGTTGTGATCTTAAAAAGATAAAATTGGAACCGGAGTAGTTGTTTGATTAATATGACAAGAGTTACGATCTGCCATAAAAATATATTAGTGGAATTTGAGATTAGAATTTCAAGATGGCTATGCATCTCTAATTCTAAATTGATTAAGAATGTATGTATGGAAAATGAAACAAATAATAGTGATATATGTAGAAGTTCTCAAGGTTATGTCGACCAGTTATTATGAGTACATATCTGATAATGTGGTTACATTGGTAAATAATGTGATTGAGTAGATACAAGATTTATATTTGGATATGATATAGGACGTAATCTATGATCCCTAGAGTTAAAATCATAAAATGAATCAAAAGTGAATATTGGAATCATATCCCTAGTGGAAACTCAAGCATAAGAGATAGAGTATGCTACTAAGAGTGTATGCATTATGGTTAATGTAATGTATCCAACTATGTGAGTGGATTTTTGGAAGTTAAGGTAACACTATTGCTAACGTGAGGAGAACTTAGATCCACATTATATTCTACGCGAGTATGCACAGGAGATATAAATTAGATTTTGATGAATGTGTTACCAACACAGGAAGTTAAGTTTGCAAATAAATTGAATTGGGTGGAGAAACTAGTATGAATGAGCAGACAGTAGAATAACTCAATGTGAAATCAGAGGAAATTGAATGAATTGAGAAAATCATTCGAGAAAGGAAGTTAATTGGGAAATTGAAAATGATGTGAGATAATACTACCTCATTGAGGAATCAGATACTTAAAGAATTACGAGAACCAACCAAATACTTAACCCTTTGTCTCTTCTGTGAATCATTTTAACCTGAAATTCACATTTTATTAATTATTCCACTAATAGAACAATATAAATGAAATATATAACAATATATTATCGATGCAATAATAAATTTATTCATATAATAGTCTATTACTTACACAAATTAATCGCTATCATCAATTAATTGTAAATCAAAGTCATCATCATCTTCTTTTTTTAAAGAATTAGAATAAATGTTAGGCTCCTTATCAGATCTCTCTCCCTCTATGGATTCCTCATCCTCTCTAGATAAAATTTCAACATATTCATTATTTGGATCGTTTAAAGATTCATTGTTGACATATATTACACATGCATTTATTCATGAAACGCTTCACTTTCACTTCTTATATTTTCTCCTTTTTCATACAATTCAAAAACACCTCTATGTTTTACTTTGCAAATGGCTAACTAATCTGACTTATCTCATTTTAAGCTAGAAAAAGGGATATAATACACTTGGGTCGCTTGCATCGCCAACACAAAAGGTTCAAATTGTCTAAATATTCTTCGCTTGTTGATTTCAACAGAAATGTATCAATTATGTATTTTTATTCAAATTTTAGGAGTTGGATCAAAATATTCATACTTAAATATCATACTTCATTTTATTAGCAATGTGGGATACTTAATTTTAAGTATCTCAATAATTTTACTATAGTAATCCATCAATTCTCCCTATACGCAAACCCTACCATTTACTATTGTCATGTTATAACCATGATATTCTGTATGAAATTTGTATCCGTTAACAAAATAAACCAAATACGATTTAAAAGTTCGTAAAGGTTCTTTCGCAAGATCATATATGAACTTCTTCTCTATTGGATTTTCTAAGGCCTACATAAAAAAATTATCATATTAAATAGTATAATGTCATTTAAACACTTTGATATGATAATTCAATCATTTCAATTATTGCAAGTCAAAACTTATATATTTCTCGAACCATGGAGGAAAGTGGCTTTCAACTTCTTTATTGAAATCATTATGTGTTTTTTCGAGCATTATCTCGTGTAAGCATTTCTCGTATAATTGAAAAGTATTATTATGTGTTTTAGTTGTGAACACCACTTACCTCGAAAACCCAAATAATCAATTTCAAAATTAACTTAAACTTACCGCATGAAAAGTTCAACCTCTTGGCGATTCAATAAAATGTAACTATGGGAAATCTCTATTTCTTCTTTTGTTAATATTCTTCTTGTTGAGCGTCCATACGTTTGTCCAGGATATGTGAAAATGGATTAGTTACCATCAACATCACCTATTTAACCCCATCATCTTTACAAGGAACTTTTCTTTCTCTTATGTGCATATATACTCAAAACAATGTGAACAAAATGTACTTGCTTCCTCTACTAAATAAGCATTACGTGTCGAACCTCAACTCTAGCTTTATTTTAAACATTTTTCTTCAAGGGATGCAAATGCCTATATTAAAAATAAGGTTATTACAACTACTAATTAAAACATGCTATAAGTTTTATTTAAAAATTAACTATAATTACCTCTCAAATGGATACATCCATCGATATTAATCTGGACCAGCAAGTTTAGCCTTATATGTTAAATGTATAAGGTGATGCTCTATATAATCAAAGAAACTTGGAGGAAAGATCCCTTCTAATTTGCACAAGATAACTGAAAATTTCCTTTCTAGTTTTTCCATTTTAGCTAACTTTATTTCAGATGATGTTAAGCTTTTGAAAAACAAACTTAATTCTGCTATAGCTTCCTAAATCTTATTCGGTAGCAACTCCCAAAATATAATTGGAATTAGCATTTGTATAAACACATGACAATTATGACTTTTCATCCTAAATAATTTGCACTTTTTCATGTCTACACGTCTTGCTAAGTTCGAAACATAACCATAAAAAAACTTTAGACTTTTCAACCATTCACACAAAATTTACTTTTGTTTTTTGTGCAAAGTGTAGCATATTTTTAGACATTTACCTAGGTGAAGATCTTTATTTAACTCATTCTTTCTACAAAAAAAGTTTCAAATCAACTCATGATTTTGCATTGTCCTTTGTCCTCCCTTCAATGTTCATTATAGCATTGAACAAATAGTCAAAAATATTTTGTCAATATGCATTACATCTAGATTATAAAGTATTAAATTATTTTTCCAATATGGAAAATCCCAAAAGATATTTCATTTTCTCCAACTGAACTTTTTACTAATGCTTCTATTAACTTCTTCAACTTCAAGTTTTGTAACTTTCGGCAACCCTAATTCATATATCTCTCACAATATCTCTTCACCAACTATATGAGGGGGAGGAGTTGTTTGTATCATCATATCTTAATAAACTTTTGTTTATTGTGTCTAAATGGATGATCTGGAGGAAGAAATTTTCTGTGGTTATCAAACCAAGATGTTTTGCCTCTATTAGGAAGATAAAACTCATCAGAATCATTGCCACAGTAAAGGTAAGCCAATTTCCCTACTGTGCTTCATCCTGACAACATAGCATATGCAGGGAAATCACTAATACTCTACATCAAAGCTACTCTTAAAAAAATTTTTGTTTAAGAGACACAACATGTCTCCACACCAAATTCTCAAAGATGATGCAAATTAGAAACCAATGGTTGTAAGAATACATCAATTTTACACTTTAGATTCGTAGGCCTATCCACCATCAAGAACATATATGCCTCATTTATACACATCCATGGAGGCAAATTATAAGGAATTATTATGATTGTCCATGATAAATATTGTTGATCGAATTGATCAAAAGGTTGGAATCCATCTGTCGACAATCTGAACTTAACATTTCAACTTTTAGCTGCAAACTCAGAATAGGTGTTATTGAAATGTTTCTATGTGATTGCATTGATGGATGACTCATTATCTCATTTTCCTGCTCATGTTTATTATGTCATCTCATGTGAGATGAAGTAAATTTAGAGGCATATAGTCTTTGAAGTTTTAAAGTTAGCAGGAAATAAGACATCCGCTTCCAAGGTACTAATTTCTGCTTCATAGTACACTTTCTTAGTTTGAACCTAAATTGACCACAAAATTTGCACTTTTATAATTCCACATCATTTTCCCAAAACACCATACATCCCAAATTGCAATAATCAATTTTCTCAATTGGAAAACTAAGACCCTAACAAATTTCTTCATATTATAAAAATTATTAACCATTTTATGATAAGGAGGCAATGATTCATTATACTAAGTAAGAATTTTATCCAAACTTCGATTAGAAATATGCCTTTCAGACTTTATGTTTAATATTCGAGAAATTGAAGATAATTAAGCCATGGTCTCACAATTTAGCCATAATTCTTGTTCATCTAATTTTAGTAAGTCAAAAAACTGTTTTTACATTTGGGTTTGACTCTTCTTCAAGATTTTCTATATTTTTTTGAATGGTATAACCGATTGCATCATAAACCATTTGGGTGTAAGGGTTTTTAGTTGCACCCATATTGTTTTTTATAAATCTAGTCCCCCTTCAAACCTATCTACATTTATTGACGAGTTTACTTCTTTAGCCCTTGAGGTGCTACAAATTATTGACTCCCCATGTCATGTCCACTCAACATAGTTTGGAGCAAACCTTTTCTTAACAAATAGAGATTCACTTTATCAATAGGAAGAAAACAAATATATTTTCACTTTTTACACGGGAATCTAATTTTTGGACCATCCATATATGCAAGTTGAGAATATGTATAGTCAATAAAAGCTTGAACTCCCTCAACAAACTCAAGATTAATGAAAGCATCGAGTGTTACTTGTCTATACATCCAAGCTCTATCAATATTACCCTGCAAAACTGTTATTTGAAAAAGTGATTTCATAGTTAGATATAATAATCGTTATGGTAGCATCCATATTAATCTTATATGACATTTAATCTTTAGTTTCCATATTAACAACAACATAATAAGAAAGCATTGTATTATGGCATATGCATAAATTTTTGTAATGTCAAATGACAGGGAAATATTTTAGGTTGCATGTGATGTCAACTAATTTCAAGTATCTACCGTTCATATTAACTAACTAATGACAATATTTGGAGAGGACTTAATAGAATTATACTGTTTCTTCATCTAAGCAGTTATCTAAGTATTACATGATTTAGATCTTTACTTCTATATAAATAAATCATGCTTTAGAAACATTAAACAAAAATTCATTTTAATGATTAACATTAATAAACACATACATTAAAAAATTGAAAAAAGACAATAAAGTGAGTACCTTTATACTCAAAAAATGGAGAAATGAACATTCAGTAGAGAGAGAGATCTAGCCAAATAGTCCTTGAGATTTGGAATACTAAACTTTTGACACCTAGCTTACCAATTGAAATTGACAAAAAAAGGAAAGTTTAGATTGGAACAATCATAAGTGGGCTCTAAAAGATTATAATGTAATGAAATAATAAGCCTATCACTTAGACTAGGTAATCAACTAAAAACTTTGCAAAATTTTTAAGCTCAAATTTACGCTATTTTTGGGTACCTTTCGAGAGTAATAAATGGTATCAGAACAAATATCTTATCATTGCTTTTGTCTCATGTGGGACTAGAGAATGGATCATCATGTCACATGTACATGCATCTTTATCATCTTCTAGTAAACAGGGAAAAATGCAAGTAGGGCATCATTCTTTGATGGTAATAAGTACTTGCATTGAAAATATAGTACGAAGTTTTTCTTATGACCAAAGAGGTATACATCTAAAACATTATAGCCAATGGACCTTATATCCCAAAAAAGGAGTTCAAGTACACAAAGTAAAATCTACACTTCCTAATAGTAAAGAAGATGAGATGCTAATAACAATCAGATCATTTCACTGAATAGTACATATAGTCAAAATGAATTTTATAGGTATCTATGTTTAAGTTGGTATATGAAACTTGGCATACTTTAAAAGCAACGTATGAAGAAACTAAGTTAAGGAGAGAAAAATTACATGCTTACATATTAATATGTACTTGTATATATAAACGTGATCAAAGAACCATAAGCATAAGCTTTAAATTCAATGATATTATAAATTCTCTTAAAGACTTAGCCAAATCTTATATTGATAGTGATATGATAAGAAAATTACTTAGGTCTCTATATAAAGCTTAGGAAACTAAGCTGAGATTATCTAAGAAGACAAGCATTTGAATGTCTTAAATTAAAGGAGTTTATTAAATCTCTCTTCATCTATAAAATGTGCTTAGATGAGACATAATAGAAGGAGTTGTCTACAAAGATGAAGAACTTGGAATTTAAAGCTCAAAAGGAATAATGAAGTGATGAAGAAGAGACTTTATCAAGTGATGGGAAGGATATTATCTTCATCACTAGGAAGTTTAAGAAGTTCTTGAGGAAGAATTTTTTTTCAAAAGAAATGTTAGTCCCTAGATAGCATACAAGAGAATTAAGTAAATTATATGTGCCTAAATTTTAATCCTTTTTTTAAACTTAATGAATGAATTGTCGATACTATTTTATGAAAATATTGTTTAAAATCAAAAGGAGCCCAGACAATATGTTTCCTAATAATTTCTTTAATTGCTATATAGTATAACCAAATATAACTCAAAATCTCCTTTTCATTACGCTCTAAATGTAAATGATTACGCATTGTATATGCTCCTAAGCATTGAAATAGGTATATTAATTAAGCAAACCTAATGACTACCTAGAGTTTTGATCAAAGTAGTATATTCTAATTAAAGTAGTACTAGTATTTTAAAGTTCCTAGTTAAAGTAGTAATAGTTGTTAGTTTTTCAACTTAAATATGAATCATATGTAATCCCATATAATGGGGTACAAACTTCATGTTGGCCCCTGAAAATTTTGTTTTTTTTTAGTATGATGAGACTAATTTTGGGGTCTTGCTAGATTATTTATGTTAGAATTGATTAGCTTGTTAATGTGGGTAAGATAATATGACATGGGCTAAGGGTTTTGAACTATTAAAGTAGTGGGAGA
>JANSVA010000008.1:25571735-25583106 GCA_025504915.1 Erythroxylum reticulatum | reverse complement strand
TCTTTCATGGATACATAAAAATAAAAGTGTTAGGAAATCTAAGGGTTCAAGAATCACTTCATTTGGAGGCCGGATAAAAAAATTATGGCCCAAAGAATCAAACAAGATTTGGTCCTTAATCATATTGAACTTGTCTCGGGAAAAATGACATAAATTTCACTAGAGATGTTAGATTAAGATCATCTTAGGATGATTTCAAAGAGAAATTCGAGATCTACAACTTAGAAAAAGATCTTGAGGTCAGATTTTATCATCTGAAGGGCCAAATGGACTAGCAGGTAGATACAAACGAAACCAAATAAAAAGCAGACGAATAGGAAAAAGCAGAGAAATGAGAAAATTTGTTATAACTTTCCCAAAAGATATTAGATTTGTATGTTCTTTGGATGGTTAGAAAAAGGAATTCAATATATACAAATTTTATGAAGACCTAAAAGATAAATTCTATCTTTTAAAGGGTCAAAAATGGAACAGAAAATAGATACAGATGAAGCCATATGAAAAAACAGACTAATGGAAAAAGACAGATGAATGGGAAAAATTGCTATAGCTTTTCCCAAAGATATCGGAGTAAGATGTTGTTTATACGGTTTAAAAGATAACTTCAAGATATACAATTTTTATGAAGATCTCAAAGACAGATTCTATCTTTTGAATGGTCAAAAATGGAACACAAGATAGGTACAGACGAAGCTAAATGAAAAAGCAGACTAATAGAAAAAGACAGATAAATGAGAAAAATTGTTATAACTTTCCATAAAAATATTGGATTAAGGTGTTCTTTATATGGTTCGAAAGAAAACTTCAAGATCTACAACTTTACTGAGACCTTAAAGATGGATTCTATCTACTGAAGGGTCAAAAATGGAACAGAAGATAGGTACAGACGAAGCCAAATGAAAAAGCAGACTAATGGAAAAAGACAGACGAATGGGAAAAATTGCTATAACTTTTCCTACAGATATCGGATTAAGGTGTTCTTTATACAGTTCGAAAGACGAATTCAAGATGTACAACTTTTATAAAGACTCAAAGATAGATTCTATCTTTTGAAGGGTCAAAAACAAGAAGATTTACAACTTTCTAGAGACACATTGGCCTAAATCAGCCTAGATTAATTCATATTTCCTCTCAAATACAAAACATGAATTTTTATATTCATCCAATGTACTGCACTCAGTTCTCAACTTCATGACAAACTTTGCGATTCTTTAAAGATAGAATTTAAATTCAATGTCTTCATAAGAAATGCAACCATATATTTCTAGTTTAATCCAAATTAAGAATCATCTCGTTTGAATAACTAGGGAAAAAGTTATGGCTAAAGGACTGAAGCATACTCCTTGAATAATTTTCCAGATCAACCACCCATTTTGTTTCACAATCTTTCTTTAACACAACTCATACAAAGATCACCTTTTCTACTTCATTTATTCCTCATTCTCATCTCCATTTCAAATCAATATCATTCATAAGAAAATTTTAATCCATGATTAATCATGAACATCAATAACATAACATACACATATGTACATATTCTTTATCAACTTACTACACAAATTCAAATTCAATTTTGTTTTCTTTCTACTTCTAACTTTTACCTTAATTCTTCCCATTTCGAAATCTCTTATCCACTAAAAGCACTAAAGAAAAAATATAAACCTCTTCACATTTCTCATTTATTAGTTCTAGTCTTTTAAGAAAAGTTCGGGGCCCAATACCATGTTTGCGAGCCTTTGGTGATTGAGCTTTGCTTAGTTGACAGTGAAGCAAAGGCGATAATGAGATATTTTTATGATGTCATTGAAAGGGCCATGGAAGCAATCAAGGCCAATATGCAACATAGACCTTCTTTATACACATCGTATCTTGCAATCATCAATTAGAGATGTAAAAAGACAATTTTCTTCTCCGTTGTTTGCAGCTGGGGTGTTTTTGAATCCTAGTGTATATTTTATATTATATTTTACAAAGAAAGTTGAAGTTAGTAGATAAATGCTATTCACTATCGCAACAATTGTTGGCCATGAAATGATGCATGATCTTTTAAGCTCACAAATAGAGCTTTATAAGCTATCTTTTGGGGATCTTGGATAGTCGATTACTATTCGACAAAGAGCAAAACTTTCTCCAGGTTTTAGTTGTTTCCTTTTCTTATTTGTTGAAAATTAATTATCACTTTATTTTATTTGTAACGTTACTTTTGTTATATTACAACTTACAGTTTCTTGGTGGGATCAATTCAAAAGTAGTATTCCAGAATTACAAAAATTTGCAATTCAGATTTTAAGTCAAGGTATGAGTTTAATAGGCTGTGAACAGAATTAGAGCACGTTTGAATTCATCTATTCCAGGAAAATGAATAGATTGGAGCACAAGAGATTAAATGACCTAGTATTCGTTCGTTACAATTTAAAGTTTTGGGAAATTTATGTTATTATCATTATTAATTTTGATATTTTTTTATATTTTTCTAATAATTAAATTTTATTGTTTACTATGAGTCTTAATGGCATAAGTAGTTCAACAGATCCAATTTCTATTGATAATATTGATCTTTTGGCAGATTGAGTTTATAAGGAACCATATTTGACATATGTGAATGACTTGGAAGATAATTTTGGTTGAGAAAGTATTGACATGTCGTTTGGTATATTGAATTTGAATGATAATGATGATGAGACTTCTCTCAATGATGAGGATTTTGTACCAAATAATAATTGGGTTCAGTATAGTTATAATAGGTATCCTCCAGTAGATGATTGAATAAAGTTCTAGGTTTTTGCTTTTCCTCTTCTTTAAAATTTACTTATATTTGATGTATACGTTAAATTCTATATATGTAATATAGTTGTAAATATTTTTGTTACAAGTTTTACTTCTAGTTGGTTAGTTCCTAATCACGAACTCTTATCACAATTTGTAATAATTTGAGTAAGGATATTTGTTATTCTTTTTATTGAATATTTCGATGTAGTTATTATTTATTATATGATGAATTTGTAATATTTTAAATACTTTATATTGTTATTAATTTTATATTTGTATAATGATAATTGTTTTTTATATTAATTATGGTAATTAATTACATGAGAAATATCTGAAAATTATTATTATTTCATATTAATTGTAGTTATTATTTATTATTATGATTTTTGAAAATAAGGTTAATGTAAACTTATAAAGTATGCAGTACAACAGTATAATATGACAATGGATTATTTTGCAATTTCTAAAAAAATTTATGGACCATTTTATAAATTTAAAAAATTACCCAAAACGGTACCTTATATTGACAAGTACCAGTACAATACTGTACTAAAACTCAATCTGATACCAAGTCATGTATGGTATTCGCAGCTTTCTGCTCAGATGTAGGTAGTTCATATCTTCACATACATGCTTATTTCACCAAGTCTCTCTCTGAGATAATACCCAGATCGTTATGCCTCTCATGTGGATCGGAACTTACCCGACAAAGAATTTCACTTACGAGAGACTAGTCGCTTGAATTGTTTTCAGAGTGAAATAAAGAATATTATTACGGGGCATAGCCGTAACAATTATGAAAGCTTAAAATGCAATACAAGTACCAAGATGCCAACAAAATCAACAAGATTACAAAGAGACGATCATCCTCCAGTTTATTACAACTAGAAATTCAGTTTGCTATTGATTTCAAATTAACTTTAATCCCTTGAGATAATAAAAGACTTGCTTCAAATGTTGAGAAGCACATCAAAGAGATTTCTTTGGTCATCTATGGTGAGAAACTGCATTTTTCTAAGAATTATTCTAATAAAAGTTTTCAGATGGAACATGCAATAACTACTAATTTCAAAATATGATGATCGATTCCAAGAGTTATTACAAAATCTAAACAACGTTCTTGTAAGACTATTTATAAAGTTTACCAACAAACTTATAAAAGCTTGAATAATAACTAAGAAGTGGTACGATAGACATCTGTTGCGGAATGGTGATGGGGGCCTTGTCCGAGCCCAGACTATGTTCTTTGGATCAGATAGACAGATACTGGGCTACTACTGTTGTGCTCATGTTGCAATGATAATTCATATTCCTACAACGACACGACGTCGAATTGAACATGTAATCTATCCTTTTTAATGTCTTAATGTAATCTCTTAACCTTCTAAACTCCTCAACACGATCTCCTGTGTGTCTGGACTTTGTTATCGAAATGGCCAACGTGGACGCTGAGGCGGTGGACTTTGAGCCGGAGGACGATGACTTGATGGACGATGACGCCGCCGTCGACATCGACGCTGCCCCTCTCCCCAAGCTCAAGTCCGCCATTACCGGCAAGAAGACTAAAGGCCGCGGCTTTCGTGAAGACGCCGATGCTGACCGCCAGACCCGACTTGCTGCTCGAGACTTTGATTCTCTCGGCTCTGATGGTGGCCCCGGCCCTCAACGCTGTTAGTCCCCGCTAACCACTTTTTAGGGTTTTTTTTGCTGAATTTTACTTTTTATGTAGATTATTTATTAGGTTAGGATTTATTAGGGTTTAGTAAGCTTATAAAAAAAAAAAACCCACCTTTGTAGAAGTGATTACATGTGTTAGCTCACACTTAGATGCTCTCTAAATTGTTTAATTGGTTGGAAGTGACCTGAGTTTCTTTATTAGGACTTGTCTCGATGCTTTTATATCAGCGGCAGTGACATGAGTTTTTAAGTTTCAAGTGGAATTATTGAGGAAAGGATAAAATGGCTGTAAAGTGAAAATCTTTGATAGTAACGTAGCTGGGATCATTGGGGAATTCATGTGAGACGAATATCATAGCATCCGTTTACAGTTTAGCTTTTTCTTAACCAACTGATCACAGATATAGAACATCTCATGAGACAAACCTGTCATCTATCAATCAGAACATTATTCTCTGAATTTTGTTGCCTTCTGAAAACAAGATGGGATGTTGCTGTATTTCAAAAGGAAGCATAGTTCCAAAAAACTCCTTCAAACTAGTGGCATAACTGTTTGTTCAGTGAAGTATCTTTCATTGTATTAGGATTGTCAGCTTTACTTACTTAGTACCAACATTGTGCAGCCATTGAAGGATGGATAGTTTTGGTGACTGGAGTGCACGAGGAGGCACAAGAGGATGATTTGCAGAATGCTTTTGGCGAGTTTGGAGAGATTAAGAACTTGCACCTAAACCTTGATCGTCGCACTGGTTTTGTTAAGGTAAACTTCACTTGTATGTAGGAAGAGTTGGATTTTCTGCTGTTAGTTTTCTAGTTGTCGTATTTGATAATGTCTCTCTTGCCTTTTTATCTTGTGGAATAATTCCTGATCCACTTAACATTTAAGCAGAATACTGAGAAATATTTGTTAATGGATTAGGCTTTAAAGTTTCCTCACCAAATGTCTATTACTGTATGTTCAAATAATAAAAGAGTTAACGCTGAACCCAGCTCCCCAAAAAAAATCCAATTTATATTTTCTTATATGTTCAAAAGTTACTACTCTTTAAGTGCTTGGCATTTCTTTTTCTTGATAAGGGATGTTGGATTTTTTTTTTGACAAAGTGCACAGATAAGACATGACAGCTGTAGTCTCTCCTACATTTTTTAGATGTTAGCATTGTTTTCCTAAATTTAGTAAATTACTATTGTAGCAGGCTTAGTATTTTGACTTTTCTTGATAAAGCATTTTGTGACTGCAGTTTTTGGGTTGCATATTTGTCTATAGTTCCCTATACGCTTCATTGAAAATCTTATGACGTTTTAATTGATCAAATTGAACTATTGAATTTCTAGGGCTATGCGTTGATAGAGTATGAGAAATTTGAGGAAGCACAGAATGCAATAGCTGCAATGAATGGGTCTGAACTGCTCACACAGATTATCAACGTCGACTGGGCTTTCAGCAATGGTCCCAGCACTGGGCCATTTAAAAGAAGGAACATGAGGTATGTTCTACATAACGTTTTTGGTGGGCTGGCTTAATGCTCTTCTATTTTGGATTATCAGGTATTTTCTAGAGGATAGGATTGTAATTGAAATTGTAGAGAAGTATCAAGTTGTTAAAGTACTCTTCATTATGTCATCTTTAGCTTTCTTATTTCATTGTTATTTAATCTTTGGATTTTCTCTTCTTAATGTGTCTTTTAGATGTTTGGTATATTCAGGCATAGCAAAATGGCTATGTATTGTATGATTTGGTATGGAATTGATGTACTTGTCAATTTAAAGTTTGGTTAGATGTCTTTTGTTGGAAGTATAAATTTATTTCTCTTCTGAATATTTTCAGATCAGGACGATCTCATCGCTCAAGGAGTCCCAGGAGGCGATACTAATTAACTATGTTGTTTTATGGGAGCCTATATGGGTTTTTATTGAGGGATTCAAATGGAGTTTATTGTATTATACATTTACCTCTCGACTAGTTTTCTTCTGGAGACTATATCTTTCCAAGTAGGAATATTGACTGCTGACCTTTAAAATTTGAAGCTACCTTTCAAGATGGTGTCATGGGATTGGGATTGGGCTTGGGGTGTTGATCTTGAATCGAAAACTTACTGCTTTGCTATGTTTGTATAGTTTACGCAACTAGGCTTTTCCATAAACCCCAGATGAGTTGGGATCAGTATCTGCCAATGCAATAGTTTGAGTGCTAACGGTTGAAGGTGCACGTTCATTTTGTGTGTTATATTTAAAGAATGTCTGTGTGACTTGTTGACCAATTTATTTGCTCATGTTATACATTTTCTAACTTCTATATCTGATTCATTCCTTGGAAACTAACAAAGTTTCCGATTGTGATAAATTAAGGATAAAATAATTTAATGTGAACTAATTATCTATTATAGGTTGTTAGTTGTTCTCAATTCATTATAAACAATCATACTGAGGACATGCTCTTTTAGATTCAGTCTTTGAATTTGTATAGAGAGCTTGATTGACATCTGTATTATCAATAATGTACTGCAAAACGGGTATTTGGTGGTTGGTCACTCCCATTTCTGTTATTCTGTTGAGAGTTCTCTTTGTCCATTAAAATAACGAGTATCTGTGGAAGATAATATCACGTACATCATATGTTATATTTCCTTTCATGGTTTGAGTTTGACACTCCGCTGCACACCAATTAAAACTCCTTTAGGTGAAGAATAACTCAAAGGATAATTTGTTTAGTATTTGAATTCCTTTTACAGGTTGGATGAACATGATTAATTTTTTGAGCTTTAAAAGTACATTTGATGGTATATTTATCTTTCCAAAAATTAAATTTATTTAAATTAGTCTGCAACAAAAACACTTGTCCATCGATTTAAGATTTTAATCTCAAATTTTGTTAAAATGGTATTAAGCCATTTTAAAATGTTAAGAAAAGGAACATTTTAATACGGAAAAGGAAGGTATTAATTGACAATCATGTGTATTATATACAATATGTTCACTTCTCTTCTTCTATTGAAAATTACCTTTTGAATCCGCTTGCTTGGACGTTACCATACGTAGGCCTTTTAATTTGCAAAGACTGTTTGCGGTCATCTACGTAGCCGAGGTAGTTTTCTGACTCTTCTTAATTTCCTCTTTGGATATATTTTTGGGAGTTTAATAAGTACTTATTTTTTATCACAAAATTTTTTTAAAAGAAAAATATATGTTTAACTGTAAAATTAAAAAATATTTTTTTAGTAGATATGGCTTTTTTGGTAGTCAAAATATAACTTTTTAAGAAGCTCAAATTTGGAGCTTCTAATAAAAGCCTCTCAAATGATTTTTCGAGTAGATTTTTCATATCAATTAATGAGCTTATTTTTTAGTCCTTTTTGTTCTTATGTTTTACACATAATTCTCACAATACCCACAAACTCATATTCCCTTTTATTATGTATTTAACTATTTACTCAACTTGAATATTTATTTTAGAATTTATATAATATTATTTGGCTTTTTTATGTTTTAATATTTATTTTTGATATTAATCTGCTTATGTTATATTCCATATAAAAGATTTGGTTAGATATATTTTCATTTATGATTCATATGGTTTAATATGGTTTAAAATTATATAATAATTAATATATTGTGCCTTGCACATTGTTTAATATACTTTAAATAATATTTACATACATAAATAAATTTTATTACAAAATAAAATATAGTTAAAATTAAAAATGATCTTTATTTTTATGTTGTCAAATAGTCTATTGTATGAAGCTCTTTTAAAAAAGCTCTTTTTTAAAATGACGGCCAAACAGTCAACTAGCTTCTTAGAAAAGTTCTTCTAAAAAAAATTTACAGAAAAAAGCTCTACTAACAAAAACTCTACTGATATAAGCCCAACTAAACAGAGGCTAATTCTGGTGACTACAATTTTTAAGTTCAATGAATTTAAAAAATGTGGTTCTTTTTTAAGTTTGTAGTAGTTCCAATTATACGTGATCACACCCAATGCATGTCCTCCACTCGTCGCATTTCTGTCAGCTACAATTTAATATCAATCATTCTTCTTAAAATCTTCAATTTAGTCTGGAAATATCGAGTCATCTGAAAATGGAATTGGCCATGTTGATGCAACCGTTTCTTTTTTTATCTTCACTTATTAACTTTCCAAGATATGGATAGCCACAACTCTTGTATATCCATGTTACTGGATTCATACATCTCATGTACACTTCCATCTGAACTGATCAAAAATAGACGATTACCTTCAAAGCATGGGCCAGGAGAAGCAACCAAAGTAACCCCTTTATTAAGAGTTTTATGTTCAACTCAATTCCAGCCATCTCCTGCATTCCAATATTGATATTCAACTAGTCCACCATCTTCTGATAGTAGAAACAGTGAGCCTGTTAATGATGGTGATGAAGACCTCTGATAGAACCTGCAAACACACACACAAGCACACAACAATAGACTGAATATAGTTTGTATATTGATTGATCATTAAGGATTAGTAAAAGACAAGGATAATGTACTAGAATTCGAGGTTCTAGCTCCTCCAGCCTTAGACTCAACTATACGTGAATAACAGAATGCAAGATGATTCCCCCCCGTACTGTTTTATTACTCTGTCAGCTAACTAACTCTCCACTCGTTAGACAACTTTGCCTACCCCTTGTCCTAATTTGACAAAGCTACTCCTCTAATGCCCTAGTCTTTCTTCTATGATAAGTGAACCTAATTTTCGGACTATTATGTGTTGTATCAATACCCACCTATTAGTTGCACCTTGTCCTCAAGGTGGAAGGCTGGAAACTGTTGATCAATAAAGTCATATGGCTCCTATGTTGCCTCTTCCCTCGACAGTCATTCCTAACAAATCAAAAACTCCTTGACTTTAGAATGTGACCCCTTTCTCACTTCCAAAATAGTTGAGGGTCGGATGAATAACTCCAGGTTAGGAATTAGATCCTTTGGCCAACTTGTTGTTTGTTGTTGTCCTCGGGTTGCCTTTAACTGTGAAACATGAAAGATGGGATGTATTTTGGACTCTGGTGGTAAGGCCAGTTTGTATGCCATTGATCCCAGCCTACGAATGACTGGAAATGGCCCATAAAACTTGGGAGATAGCTTCTCATTTACTCTTTTATCCAAAGATTGCTGCCTATGAGGAGCTAACTTCAGATACACGTTATCCCCATCTGCAAATTCAACGTCCCTTCTGTGCACATCAACCCTTGTCTTCATATACTACTGTACTGTCACTAAATGGCTCTTCAACTCCTCTATCATGGTATCCCTCTTTTGTAGCATTTGCTCCACACTACACACCACCGTTCTCTGCATTCCATATCTTAAGATTAGTCGTGGTTCCCTATACCACTTTAAAAGGGGAAGTCCCTAGGGACGAGTGGAAAGAGGTATTATAGCAATATTTCGCCCAATGCAACCATTTGTACCATTGAAAAGGCTTGTCTCTAGTAAAGCAGCGAAGATAGGCCTCTATTGTCCAGTTAGTGACCTTAATTTGACCATCCGACTAAGGGTGGTAGGCGGAGCTTCGGTTTAGTTGAGTGCCAGCCAGCTTAAACAACTCCTCCCACACTTTGCTCAAAAAGACCTTATCCTTATCTGACACCAGTGATCTCGGAATACTATGGAGTCGTACAATCTCTTTGGTGAAAAGCAATGCCACAATTCCCGCAGTTAAAGGATGTTTCAAAGGCATAAGATGAGCAAATTTACTCAATCTGTCCACTACTACTAAGATAGTGTCATAACCCCCCGATCTTGGAAATCCTTTTACAAAATCAAGGGATAGATCCTCCCAAATTTGATTAAAGACTAACAATGGTTGCAGCGGTCTCGCAAGGGTTAAAGCTACAAATTTTTGTTGTTGGCAGGTAACACACTCAGCTATATACGTAGCTACTTGTTTCTTCATTCCTTCCCAATAAAGCTCTTTGGCTAACTTCTTGTAGGTTTTTAAGGTTCCCCCATGCCCGACTAAATGAGACTCATGTGCTTCCCGTAAAAGAAGTGGAATATACTTTGAAGTTTTACTAAGCACCAACCTCCCATCATACATTAATCTACCATGTACCAAGGCAAAAGGCAGCTTATCGGAGGCAACCTTGGAAATTTCAGCCTTCAAAGCCTTCAGCTGATCATCCTCTTCTACCTCTTGCAAGATTTTGGATATGTTCACCCTTTGACAAACTCCCATGACTTGGCAGTCCACTAACTCCCCTCTCCTTGACAAAGCATCTGCAACTTTGTTGCTCTTCCCCGGTTTGTATTCCACTTTGAGATCGTACCCCAGCAGTTTGGTGACCCACTTTTATTGATCCACCGCAATTATTCTCTACTTAAGTAAATATTTAAGGCTTTGCTGGTCAGTTCTAATGATGAATTGTTGCCCCAACTGATATGGTCTCCACTTCTTTACCAAAAGGACAATTGCCATGAGCTCCCTCTCATAAACTGACTTTCCACGAGCTCTAGGTGACAAAGATTGACTGTAATAAGTGATTAGCCTGCCATGTTGCACCAGCACTGCTCCTAACCCAATACCAAATGCATCAGTCTCCAAAATGAAGGGTTGCTGGAAATTGGGTAAAGCCAAAACTGGCAGAGAGCAAATAGCAAACTTCAGCCGTTGGAATGCAATTTCTGCCTCCTTCAACCATTTGAACCCTTCCTTCTTTAGCAATTGTGTTAATAGGATGACAATTTTCCCATAATCCTTCACGAATCTCCTGTAGTAACCGGTTAGTATCAAATATCCTCTTAATTCCTTGACACTTTTAGGTTTCGGCCACTCCCATATAGCTTGGAGTTTGTTTGGATCAGCTGAAACTCCTGTTCCCGATATAACATGTAACGCCTCATATTAGGGGTTAGAATATTAAGGAATTTCAATGCATGATATGCTTGGCCTAATTAAGTTTTTTTT
>JANSVA010000008.1:25544092-25555627 GCA_025504915.1 Erythroxylum reticulatum | reverse complement strand
TTTAGAGATATTTAGGTTAAGAAAAAAAATAAAGAAATTAAGAGACAAATTATGGAGTGACAAATGGATCAATGAATTTGTGACATTTGGACAAAGTAGTAAGCAACAAGTTGTAGCCTTACCTTGATGACAAATGGGCTACATGCAAGAGTGACATATGTCAAGCATTAATAAAACACCTAGGCAAAAAAGAAAAAAGATTTTTGCAGATGTTTTGCTTGGTTTCACCGAAACCATTCTCTTTCATTCTCCTTCCTATTTGCTCTCTCAATTTCTGAAATTTTGCTGAAGTAAAAACAAGTAAGTTCATTGATGTTTTAATGTTTTGATGTTTTAATAGATGCATGTATGAATGGTGTATATTTTCATGGTTGTTGATCAATACATGAGTGGTTGTTGTTGTAGAGACAAAACCAAAATATGCAGAAAGTGAAGGTGAGGTTTATGATTTTGACGGTTAAGTATGAACCTTGGATTTTTGATTTGTTGTGAGATGTTGAGTTAAAAAGAGGATAGGAGAGTTGGTTTATGCAATGAAGGTTTGTAATAACCTTAATTTAGGCTAGTTTCGTTTTGGAACAAGTTGTATTTAAGCTCAGTATATTATGATGTATGTCTTCTCCGAATTGCTTTTGTTGTGATCTATTGAGATTGCATGATCAATGGTTTCGTATGTTTTGGTTTTGTTTCGGTCTGTATGCTTGTATGTTATGTTGTCTGCGTGGCACCCCCGTATCTTCCCAGGGGGTATTAGGGCGTCACATAACATGCCCCAAATATTCTAACTCTAACTTAGAAAAGACATACTTTTTCATATTGGCATATAGTTGATTCTCCCGCAACAACTCCAACACTACTCTCAAATGATCCACATGATTTTCCATGGTCTTACCGTAGACCAATATATCATCAAAAAATAGTAGCACAAACTTCTTCAAAATCTTCCCAAACACCCTATTCATCAAGGCTTGGAAAGTAGCAGGGGCATTGGTGAGCCCAAAGGGCATCACTAAAAACTCATATTGTTTATGGTGTGTCCTAAAGGTTGTTTTGTCCACATCTTTTGGGTTCACCCTGATCTGGTTGTAACCATATTTTAGATCCATCTTTGAAAACACCATCGATCCAAATAGTTCATCCAATAATTCATCTATCATGGGGATGGGAAATTTATCTAACATCGTAGCCATATTTAAAGCCCTATAGTCTACACAAAACCTCCAGCTATTGTCTTTTTTCACACTAGCAACACAGGACTTGAATAAGGGCTGAAACTAGGCTGAATAACTCCTGCTGTCAGCATCTATTCCACTAGTCTCTCTATTTTTACTTTTTGGCATTGAGGATACCTATATGGCCTGATACTTATAGGTCCTACCCCTTCCCTTAAATGTATCACATTTTCTGTCTCTCTAGATGGTGGCAGTCCCCTTGGCATGTTAAAAACATCCTCATAACCACTCAATAAGAACTGTACATTGTCGGGTAGTAAACCAGATTCCATATTCCCATTCTGCTCCAAAACGTAGACATGTAATATGAACAATTCATTTTCCTCTTCGGCCTGCTTCATCAAAGTCTTTAAACTAATCAATCCTCGGGTAAGGCTAGGATCTCCCTTCAATATCACCCATTTCCCATTCTCTCGGAACTTCATAGTAAGTTCAGCCCAATTAATCACCACCTCTCCCAAAGCTTGTAACCATTTGAACCCTAGTATCAAATCACAACCGTTGAGGGTCATAGGCAAATAATTCTCAATTATGTTGTACTATTATACCTCTAATGGAATTTCCCTACAAACTTCCTTACTCTCCACAGTTATCCCATTTCCCATGACTACTTCATAACCCTTGGTTTCCTCCAATTCCAATCCTAATCGTTCAACTAACCTTATGGAAATGAAATTATGTGAGGCACTCGAAGCTACTAAAAAAATCACCTCCAATTCCCTTATTTTCCCCCTCATCTTCATAGTTTTTGGCATAGTTAACCCCACTACTGAACTCACTTCCAATTCAGCACTCTCTTCCTCTCCTCATCTAGAACTAAAAGGACCTGTTGCTGTTTATTCTTGCATTAGTGCCCCGGGGTAAATTTCTCATCACACTTAAAATACAGCCCCTTATCCCTCTTTTCTTGCCATTTTAAGGCTGAGAGCCTCTTAAACCCCATTTCCCGACCACTCTTCTCACTTCTTTCTCCTTCTCTTTGACCCTCTCTTCCCATGAAACCTCCTTTTGCTTCTCCCATTATGCTCGTGTTGATCTGTTGTTTATACTTATAACTTCTCATCTCCCGGTTCTTCTCTTATATTCCCAAGGCAATCTCAATTATCTCAGTCATCCCTTTGGGATTAAGCAAATTCAATTCATACCTGATTTGGGGTTACAACCCTTTAATAATAGTGCACTTCATCACCTTCCGCGGTAGCTCACGACAGAACACAACTAGTAGCCAAAATCGCTTCCTATAATCCAAAACCGTCCCCTCTTGTTTGATGGATAGGAACCTTTGGCAAATACTGCCTTCATGGAGTGATCAGAAGTGTCGAAATAACATACCTTTCAGCTCTCTCCAGTCTGGAATCGTGCTAGTGTATTCGACCGTTAGGTACCATGCCAATATGGAAGATGTGATATAGGGAAAAATGCCAAAGTTAAGTGTGGAGTGATGTCACTATCCTAAAGAAAGTCGAAGGACTTAGCATCCCTTCTACTGGTTCTAGGAAAAAAAATTTACTCAGCAAAAAATTGTGTCGACTAATTTCAGACAAAGAAACATTGTGGACACAATGGGTCCATAAAGTCCACCTTCATAATCACAACTTTTGGCAGATAGACAACTCTCACCATCATTCTTGGTTTTTCAATGAGTTGTTGAAGATCAGACAATCTCTATATCCCCACATAAAACATCATATCAATGATGGTAGAGATAATTGGGTCTAGTTCGATAATTGGTTGGAAATTAGCCCCTTAATAGATCACCCAATATACTCACACCTGCAACACTATTTGTTAATGGAAGTTCATGTTTCTGATCTAATGGTGGATGGAGGTTGGAGAAGTCATTTTAGGGAATTTTCACTTCTATAGCAGCATCTACCTTACCTAGGAGACACTTCAACAGCTGATACCATTAGTTGGCTACCTAACCTAAGTGGTTTCTTCACTAACGCAACTTGTCATCGCATTTTCAGAGCAAATATGCAACAAGTTCCTTGATTTGAAATCATTTGGAAAAACACTATAAACCCCAAAGCATCTGTCATTGTTTGGTTGCCTATTAAAAATTGACTCCAAACTAAATGTCGATGGTTTAATGCATCTGATAAGGGATATGTTCTTTACAAGAATGCTGATGAAGACAAAATCACTTTTTTTTTCTCTGTTGTGCTTATTCCAAATCCATTTGGAGTAGAATCTAGTACATGGTGGGTGCTGTGAATCATATCTACAATTAGGATGGAACTTTGAGTTAGCTCATTAATGGTACAAAAACTGGGAAAGAGAATGTTATCCTTTTTAAGGTTGCCTTCATCACTTCCATCTATATGATTTGGAAAGAAAGGAATCATCGACTATACAAGAAAGTCGAAGAAGATAAGCATCAGTTAACGGCCAAGATTCTGAATGGAATTCATACCATAGTAGCAGCAAAGAACATGGATCATATGTTAACAATGAGTATGAGAACGAGATGGTATCTTTAAATGCTAGACTGTGTATTCTAGAACATTATGTCTCGTTAGAATTCCTTTTCAGTCGTTGTACCTTCTGTTCAATCTAGGGATAGATAAGATTCTTAACTTGTCTATGTTTTCTTTTGTACATTTTGTAATAGTGAGCTATATTAAATTAAATATTTTTAATTAAAAAAAGTAACTGATACTTGCAGTTATGACACTTTAGTTAGAAAAAACAAAGATGTTAAGGAATCTCCATCGAGGCCAACTAGGGTGAATCCTTTTAAAGGTTTTAGAGAGGAATCTTCTGTTGTTTCATCTGGTCTAATGGTAGCAACATCTGCAATAGTTGCATCAGGAGGATGCCTATGATTTACCCATCTGTTTATGTTTATGGAATAAAAGACAAGTTAATATTAGTCACCAGATCAAATTCTCCATTGTAAATAAAAAATGGAAGATAAATTAGTTTCTCTAGATTTTGGCTACAATGCTACTAGTTTTGTTAAAGTTGGTTTACATTACAGGTTCAACGTCATAAGTTCCAATAGTAACCCATTCTTTGAGAAAAAACAAAATTTCCTAAAAGTTAATGCAGGAAATGCATTATTACTAAAACCTCTGAAATAATAGTTTTCGGGTGCCCAGATTTAATTGTAAGAAGGTCCTATCATACGAAATAACTCCAGACTTTATTAGGACCACAAAGCCTTTTTCTGCTTATTTACTTGCGATCTAGTTAGCGGAAGGTGTGAACTCCACGCAATGAGTGTAACATCCCTCTCTCATAGGATACATACCCGACATTTTGGAGAATATCCGAGTAGTACCCCATAATGGTGGCATATTAGAGCAGTCAGATCACTAAATTAATCATGGCATCATACATACACAAATATCATAGAACTAGATTGCCTTATCTCATTCATAGCCAAAAGCTCGCACTATCGTTTCAATTGATATACCCAATCACTTATCACATTCATCAGACTCAGGTCCGACATTCAACATGTAGTTGAGTACACATATGTCCTTATTCACATATAATTAATTGGCATTTCCTATACATTCCCAAATAATAACTCCTCAGACATTCAATTGTCCGAAATCATCAATATTACAAATTAATTCAAGCAGAAACACATATATAGCTAAGAGTACACATCTAGGTTGACTCACAGTATGTTCTAGATAGCTATTGTCTTAACGATCTGGCAATGTTTGGATGTGGTTGCTTGATATGTGTTTAAATTTTGATTCGTGTGGTATGCTACACTTAGTGATTAATGTCCTAGAAATGCTTAAGATACTCACTTTAATTCATATATGATGTTAGGTACAATTTGGAAGCAAATAATTTAAAGTGAGTCGAAAGTACTGCATTTGGGTTATTTTCTGAAGATCAACTTATACTTATCTTCATGGAGCAAGAAGAAGAAAATCAAAAGACAAGAAAAATGGAACATAAAGAAGAAAAATTTAAAAGCAAGCAGCTAGGAAAAAAAAACAACAACAGTGCAAGATGAAGAAAATGCAGTGTAGGATGACAAAACCAAGGAATAAAACAATAGTGGGAGAAGTGAGAAATGTAGACCATGTGTTTTAGGAAACACAAACAGCGTCTGTGTTTCATGCAAACGTTATGCATGAAACGCAGACGTTTGGCTAAGAGAGGGAGCAAGAGTTCTGCGAAGGTTTTGGGAGTGAACAATATACATAGATCGAAAACCCTCAGTAAAATTGTCCCAACAAGGGAATAGAGTGCGGCAGCAGGTGAGAAGAGAGGAGGGCTGCAGCTTGACTTGGTTGGAGAAAGTTAGAGAAGAGCCGCGACTTGGCTGGAGAAAGTGGAGAAGAGCTATGGTTGGTGGCTGCGAGAAGAGAAGTGAGTGAACAGTGTCTTGGGACCAAAAACCTCTAAGTTAAATGGTCACATCGTGGAATAGTAAAAAGCTACAGTGAGAGAATAGCTGTGGCAGAAGGTGGCATGGAGAGAGGGGAGAGCATATGGAGAAGATGACTCATGATTGGAGCATGAAAATAGAGATGGAAGGCTAATTTTTTGACGCCGGTTCAACGGAAATATCGATGCCAAGTCACGGTTAAGCTATTTTTATCATTTAAGGTTGCAATTTTTTGGATTGTTGTGATGTTGGTATTGACTTGATTGGTTTTGGAATGAATGATCTTAATATATTATTTTGAATGTTTTATTTCGAACCTATTACTAAAACATTGAATGTAATCCGTAATTGTTACTTTTGATGTTTGTAAGTAACATCTAATGATCATTAATCGTTAGGAACAACATAACTTAGGTTAGATAAGTCGAACGTGTGAGGTTAATGCTTATATTGATCATTTTCCAATTCATAATGCAGTTGCCAAACTGAATCTAGAGATCATATCCTAGGTTATTCGATTGTTAGGTTTACTTAATGATCTTATCTTGATTAAATATAACTTAAGGGAAAACTGAGATTTGTAGAGCATTCTATTAGTCTCAGATAAATAGTCCGAAAAGAGTTGTAAAAATGTTAGAATGATGGAATATGCTTGATCGTGTTTAGGTCGAGATTGACCCTAGAACCGAACCTTACTTATAATCGACACTTTTCTCATTTTCAATTGTTTGTTTTATTTTGTTTTCGATAGTTTACTTTTACTTTAATTTCTCAATTGCTTAAAATATAAAACCCCCCGTATACTTTCCTTACATTAATTAATTTCGTTACAGAAATTAACTGAACATTTCCTGTGGATTCGATCCTGACTCACCATAACTATTAATTTTAGTGCGCAGAGTCAGGTAAATTTTACAGTGTACTCGACACACGTTGTCAAATTCTGGCGCTGTTGCTGGAGAATGTGGTAGTTTAATTTTCGAATTTAATTTTAGTTGGTGTTTTGTGAATATATTTATTTATAATCATTTTTTGTTAATTGTTAATTTTTAATTGTCCATTAGTGTTGGTGTATGGTAGTGACTAGATCTCCTCCTAGAGAAATTGAGCAACTAGATCTGGAGATTGAGAGAACATTACGGAGATTACGTAGGGAAGCAAGGTTAATTTTAGTAGACGAATTAGAATCAGAATCTGAAGAAACGATGGCAAATCCAAGAACTCTAAGGGAGTTGGGTGCACCCGATTTAACTCAAAGACCATTATACATAACATTTCTGAATTTCACTGAACATGTTACCTTTGAGTTAAAATCTGGATTAATTCATTTATTGCCTAACTTTCATGGCCTTGCAGGTGAGGATGCACATAAGCATCTTAAAAAACTCGATGTGGTGTGTTTGAGCATGAAGCCTCATGGGGTGACCGACAAGCAGATCATATTGAAGGCCTTCCAGTTCTCACTCAAAGATGTAGCAAAGGATTGACTATTTGACTTACCAGATGGAAGCGTCAATACTTGGTTTGAGATTAAGAGATTATTTTTGGGAAAATATTTTTCGACCTCAAAGACAGCAAGTATTTAGAAGGAGATATGTGGTGTTAAGCAACACAATGGAGAATCTTTTTACAAGTACTAGGAGTGATTTAAGAAGTTATGTGCCAGTTGTCTGCACCACAACATACTAGAGCAACTTCTCATTCAATATTTTTATGAAGGATTGCTGCTGATGGAGAAAAGTTTGGTTGATGCGGCAAGTGGTGGGCCACTTTGTAAGAAGACTCCCATTGAAGTCAGGATTTTACTTGAGCGGATGGCTGCTAACACCCAACAATTCGACAGTCGCAATTATGTTTGACGAGTAAATGAGGTAAGCATTTCATCCATTGAACATCGGTTAGATGAACTAACATCTTTTGTGAGAAAGATTGCAGTTGGATAGACACAAGTGAAAGTGTGCGGGATATGTTCAAATACGAGTCATCCAACTAATGAGTACCCAATGTTGCAAGAGGGGAGTATGGAGTACGTGAATGTTGTAGGAGGGAACTTCCCAAGCCAATATAACCTATACTCGCAGACGTATAACCCAAGTTGGAGGGATCATCCCAACTTGAGTTATAGAGGGAGCTAACAGTAAAATTACTTCCAAAATCGACCGCAAGGAGCACAAGGATTTCAACCAAGGCAACAAGGAGTACAGGGAGCTTCTTCTTCCAATTTAGGTGTATCTTTAGAAGAAATTGTTAAGAATCTTGCTGCTAACAATTTGTAATTTCAGCAAGATATGTAGCAGCAGTTGCAATAATTCTAACAAGAGACAAGCAAGCCAACAAAGCATAGAACACCAAATGGGTCAAATGGTAGTAAGGCTTAATTGCCTAAAATCACAAAGTGGAGGAAAATTGTCATCATAACCTGAGATGAACCCGAAGAATGTCAGTGTCATAACCCTGAGGCGCGGAAAGGAGATTGAGGGTCCCAAAAGAACCCAATTAAAGATTGCTATCGGAGAAGAGATTGACAAGAAATTAGAAAAGGAAGAAAATATGTCATCAAGTACGAAGGTAAATTTTGAAAATTGTTACTTGAAGCTCACCAGAAATTGTTACCTTCTGATGTACAGGCACCATAATTGGAATTAAAGCTGCTCCCTACACATCTGAAGTATGCTTATTTAGGAGATAAATAGACTCGCCCAGTTATTATCTCGTCGGAGTTGACTTCAAATTAAGAGGAAAGCCTGATTTGAATGCTGAGAGGGCATAAGAAGGTCATTAGGTGGACTATCGCAGATATCCAAGGGATAAGCCCTTCCATATGCATGCACTGCATTTTGTTGGAGGAGGATGAAAAATCTACAAGACAAGCTCAGCGTCGGCTGAGTCCTCCAATGATGGAAGTTGTAAAGAAGGAGGTGTTGAAACTTCTCGATGCTGGGGTTATCTACCCGATTTGTAACAGTAAGTGGGTAGGTCCTGTCTAGGTGGTTCTAAAGAAGTCTGGAATCAACGTTGTGAAAAACGAAAAAGGTGAGATGATTCCCGCCCAAGTACAAAATGGGTGTCGAGTATGTATTAATTATAGAAAATTAAATTCTGTTACTCGTAAAGACCACTTTTTCCTTCCTTTTATTGATTAGATGCTTGAGAGATTGGCTGGTTATGACTATTATTACTTTTTAGATGACTTTTCAGGTTATCTTCAGATCTCGATCGCACCAGAAGATCAGGAGAAGACCACATTTACATGCCCATTCGGTATGTTTGCCTACCGAAGGATGTCATTCGGATTATGTAACGCACCTGCCACGTTCCAAAGGTGTATGGTAAGCATTTTTTTTGAATATGTTGAGAAGATTATCAAGGTATTTATGGATGATTTTAGTATGTATGTATCTTCTTTTGATGAATGTCTTGAGAATCTTGCCATTATCTTGGAATGATGTATAGAAACTAACCTTGTGTTGAATTGAGAAAAATGTCATTTTATGGTGATCGAGGTATAGTTTTAGGCCATGTGATATTTGCTAAGGGTATTGAGGTAGACAAGTCCAAAGTTGATCTCATTTCTGCTTTACCTTACCCCTCTATTGTGAGGAAAGTGCGTTCTTTTCTTGGGCATGCAGGTTTTCATCAAAGATTTATTAAAGACTTTTCGAAGATAGCCGTACCATTATGAAAGCTTCTTTAACAAGATATATCCTTTGAGTTCGACAAGATGTGCAAGGAAGCATTCAACAAACTTAAGAAACTTTTGACATCCCCACTGGTGATTCAACCACTAGATTGGAACCTCCCCTTTGAGATCATGTGTAATGCGAGTGATTATGAAATGGGGGCAGTTTTAGGACAAAGAGTGGGAAAAGCTTTGCATGCCGTTTACTATGATTCAAAGACTTTAAACCCAGCTCAATTGAATTATTCCATTACTGAAAAAGAATTGTTATCTGTGATTTTTACTTTGGAAAAATTTTGATCGTATTTGCTTGGTGTTAAAGTGATAGTTTATTATGACCATGCAGCTTTACGATACTTGCTCACAAAGAAAGAAGCAAAATCGAAGCTAATCAGATGGATTCTCCTCCTTCAGAAATTCAACTTGGAGATCAGAGATAAGAAGGGGGTAGAAAATGTGGTGATGGACCATCTCAGCTGTTTGATAAAGGAAGAAGATGATATCCCTCTACGAGAAAGCTTTCCAGATGAGCAATTATTTTTTGCTAATTTGATACCATCATGGTATGCAGACATTATCAATTTTTTGGTAACTAACGAATTACCTGTTGATTTGTTAAAGGCTCAGAGAGATAAGCTACAAAGTGAAGCGAAGTACTATATATAGAATGACCCATATCTTTGGAGGCACTATACAGATCAAGTTATTAGGAGGTGTGTACCAAAAAATAAATCATCATCAATTTTAGCTTTCTGCTATTCATACGCTTGTGGAGGACATTTTGGAGTGAAAAGGATAGCTCATAAAGTTCTGCAAAGCAGTTTCTACTGGCCAACATTGTTCAAAGATGCATATACCTTCTGCAAATCCTGTGATAGATGCCAACGATCAGGTAACCTATCCTATAAGGATTAATTGCCACAAACTCTTTTGCTTTTTTGTGAAATTTTTGACATTTGGGGCATTGATTTTATAGGACCTTTCCCTCTATCTTTTGGTTTTACTTATATATTGCTTGCGGTTAATTATGTTTCTAAATGGGTGGAAGCCAAAGCCACTAGGACTAATGATGTCAAGGTTGTTGTAGATTTTGTTAAAGCTAACATTCTTTCTAGGTTTGGAATACCGAAAGTCATCGTTAGCGACAGAGGAACCCACTTCTACAACAGGATGATGGAAGCAATGTTCAAAAAATATTACATCACGCACAAAGTTTTAGCTGCTTACCATCCCTAAATCAATGGGCAAGCTAAAGTCTCAAATTGAGAAATCAAATAGGGAGGATTGGAGTATAGGACTGGAAGATGCACTGTAAGCGTACAGAACAACTTACAAAACACCAATTGGAATATCACCGTATATGCTATTGTTTGGGAAGCCTTGTCATCTTCTGGTGGAATTACAACATAAGGCATATTGGGCTATAAAAAGATGCAACATGCAATTGGATAATGTAGGAGTATATAGGAAGTTGCAGCTTTAAGAGTTGAAAGAGATGAGGGATGAGTCATATCAAAATGCAGTGATATAAAAGGAGAGGATGAAAGCTTTTCATAATAAGATGATTTCAAGGAAAAGCTTCTTAGTGGGCCGTGTTACTGTATCATTCCAAACTCAAACTCTTTTTAGGTAAGTTGTGTTCCCGTTAGGTTGGTCCGTTTGTTATCACTCATGTCTTTTCTTTCGGTGCAGTGGAGATACAAAGCCTCAAAACTGACAAGACATTCCTAGTGAATGGTTATCGCTTGAAGCCATATTATGAGGGCTTCCAATCCGAGGACTTGGAGGTGTTGATCTGGAGGATGTGACTGGTGTCACTTAAAGCATGCAACTGGAGGTTGAGCCAACGATGTTAAACAAAGGCGCTGCTTGGGAGACAATCCAAGGGAAGTTAATTTCTATCTTTTACATTTTCGCATTTGCTACTTTTGTTAACTACTCCATTTCTTGCATTTGATTTTACATTAAGGACAATGTAAGTTTTAAGTGTGGGGGTACGGTACATTAGTTTTAATGCATGTTTTTGAGCTTAACTATAGCTTATGTGGCTTCTTAAGCAGTTTTCAAAATTAAACGAACAAAATAATGTTTTTCTTTTTTTCTATTGCTTTTAAGATTATTTAGTAATAATTAGAGTGTGAATTGATTAGTAAAATTCATAGTAAAATTTGGCACGTACTTTTGCTATTGTGGTTTGTTAATGTGCATTATCTTTAAAAGAATAGTGACTAGTGGTAGACAAAGTCGGTGAGATTTTGAGCCTT
>JANSVA010000008.1:25524883-25543992 GCA_025504915.1 Erythroxylum reticulatum | reverse complement strand
ATCCTTAATTTATTAGTCGACTTGTGAAATGCTGGTCGACTTGTGCTGACTCCAACGGATACATTTAATCAGATCCATCCATAATCTTCATGTTTAATAGCTCTATTATGTTGAAGATTACTTCCTTCTTGATTTCACCATCTTTTATAATACTTTCTAGATTTATTTCAATCCAAAACACCTGAAATAATTTCTTGACCAATTCTATACATTTTATTATTATCAAAACATAAGTGGGATTTAATTTGTCAACCACCATTGGTCCAACATGCATCAGTTTCGAAGAATATAATGACTTTAGGTTCATATCTGCTTCGATTTTGAAGATAATACTAAAATAATTTTTGTTTGTCCTTATTTAATGCAATATAATAGATAAAGGGCACTTGGTTTACCATACTAGATGTCAAATCTGGTTATTGACAACTAGGATTACATGAAGAAACAAAACCATTAAAAGCCTTTACATGTCCACCACAAGAACGTTATCAATGAAATATATTACCTTTCGGATTAAAACAAGCTCTTGGTATTTATCAATGATTTATGGATAACATTTTAGAAGGATTAGAAAAATTTACATTAGTCTACATTGATGATATTATTATATTTTCAAATAAAGATAAAGAACATCATTTGAAAAAAATAAGAACAGTTCTCACTAGATGTCAACATAAATGCTTTTTTAAAGTAAAAAACAAATTAAATTAGCCCAACAAAACATTGAATATTTAGGTATAGAATTTAATAATGGATTTCTAAAATCATAAAATAATATTCTTGAAAAATTACAAAAATTTCTACAAGCGTTAAAAATATCACTAAAGCTCAAAAGTTTCTTGGATTATTAAATTATATATCTAATCAAGGATTTCAAAAAGATTTAGCTAAAGAAAGACAAAAGTTACAACTTAAATGCAGTATAAAAACTTAATGGACATAAATAGAGGAAAATACAACAACAGTACATATACTCAAAAATCTCTGCAAAGATTTACTAGCAGTATATAGTTATAATGCTAAAGATACATTATTAGTACAAATTGATGCAAGTATAGATACATGAGTAGTCTGTCTTTTGGCACAACCACCAAATTCAAGGAAATATTTTTTATGTAAATATATTAATGGGACTTTTAATCCCAATGAAAAGAAATATCTCATTCACAAAAAGGAAACACTTGTATGTATTGAAAAATTAAGAACATGGAGAGTGCATTTATTACCTGTTGAATTTCTAATTCAGATAGATTCCAAATATTTAGTGGATTTACTAAATATCATATTAAAACAAATTATAGTGAAGGCTGATTAATTAGATGAAAATTAGAATTAAATCAATATAATTTTCAAATTAGTTATATAAAATCTTTTGCTAACATCCTTATAGATACATTAACCAAAGAATGGAAACAACTATCCTCAGCCTAAACGATTCACTCACTAAGAAGGAAACATAATTACATGATCTTCAGTAATAAGTAGGAACAATAACCAAAGAAATTAACCAATTAAGAATAACCATCACTCTTCTTGAGAATTAACAAGCATCTACGGGAACACTACGTACTTTGCAATCAATTACACCTCAGCAAATATCACAAACAACTTTTATCCCATCCACTACTAAAAGTTCACAACCAAAAATAGCCACTCCTTTACCCCATAAACAACAAGATATGTCAAAATCCAAATTATATGTCATTTTCAATAGACTCATTGCTGAACTATATGATGAATGGCACAAAGCAGTTGTCCATATCATTGGCAAACCTTCAATAATTCACTGGAGTTATACCAATAGATCTGAGGCAGAAAAGGCATTAGCTAAATTCAAAGACTCATTTCTCAGACCACATTATAAACAAGCCTTTGAAAAACCACAAGAAGACACATAGATGAAAATATTTGGAAAACCTGTCCAAATGAACAAGATAAATTCAGTGCCTATAAAAGCACTTAAAGAGGAAATGAGACAAATTACTCTAGAAATTTGTTAATGACTAGAAGGACAACTAAAGAATATTTCATTATTATCCTCAAAATCGAGGCAGATATGGACCTAAAGCCATTATATTCTTCAACGCTGATGCACTCACCACTTACCTATTCTTTCAAAGTGGCTTAGTAGATACCATTTATTTAATCAATCTAAATATCCTTTCTGAATTTCTAGTAGGATTTATCCTTGTAGTAAAAATCTACAAAGAACGTTTTGAAAAGAAAGGGAAATTTTTATCAAAGTATTTAACAATTATCCTAGCTTCAAAAAAGCAAAAAATTTTAAGGATTCAGACATACAACTATCTCGTATAGCTTATGCACAAATTGGAATTAACAATGAAATGTATCCACCTATTGATGATTCTCCAAAATATCACTTTGATTGGGATTTTATCAATCAACTCAACCTATATTGCCTTGAAGGGGTTTACAATCAATGCATCAAAATTACTTAAGAGTCAATGATTAAGCTAAATTACAAAGGACCTAACTTATTTATGACATCAAGCTATAAGAAAAACATCTCCAAAGACTCACTTCAGATTATCAAACAAGTGGAAGAGTTACTCTCAACATTATTAGGAGGATTCACCATTATGTCAGAAGATTGAAAAAAATACAATGTGTAAACAATTCCGTCAATATCCAACTCATAAACGTCCACATTTCCTTCAACATCAAAGAAACAAGACAAAGACGACACCTCATCTGTAGATGTAATTATCAAAGAATAAAATTTAGTAGTTTTATAAAATAACATTCAATTATGATTGGCCAACTATCGACGACTCTAACAGAAAAAAAGATTCCCTAGACAATAATCTAGGAATCTACTTTTACTGCTATTTTATTTTTGGCTTTTACTTTTTTCCTTTCACTTTATAGTTGTTGGACGCTACTAAGTGCCCTTTTTATATAATGTAAAGAAGTAAAAGCTCAGCTATCATATTCTTATTTAAACTCTTCACAATCTCATTAAAGCCTAAGGATTGGCGTCAGACAAGAAAAAGAGAAAACATTTATGATTATTTATGTTTTTATCTTTTCATCATTATTACATATTTGATTTTAGTTTATTAAATTTCTAAAATTCCTGTTAAATTATGTTTCCAGCCCATTTTTAGTTAATTATTTGATTTATCCCTTGTTAAAATTGCCTATTTATGTAGATTGTTGAAATATTCATCTATTAATAATACATACTGAACGAAAACTTGAACTTAGTAAAAAATGTATTAAACTTTTAGAGGTACTCATAACTATCTAGAACATGTAAATGCTTCTGAAATCACTCTTAACAAAATTAAAGAAATTCTAAATAGAGATACAAAAAAGTATAATCAAGAAAGATCGAAATTAAAACTACTATATAAACAATTTTAGGAATATTATAAAATTCATTATTCATTAATAGTTGTGCTATTTGTCAATTTATGTTACAATTTTTCCTAACGAACAATAGTACAATCTGCAATCAATTACTATAGAATTTATTCATTTAGAAAATTTAGTCACTGAATATAGATAAAAAAGATTATTATCAACAAAGATATAACTATCTGCAATTCTACATTAATATTAATGGATTAATTCCTATTAAACAAAGACTAGATATTATAACTAAGCTCTATAATTTATACAACCAGGATTTAATTAATATACACCAAATGCTAATAGAACATCAAAGAATAAATCATTAAGATGACAGAATAACTCACGAAACTAATAATAATATTTTAGAAGTAGATACTTTAGAATTAACTAAATCTACTGGAGCTTTCCATATTAATACACTATTATCAAATGAAAAAAATATCTAAAGCTCTAAAAGATGTAAAAGATATTACATATCATCCATTTAAAATTTTAATTAATCAAAAAAATATAATTTATTATGAAAAATTATACATGAAACACCAATTATAATAGATCAATGCCATGGACATATTTGATTAAATTTAATAAATCAAGAATAAATTTATAAACATTTACAAAGAATTCCTGAAGAAAAAAAGACATAAAATATGATATATGCATCTTTCAATAATTCAAATCTTATTAAAATCTACTTTTTAAGAAGGAATCAATTCTCATATAAGAATGACTATTTGATTGAGCCCAAGTTTGTTATATAGACACTTTCATAATTTTTAATATACTCTTAATTATTGATTTTGTGTTTAAATTAGTCCTTGAGTGTGTGCTTATATTTTATGCAATTTAATAGTAAAAATTGTAACAAATTGACATTAGTGCATTATAAATTTTCAAAGGACAATTGATACTGCAAATTACTATTTTTGATTGTAGAAGCCTCAAGAGAAAAGGAGTCAATAGGATAAAATGGAGTCAACATGAGGACGTGAGCTTCAGGATGTTCGTTGCGACAAACCAGACCTGACGCCACGGTGCAACAAGAAGGAAAAGCTCGCTGCGGCATAAATTGATTTTTTCGCCGCAGCAAAGGATCCAACAAGCGTATGTCGTGGCGACCTGTCGGAAACCCGGACTAAATTGGAAACTTCTTTCACTATTCTGACCCAACCCATGACCCAACATTTAAAATCATGCCAAATTAGGTCATGAGGGAGAGACAACCACAGACGGGGAGAGAGCCGACACCCGAGAATTCATTCCTCTCACTCTTAACTTCCATCCATCAACTTTGACTACCTTCACCATCAACTTCACCATCTGTCGCTACTGCTACCATGGGTGACATCGGATCTCTTGCGTTTTTAAGGATTTCCGATGTTGTGCTTGGTTAGAACACTGATTTCCTCTTGAAAATGTAGCGATGGCTTGAGTTTGATGGGCTTCAAAGGGGAGTTATTTTACATTGTCAAGTTTAACTACATAGTTGTAAACTTTTGAGTTAGGGTTTATGGACATATAGTTAGATTAGCTTGATTAGAGTTTAATCAAGTGTTGAACAATGCATGTGTTATTGATTTGCTTATTTAGAACTTTGAGGCTTAATATATGAAGTTTCATATATGTCTTTGTGGTGATTGGGTTAACTCTCTTTTATCTGCCTAGTTGTGTTTGATATTGAGATTAAGCTTGATCCACAGTGACCTCTTCCATTAGCTCATCCATTAATATACACTTAGATGCATTTAACAAGGTTTTAATAAATGGAGTTTATTGATTAAAACCTTGGACTTAAAGAGTTCTTTAAGGTTTATCATTCGAAAACTTAGTGAAATTCTCTCCCGAAAGATTTGTTTTGAATCATGATAAGCAAAGCTCGTTTTCAAGAGGATTTTATCATATCTAATCATTGTTTGAGTTTTTCACTTTTCACTTCCCAAAAATCCAAAAAAACCTTTTTATACATTTTCTTTCATTTAGTTTAATTTTCTTAATTTTTACCAATGATCCAAACCTCCCCTTTTTTATCAACTTAGTTGCATTTTTTGACAATTAGGCTAGCTTAGATCATTTATGCTAGGTTCCGATTAAGTGAGACGACCCGAGATTGTGTCCTATATTGCAATCCTTAGAATTAAATTTTTGATTCGGTTTCCAAGGGATTAATCTAAAGATCAAACGAGAGCCGATCACTATTATTGATGAAAGAATGAGTGATCTCAAAGATTAAATAATTAGAATAATGAATGGAAATTTAACTTATGGAAAATAAAATTTAATATTCGTTTAAAATTGGTAATTCCTTTAAAATCACAAAATTTAGATGAAACAATCACTGTAGCCTACAAGCTTTATCGAGACAATGTAATGACCCTAAGATAATATCCTTTTTCAATTACCTATCAAGTTAGTCATGCTTTAACTAATTCACACCATAATATTGAATTTAAAAATACAGATATAATTTATATAGATCAATTGTTTGACTATGTTGCAAAAGTAGGAATAAATTTAAGAACTCGCCTAAGAAAATTACCAAATATTAATCATCCTATAAAATCACAAAACATAACAAGTGTAGAAGATACTTCTCGCTGATCTTTATGTGAAAATAAAATACTTAAAAAAGAACCCAGTCTTTTAAAATCACAATTTTGTAGGATTAGAAAAACCTATTAGGTTTACAAAACTAGGAACATCAAATGAAAAAGTAGAAAAGAATGCATAACAATTAGTTGATGAATTAGTTAACATTAAAAGACAACTTTAAGAATTGTCAAGTCGTCATAAAAATAAATTAGATATTACTAAGCAATTATTGGAATTATTAGACAAACAAATTAATATAAAAATTCAATTAAAGGAATTAATTACTATAATACAACCATTATTAAATAAAAATCAAAATTATCAATCACAAAAATTTAATGAATTTAATGAAATTCATTAAATATTAGAATCTTTAATTACTAAAATTAATAATAAATAACAAATACTGATCGTAAATATTATGAGAAATTACTTAAAAAAGTAGATCTCATAATGTATTTTAAAGATGATTTGAAAATTCTTGAAGTTGTCTTTTAATATTAACTAATTCATCAACTAATTGCTATGTATTCTTTTTTACTTTTTCATTTGATATTCCTGGTTCTATAAACCTAGTAGGTTTTTTCTAATCTTATAGATTGTGATCGTAAAAGACTAGGTACTTTTTTAAGTATTTATTTTCACATAAAGATAAGCGAGGAGTATCTTCTACAATTGTTATGTTTAGTAATTTAATAGGATGATTAATATTTATAATTTTCTTAAGCTAATTCTTAAATTTATTCATACTTTTGCAACATTGTTAAACAATTGGTCTATATAAATTCTATCTATACTTTTAAATTCAATATTGTGGTGTGAATTAGTTAAAGCATAACTAACTTAATAGGTAATTAAAAAAGGATATTGTCCTGGGTTCATTAGATTGTCTCGATAAAACTTATAGGCTATAGTGATTATTTCATCTAATTTTGTGATTTTAAAGGAATTCCTAATTTTAAACTAGTATTAAATTTTATTTTTCCATATGCTAAATTTTCGTTCATTATTTTGATGATTTGATATTTGAGATCATTCATTCTTTCATCAATAATATCCATTCTTATAGGAGAATCGATTCCTTCCTAAAAAGTAGATTTTAATAAGCTTTGAATTGTTGAAAGATGTATATATCCAATTTTATGTCTTTTTTTAGGAATTCTTTGTAAATATTTATAAATTTAATTTAATATGTCCATTGCATTGATCTATTCTAATTGGTGTTTCATATATAATTTTGACAATCACTATAGCCTATAATTTTTATCGAGACAATCTAACGACCCTAGGCCAATATCCTCTTTCAATTACCTATCAAGTTATTTATGCTATTGTAATGTCCTGCCTCCTAAAATTGTTAAGATATTAAACTGTTAGATTGAATCACATGAGTTATTTCATTTAATAATGATGTATTTCATATATATATATATTCGTATACACATATGAATCATGATTTAGAAAACATTGCAACATAATATATGCACTCAATTGACATATTTCGGGGCATGAAAAGTTTTTACTGATCATGATATAATTATGTGTTGATTTTGTTTTGATTGACTATAACTAGTAAATTGGAAATTTATCATTATAATTGAGTAATTAATGAGGTGATATGTGCATCTAGTCTAAAAAAAATGTTAAAAGAGCAAGACAAATTGATACATGGGAATTTAGGTTGATTAAGCCTATGAAATGATGACATGTGACATTGGAAATAAGTAACAAATGACTAAGTTAATTGGATGACAAGTGGCTTGTTTATATGAGGGATAACTGTCCCTTTAAATTTGTGATAAATGACGCTTTAGACTTGTGACATGCGAATCTTTAGAATGATGACATATGTAGCTTTACAAATGGTGACATATGTAGCCTTATAATTGGTGACATGTGTAGCCTTATAAAGGGTGACATATGTAGGCTTAAATGAGAGACATGTGAATATTAAAGTAAGGACACATGGACCAATAGAATAGTGATATAGGGACCAATAGAAGGATAACATATGTACCCATAGAAGGGTAACACATGGACTAATAGAATAGTTATATATGGACTAATAGTATTAATAGAAGGGTGACATATAGACTAATGGAATGGTAACAAATAAATTAGTTTGACCTTCTTGAATTTTCTAGAGAAAATGAATAAAAAAGGCAATAGAAGTGAGAGATGAGGTTGATCATAATGTTAAAAGAGAGAGAAAACAAAAATGAGAAGAAAAGGAAAGAACAAAGGGAAGAGAAGAGGAGACGGAAAGAAGTTATCAAAGTAAGTTAAAATTCTAGTTTCAATTTCATCTTTCTTTTTCAATTTATCTTTCATATTCTTTAGGGTACGAATTTGAAGAAACTCAAAAAATGAAAGTTATAGACATATAAGACTTGATCTCTGTGAACGTGGCTTGACAAAATAGTGGCTAGAGCTCGAGTTTTGCTTGTTTCCCTAATACTACCTGTGATAGACCCCTGTGCAGGAACCTTGTATTATTTCCTAATTTTTTAGGACTTTAAAGTCTGAATAAGTGATAGTATAAAACTTGAAAAATGATTATTGATGTCTTATTAATGCATCTGTGAAACGGTTTTGTAAGGAGATGTATTAATAATGATTTATTAAGGGTTGAGTATTGGTTGCCAGTTTATTTCTTACCAAAACGTGACAAAATTTGGATGGAGATGATATTTTAAAAGGAGATTTTGTTAGTGTAATTTTTAGATGTATTAAGAGTAACAGAAGTTTAATTTCAGAGGGCATAAAAATCATAGCATTTGGATCTTTTTAGAGAGAGTTATGATTTAAAAAAAAGACAACTTGTTCATAAAGAAACATTAGGAAGGAAAGGATGTAAACATTGTACATAAGGTTAGGTTAGCTTGATGGTTGAGACATTGAGTTAAACTATAAAGTGAATTATTAATGTATTATCATATGTTAGAATAACATTTATAATGATTGATTAGGGATTAATTTAGTTGTGGTGCTGGGATTGAATGCGTATTAGGAATTTAATGAATATATTAGTTATATTATGTTTTGATTTTGATGCTTAAAAGACCATAATTTGTGAACTACCAAATGAAAGATTTAAATTAGAATCAGAGATGAATCGATGAGAAATTGAAATATCTTAAGGTATAATTGATGAACTATCGTGAACGTCTAAAAATTTGAAAGGAAAGTGAAGGTGAATTTTCGGTTCACCCATCCCACGATCGTGGGAATTGTATTAATTCCTTCCCACGATTGTGGAAATGATTAGCAATGAGAAAGAATTGTGTTTTTTGTTTAGGTTGAATCATATAAGGATAAGGCATTAGACATAGGTGTATTCGGATTTGATTAAGGCTTAAAATGAACTTAGTTTAATGATGAATCAATTGGTTAAGTGTTGATGAGTTTAAGTTATTAATTGATGTTATAATTTAAGGAATGAATTGTTTAATATCAATGTATATAATTATGGAAAATATGAGTTGCCAATTATATAAGGATGTTCTCATGAATGCAAATGTGATTCAAAGGATATGAACAATGTGAATTATCTTTAAATGAATTAAAATTGGGAAATTATGTGAATATAAAGCGTTAGAAAAAGATTGGTGATCCTATGATTAACGAATTGAGAATGATCAAACTTACTTAAGGTATAAATCTAATTTTAAACAAGATATGTACAAGTTATAATGAATGAATGATCAAGAGTTGTGAATAAGGATACATACTGAGAATAGTCAATTGAGCATGCATTGAACATGACACATATGCATGTGAATGGATAAATAATTATGTGATTGACCAACTTAGTAATATGTGAATTATATGTGTATTGTATGATAATAGAAGTACAAATATACCAATAGCATCTAAACATTACCGGATCATCAAGGCAATAGTTTACTGGAGCATATTGTGAGTCATCTTAGATGTATGATCTTAATTAGATATATGCTTCTATTTGAATTGTTTATGTTTAATCCTTATATCTATATGTACTGAAATGATTTGGAAATGATTGTGATATTGATTATTCTGAACAATTGATTGTTTGAGGAGTTCAATATTCAGGATTGTATTGGAAGTGTTAACTACATGTATGTGAATGTGGAAAATAAATGCTCAATTGAATGTTGAATGCTAGACTTAGGTCCGACGACTGTGATAAATGTTTATTTACATTAGATGAAAGTGATTGCTAGCATATTATGTGAAATGATGAAGGTCATGACATTGATATGCATGATCAGATAAAGGAGTTGTGACCGGAGTCACCAGCCTGAAAAGAGCTTAAAACTTAGAAATGTGCACACATAGCCATATACTTAACGATTAATGGGCCCGGTATCTACAATAGGTACAAGACAATATATGAAATGAGTCCAACATCCACAATGGGTATAGGACAGTATCTAAAATGAGCCCGATATCTACAGTAGATACGAGACAGTTAAATAGGCGCTTAGTCACAACAAAATAAAATTGAAAGTGGAGTTTCATGTGCATTTGCACTTATAACTTTACATTTACCGTGTGAATATTTGTAAAGAATGACTGAATTGGGTGGATATAATGATATGATATGTTTATGTACATGTTGATGTTATAAATGAGATGAAATGAATGATTAGATTATCCTGAAATGATTATATGAAATGTTTGTATTCATAATGAGCTTGTTGAAATATGATGAATACTGTAATCTGGCACATTAGGACGGTTAAATCAATTCAATTTTTTTACTTTTTTAATCCATCGCACATAACATAAAACATTCTAATATTCAATTGTTCCATTTTTTATTCACAAACATATACAGTCTCAAATGTCATCACATTTCCAAAATTTACACGTACAATATACAACAATTGAAACAATCTTTCATAAAACATAACTAACACATTTGTAGGTACAATTGATCTTGACACTAACTCATATCCGAATGCAGCAGTTTCTTAAACTAAAATAGGTAGGTCTCCTCTGAACTTGAAAGTCAACATTGCAATTTTATGATGAGTTTACAAACTCAGTGAGTGAACCATCATCGATGTACTCACTCAAATAGACATAAACATCACAAGTATATAGCATGGTTCAATCACTATCTCATGTCATTCATAATCAAATTCTATATATCATATCGTTTAGAATTTAGCACTTGATTGCAGTATTCATCATATTTCAACAAACCCATTATGAATACAAACATTTCATATAATCATTTCAGGATAATCTAATCATTCATTTCATCTCATTCATATCATCCACATGTACATAAACATAGTATATCATTATATCCACTCAATTCAGTCATTCATTTCAAATATTCACATGGTACATGAAAAGATATGGATGCAAATACACACGAAACTTCACTTTCATTTTTATTTTTGTTATGACTGAATGCCTATTTAACTGTCTCGTATCCTTTGTAGATATCAAGCTCATTTTAGATATTGTCCCGTACCTATTATAGATACCAGACTCATTTTATATACTGTCTTGTACCCATTATGGATACCAGCCTCATTAATCATTAAATATGTGGCTTTGTGTGCACATTTTTTAGCTTTAAGCTCTTTTTAGGCTGATCACTTCAGTCACAACTTCTTTATCTAATCATGCACATCAATGTCATAACATGCATCATTTTATATAATATGTTATCAATCACTTCCATTTGGAGTGCACAGTCATTTTTCACAATTATCGAATCGAAGTCTAGCATTCAACGTTCAGTTGAGCACACATTTTTTCCCACATTAACATACAATTATTAAGTACTTCCTATACGGTCTCGAATAATGATCTCCTCAGATAATTGATGGTCTAAATTTGTCACAATCATACTAGTGACAGTTCAATATATAAAAATTAATCAAGAACAATTCAAGTAGAGTGAAAAACATCTAGGTTGACTCACTACATATATAACTCAAACATAAACACACATATAATTGAGTTTACACATCTAGATTGATTCATAGTATGCTCTAGAATAGCTATTACCTTGACGATCTGGCAATGTTTGGATGTTGTTGGTGTATTTGCGCTTCTATATCATACAATACACACATAGTTCACACATTACTAAATTATTCAATTAAATGAATATTCAATTATGAGTATGTAGATGTGTTATGTTTAATGCATGCTCAATTAACTATCCTAGGTATGTATCCTTATTCACAAGTCTTGACCATTCATTAATTACAACTTGTACATAACTTGTTTAAAATTAGATTTATACCTTACGTAAGTTTGATCGCTCTCAATTCATCAATCATACGATCACCAATCCTTTTCTAATGCTTTATATGCACACAAATTTTCAATTCTCATTTATTTATAGATAATTCACATTGTTCATATTCTTTGAATCACATTTTCACTTCTAGGAACACCTTTAAACCATTAATAACTCATACTTCCCAAATTCACCTGCATTGATATCAAGCAATACATTCTTTAAATTATAACATCAATTAATAACCTAAACTCATCAAACACTTAACCAATCGATCCATCATTAAATTGAGTTCATTTTAAGCCTCAATCAAGTTCAAATACACCAATGTATAGTGCTTTATCATTATATGATTAAACCAGAACACAAAACACAATTCTTTCTCACTGCCAAGCATTTCCACGATCATGGAAGGAATCAATACAATTCCCACCACAATCGTGGTATGGGTGAACCGAAAGTTCACATTCACTTTCCCTCCACTTTTCTTTCAAATTTTGACACCTTCAAGATAGTTCATCAATTATACCTTAAACATGTTTCAATTCCTCATCAATTCATCTCTAATTCCAATTCAATTTATTCATTTGGTAGTTCACAAATTATGGTCTTTCAAGCATCAAAATCAAAACAGAATATAATCAATCCATTTACTAAAATCCCAACACACATTCAATACCGACACCACAACCAAATTATTTTGTAACCAATCATCATAAAAGTTATTCTAACATATGTCAATAGGTTAATAATTCACTTTCTAGTTCAGTTCAATGTCTCTTCAACCATTAAGCTATCCTAATCTTATGTGCAATGGTTACATCCTTTTCTTCTTAACGTTCCTTTATGAACAAGCTGTCTTCTTTTAATTCTAACTCTCTCTACAAAGATCTAAATGACATAGTTCTTGTGCCCCCTGAACTAGACTTCCGTTAAAAATTACATAAATAACATCTTTCTTTAAAATATAATCTCCATCCAAATTTTGTCTTGTTTCTGGTAAAATACAGACTGGCAAACAATACTCAACCTTCAATAAATCATTATAAAGACATCTTCTAACCAAAATATTTCACAAAACATTAATAATACATCAATAATCATTTTTTATTTTTTATACTTTCACTAATTTGGAATCGATGGTCCTCAAAAATTAGGAAATAATACAAGGTTCCTGTATAAGGGTCTATCATAGGCACTGTTAAGGAAACAAACATAACTTAAGATCTAGTCACTATTTTATTAAACAACTTTCACAAAGGTTAAGCTAAGTCCTATACCTACAACTTTCATTCATTGAGTTTCTTTAAATTCGTTCTCCAAGGATATGAAAGACAGATCGAAAGAAAAAGATTAATTTGAAACTAGAATTTTAACTTACCTTGATAACTTCTTTCCTTATCCTCTTCTCTTCCATTTTTTCTTTCCTTCTCTTCTCTTTTTCTCTTTTCTCTCTCTTTTAACCTTATGTCCAACCTCTACTCTAACTTCTATTTCCTTTTGCATCCTTTTTCTCTAGAAAATTCTAGAAGGTCAAACTATTCCATGTGTTACCATTCCGTTGGTCTATGTGTCACCATTTTATTGGTACATATGTTATCCTTCTATTGGTCCATATATCACTATTCTATTGGCCCCTATGTCACCCTTCTATGGGTATATATGCTATCCTTCTATTGGTCCATATATCACTATTCTATTGGTCTATGTGTCACTTACTTTAGGCTCCACATGTCACTCATTTAAGCCTACATATATCACTACTTGTAAGGCTACACATGCCATCAATTATAAGGTTACATAAGTCATCATTTGTAAAGCTACATATGTCACCATTCTAAAGCTCTATATGTCACATGTATAAAGTGCCATTTGTCACAAATTTAAAGGGTCATTTATTGCAATTTTACTCAAGCCACTTGTCCTCTATTTAACTGAGCCATTTGTCACTTATTCCTAATGCCACATGTCATCAGTTCATAGGCCTAATCAACCTAAATTCTTATGTACCAATTTGTCTTGTTCTTTTAATATTTTGCTTAGACTAAATGCACATATCACATCATCTATTACTCAATTGTAATGATGAATTCCCAATTTACTAATTATAGTCCATCAAAACAAAAATCAAGACAAAATCTACACATAATTGCTTCATGATCAGTAAAAACCTTTCATACCCCAGAACATGTCAATTGAGTATATATACTATCTTGTAATGTTTTTTAAATCATGATTCATATGTGTATATGAGTATTATACATATGAATGAAATGCATCTCGTAATTCTTAAATGAAATAACTCATATGACTCAATCTAGCAGGATATTATAACTCTCCCCCTTTAAGAAATTTTTTCCTCAAAATTTTTACTTGACTGAGCAAACAGATGGGGATAATGCTATCTCATGTTCTGTTTAGTCTCTCAAGTACCTTCTTCTCTAGAGTGATTTCTTTAATAGTTTTTACTAGCGGAATTACTTGGTTCCTCAATTGCTTAGTCTGATAACCGACTATTTTTACTAGTTCCTCCATATAACTTAAATTACTCGAAATCTCAACTTTTTGAGCTGGTAATATATGCCTCAATAAATTATCCGTATAACAAAAATGCATATTTATAAGCCAAATATTGATATTTAATGCTCATTTATACAAATTATCAATACAATTACACATTAGTACAATTCATCACTATAACCAATACAAATGCTCATCAATACCAATTATTCATGTTATCATATTGTATTTCTTATCTATGATCATTAAGCTTCCTTTCTATGTTAAGCCTACATATTTTTTGTGAGTGTGGATAACGGTGCTGTGGATAACCGAGGATATCAATCTATGGACACCGGTGGTATCAAACTATATCAGCAACACTGTTACTTTATAGGTATGCCCACCTATCCACAACCAAGACAGTAGAGCAAAAACTATAACATTTTCTTTGGAATACATTGTGCTTCAGATTTGACCTATACTTTCTAAGCATACTAATATGAAATACAATATGGATCTAAGTTCTTCCTAATGGTAGCACCAATATGTAAGCAATTCCATACCTAGGATAATATCTATCTCTCTCAATTGTAAGACTATCAGGTCAACTTTCAACTCGGCCTGATCAATCTGAATAATACACTCTTTACATACTTCCCTAATTACTATAGTACTGCCTACTGGAGTACTCACCACTAGGTCACATTTTAATATTTCTCTCTTACAATGCAGTATAGATGCCAGATGTGGTGTGATGAATGAATACGTAAATCCTATATCTAGCAATGCAAATGCCTCAAATTGAAAGACATATAACATACTTGTAACGATATATGGCTAGTCCTGAGTCTCTTGTCTGATAATGGCATAGATCTTGGCCTGGGACTACAATTAGTTTCTCTACAACTCATTCCTCGTCCTGGCACTAGGACTTATAGAGCTTGCTTTGCCTCTTTGTCCTATACCACCAGTTCTACTCTACTGAATAGTCATTTCAGTTACCGATCTTCCTCTCACTCTCGATTGTGCTCCAATAATAGCAAGATAATCTTTGATCTTATGCTCAAAGGAGCCACAATGTAGATAAGATCTCGATAGCTTCCAACATTCACCATCATGTTTCTTCCCATAATGTTCACATCTAGGCATTTGGGGTGGTGGCCTACTATAAGTCTGTTCTCAAGACACCTGACCTCTATTAGAATAACCAAAGCTACCTCTTAGTTTAAATCCTGATTGTCTTGATCTTGGCTATACTTTTAACAATCTACTCTGGCATTTACTGAATCTTCTGCCAAAATTAGCTTGAAATTCTCCACGACTCTTTATTTTGAACTCTTGCCTATACTCTGCTTGTCCATCTTTTGATAGCTACTTAATTCTGATCGAAGCAGCTCTTAACTCAATGAAACCACTTAAATTGGCAATTGCTAGCCTTCCATGTTCAACCTATCTTTGAACCATCTACATTTATCCTCCTCAGTTGAAATCAAGATTGTAGCATGCCCCATCAAATCATTGAACCATACTTCATACTCAGCTATTGTGAGATTCCCCTATTTCAAATCGAGGAACTCCTTCATCTTTCTATCCAAGTAGATCTTGGGTATATAGTTATCTTTGAAGATCCCTTAAAAAAGTCTTCCCAAGTCAATCTACATGGTTTGATAGAACTACCGAGAATGGTCTTCCACCACTGGTAAGCTGGACCTTGTAGTAATGAGACAAAATAATCAAACCTCTCGTCCAATTCATAATCCAACTGGTCCAATATTCTTTCTATCCTCTCTAACCAGCTCTCTGCCTCATCAGGGTCTGTACTTCTGTAGAACTCTACAGCTCCCTATTTTCTAAGCTTGTTGTACCTTATTTCTCTCCTCTCAGGTACTCTCAGGGGCATTGACTTAGATTGGGGCATAGGAGAATCTCTATTGACTCTTATTGACTCAAGGTAAGCTGATTTGAGAACTCAGCCCCTTATGGTGGAAAACCTTTAACAGACAAAAATTGTGATCAATCTATGAATTTCTCACCATATATCATATTTAACGAATAATATATATCCCTAAAGATGCCTAACCATGCTTTGATACCAAAAAGTAACATACCACTCCCATAAAGCATATACCCGATATACCAGAGGATATTCGGGAACATACTCTATAAAAGTAGCACGTTAAGACGGTTACATCAATTCATGTTTTTTTTAATCCATCACACATATAATATGAGAATCATGATGTGCATTTCATTTGCATACATCACATTGGCATATACACACGAATTATTTAGGGACATTGTAAAAATAGTACATGCACTCACTAATATATCCCAAGGTATGAAAGATCCTAAATGATTATGACGTGCTTGTGTGTTGATTGTGCCTTGAATTTTGTTTGATGAATTATAATTAGTGAATTGGGAATTTATTGTTCTAATTAAGTGATTTATAAAGTGATATGTCCATTTAATCTAAGAAAAGTGTTAAAAGGGCAAGATAAAATGATATGATGGTGACAAGGAGAAGGGACTTCAATGTTTTGCTTCTGGAAGAACTTTAGCAACTTCTTCTCGTTATACCGCTGCTCCTTATGTACTTATCATACTTTGTTTCCAAACTCATTGATTTGTAGCATCATTTGTTGTTGATTTGTATCCATCTTATTAAGAATTCTCTAAAATCGATCAACCTCTGTTATTGTTGTTGGTTCCTCTTCAACTGCTTCTTGAGGCTCCGGTGGTGCCTGAGATGTGGATGGTTGTGACATGGTTGCATTCTTACCCTTCTTGCTCTTAACAATAGTACGAGTCTGAGAATTTCAAAGCTCTATAAAATGGAAGTCCAAAATTTTAGAGCGTCTTAAATATGGTACATCAAAAACATCATAATTAGCATCACGCACAGTTTCCACATCAAGATGTTAAAATGAGCCTAAAGTAGTGACAATGTAAGCCATACCAAAATGTGAGCTTTTCTTTTTAACATAACTCACAATAGACCTAAAAATTTGATACGGAGTATTTATTTAACTTTATGATCCCTGAACCACAAAAAGAAAAGTTCTTTAGCAAAACACTTATTGCTTTCAGTTTTATTAAAAACAATTAAGCACATAAATTAGTGAAGTAGTAAGTGTTTAGTGCTATGAATTACGGTGTTTAATGCATTCCTAGAATCAAACATATTTTTACCCGTAAGACTTTGCCAATAGTCATCCATATAAAAGTCATCCTGATCATTGATTGAACCCAAGTTTCTTATGGTGACATTTTCATGGTTTTTACTACACTTCTTGGCTCTTACTTTCAGGTTTTATGCTTAATTTGACTCCTAAGTGTTTGCCTTTACTTTATGTAGTTTGACAGTAAAATTGTCACAAATAATTAGTAATTATGCTAAATTAATTTTCTAGAACGATTAATACTGCAAAATACCATTTGTTTACTGTAGGAGACTCAAAAGTAGAGCTAAGGAGTGAAGGATGAAGATGATAAGACAATAAGGCAATAGGAAAGTTCACCGCAACGATGTTGATGTTTCTCCACGACGAAGTATAAAGAATTCACGCAGAAACTTTTCGGGAAAAGTTCACCATGGAGAAGGGATGTGTTTGCTCCATGACAAAAGTTGAACATGAAGCTAATACACATTTTGTGAAAAGTTCGCCACGATGAGGAGATGTTTCGCCACAACAAAACCTTAGAACTGACACTAACCCAGACCATTTTTTGCAAAAATTACCCACTGTATAACCCAATCTATCAACCCGATTCATAAAAATTACCTATTTTAGGTTAAATGACAATGAGGAGAGAGAGAGCCGACACACACATTCACACTCTCCATCATCTCCACACCTTTGTTCTCTATTCTACACAATCATTCATCCATTTTTCCACCATCGATTGCTATCATGGGTATCTCCAATGGGTTCTTGATAGTGAAGTCTCTTAGAGCTATGATTGGCTAGACATCCCGATCCTTTTGAAGATGTAGTGATGGCTTCAGTTTAATGAGCTTAAAAGGGGAGTAGCTTAATCCATTTTTAGTTGTGATTAACAAACTCCTAGGTTTAGGATTTGTGATTTGGAGTTAAACATTTTTTATTAGAGTTTAATCAAATGTTGGATATTCATTGTGTGTGGGATTTGTTGATGTAGAACTTTGAGCTTAAATATATGAAGTCTTATATATGTCTATTTGTGATCTTTTTGAATCTCTTTTATCTTGCATGGTTTTGTTTGATGTTAAGTTGATTTGAGATTCCAAAATGACTTATTGCATTGATTTAACCACTAAACACACTAAGAGAATTTAACAAGGTCTTAAGAAATGGAGTTCATTGATTAAGACCTTGGACTTAAAGAGTTCTTTAAGGTTTACCCATTT
>JANSVA010000008.1:25483129-25524783 GCA_025504915.1 Erythroxylum reticulatum | reverse complement strand
CAATTCTAAAATTGCCTTTTGCATGATTTGGTTATCCAATGAAGTAACAATGGGTAGTTTTAGGGTTAATCTTTTTCTCTAAGGAAGTATAGATCCTAACTTCTGCAGGATAACCCCACACACGAAAATGGTTTAAACTGGGTTTTCTATCTATCCAAAGTTTAAAAGGTGTTTTTGGAATGGATTTGCTAGGAAGTCTGTTAAGAATGTAAAGAGTAGTTTCTAAGGCTTCCCACATAAAAAATATGGCAAATTAGTTCCACTCATCATAATCTTCATGATATCTTTTAAAGTGTAGTTTCGCCTTTCAGCTATACCATTTTGTTCAGGACTACTAGACATGGTATATTGTGGAACAATTCCATAAGCTTGCAAAATTTTAGCAAATGGTTCCATATGTTGTTGTCCAGCATCAAATCTACCATAATACTCACCACCTTGATGACTTTTCCTAACTACTTTTCAACTTTAGTTTTAAAATCAGATTTTTCTTTAATTAGAAAAAGATATCCATATCGGGAAAAGTCATTAATAAAGGTAATAAAGTACTTGTTACCACAAATAGTAGGAGATAGAGGTCTACTGGTGTCCGCGTGAATGATTTCTAAGAGACTTAGACTTCTATTTGCATCTTTCTTTTTGGTCTTAGTGAATTTTCCTCTAATGCAATCTACATGTCCCCAAATCATTAAAGTCTAAGGAAGGTAAAATGTTATCTCTAATTAATTGCTCTACCCTTTCCCTAGAGATGTGACCTACGTGTTTGTGCCATAAGAGGATTTCTCTTTTATCCTAGACTGCTTAGTAAGAGTAGTTTCAACATTAAAAGATGTAGAAAAATTATCAGAAGCCAAAGACAATTTATATAAACCATCCACTAAAAAACCAGATCCTATTATTGCAGAATTAAAAAAATTGTTTTTCCACCACCAAAAGAAAAAGTAAATCCAAGTTTATCTAAGCAAGAAACTTAAATAAAATTCCTTCTAAAGGAATGTACATAAAAGGTATTCTTTAAAATAAGTTCATGCCCTAAATCTAAAACTAAAGTAACATCTCTGATGCACTCCATTTCTACTTTAAGATCATTTCCTACCCTTAACTTGCTTTCTTTCAAACTTGGCTTCCTCGTGTTTATGAACCCCTGTAAGGAGACAACAATATGGGTAGTGGAACCACTATTAAACCACCAAGAATCTATAGGGACATCAATTAGATTAGACTCAAAACAGACAAAAACAAAATTATTACCTCTAGATTTCTTCTTGTTTTCTAACCAAGACTTGAATTTACAACATTCTCCTCTATGGTGCCCCTTGACCTTACAGAAGACACACCAAGGATCTTTCTTGAAGGTAGTTTTCCTAGGCACTCCGACATCGTGGTAGTGACTATTGCCAAATTTCTTGTAGGGAGCACTACAAGAGTATTTCTTATGTTTCATATGGCTCTTGCCAGAATGGGGTTTAGCATGAATGGTCAGGGGGGCTAAATCACTCTTTTCTTTCCTAAGTTTCTCTTCCTCGACCACACATTTGGTAATAAGGTCATTAACACTCCACTTCTCATCAATGGTATTATATGCTATTCTAATTTGGATAAATTCAACAGGGAGATAGTTTAAGGCATGATGAACAATGAAATTTTCATTCAGGTCAATGGATTGGGCTTTCAGTTTGGTTTGAAGGTGAACCATTCTTAGAATAAATTCCCTAACACCCCTATTATGGTCATACCTCATATCCATAAACTCTTTCATTAAATATCCAGACTCAACATTATTGGATACCAGGTATCTATCTCTTATAGCAGTGAGAAAATCTTTAGCAGATGTTGCGTCGGGCAAACCACTCAATAAGTGTTCAGCAATGGTCCTCTTAATTGCAACCAAGCTAAGTCAGTTAGATTTCTCCCACTTAGCCAGACTCTCTCTCTGTTCAGGTGTACTTCTGTCATCAGGTATGACAGGAATGTCTTCCCTTAATGCCATATCTAGATCAACTATTACTAAGGAAAATTCTATATCTTGCCTCCATCTCTTGTAATTTAAGCCAATTAAAATTTCTACGATCACTTGACTATTATTTATAGTGAAGGAAATTGTGTAAGAAAAAATAGAATACATTAATAACAATAATAAGGGCATACAAATAATAGTGAGGCCCAACTAAGAATCACACATTCCCCTTTGGGTAGAATGTGCAACCAAAATCAGAACCTCAAAGATGAGCTATGAAAATGACGGTACACTAATCTTGAAATTTCATCCCCTTTGGGCAAACAAATTCCCACGACTGTGGTAATCCTCAACAACTCTATTTGAAACTAGGTCTCCAACTAAAACACACAACTACCCCTTTTGGGCAGGCAATTATATGCATTAATCACAAACATTCCTGAAAAATTATAAAAAATCTCACAAACCACTATGATTGATCCCACTTTGGTGGTAATCACCCATAATAATCCATGAAACTTTTCATATAGGAATCAAAATATATTGCCCAATACCATGATCATAGTAAATTGCATTCTAAAATAGGTTTTGTACTTATATGGTTGAATAAACAAGAAAATATCACATGCAATTTAATAAATACATATAAGATATGATTGAGAGAGAGTGACTATTGTAAACATATCCAAAATAGGGTAATAATAATTTCCGATGTATCAGGTTAAATAAAAAAGCTGGAAAAATGAATAAAATATATTATGTAATGTAATATTTCTATTATAAAAATATTAAATGCAGCGGAAAAATTATGAAATATATATAAAAATTAGAATCAAACAATTAAGCAAAATAGAAAAAACGGAGCACAAAAACAAGTTTTGTGGGCCTCACACACTCGTGCACGCGCCACAAGTGAGAGTGGGCATGTGCAGGATGTGTCTTCTTCTTCCTCCAACTGGGTTAGAGTTTGCAGAATTGCTGGAAGAAGGGGTTGAACCTTCGACTTTGTGGTTAACAGCCACATGCCAGGTGAGTCACGATCGAAAGCCTTCTTTATTTGTTATTTTAGAATCATTCTCAATCTTCGACGATAATACTCAGATTCCTTATCACACAAGTCATATGCTTTGATACCAAATGTTAAAATCGAAAATCATTAAATCAATTACATGATAGGGAACACAGATACTTACTTGTTGAAGACAAGATCGACAAATTATGAAAGCACCGTGCAAGCGTTTGGTGATGACTAGGACTTCCATAGGAACTCCACTCTCTTTGGAAAATACAGTTCTCAATGGGGCAAACTGTAGAGAGACCATACATATGTACATATAGGGAGTGCAACGGGGAACTAGCCACAGATAGTAACCCTAGGCCTGCCTATCATGGGCCTTAGGGTTAGACTTACACCATTAATCACACTAACGATATAAAGTGCTTAAGTTCAGTAGGGATCACAATAATAGTGGACCATAGGCATCTCAATAGGGATCATATCATTAGCTTGTTTTTAATAAAACCAAAACTACAATTGATTGTAGCCCACAAAATTTATTCTAACAAATTTGTGATAAATATATTCTTATTTTTGGGTCCATTCAAAATTACAAAATGCCTTTTGGCAAGTGGAAGCCTGAGATGGCTTAGTTTTGTATTCATTTTAAGATTTAAGATTGACTTAATAGATTTCTTTAGACAATGATAACACTTCTTAATTTTTGTTTTATTTTATTTTCAAAAAAGAATAAAGTCATAACTCGTTTAGTAACCAGTAATGAAAGAATCAGAAAGAAAAAGAATAAGAATGAAAAGTGAGAATTGGGATAGGAATAGAATACTGATTATATATGTTTGGTATACAAACACTAGAAATGAAATTATAGAAGTTAATAGTTATATTAGTGTTTGTTATCAAATATTAAGAATGGTAATGCCAAATTTTTTACTTATGTTCGATTATTAGGTGATTGATTTTTTAAATAATAAATTAAAATATTATTATTTTTAATTAATAAAAATTTGTTTTAATAAATAAATAATTAAAATATATTTTAATGATTCAATAAATTATTAATTTTAAATAATTGTGTATAATTTTTATAAGAATAAATTAAAAAACATAATGAACTTATTTTCTGATAGAAAATTATTGAAATAAAATTAAATAAAGTAATATGCAACGTTGAGAAGAATATCCTAATAAGAATCAATCACAATCACAAAGTTGTATTCTCTAAATAAATAAACTAACCTTAAATTTTCAAATAGAGAGTTTTAGTTGAGACAAAACATAAAGAAAAAGTTAAAAAAAGAATTTACCATGACTGTTTATTTGTTATTCCTTATATCTGATTCCAGGTTATACCTGCATTTATATTAGGAATAAAAATGATTTAAAATTCATTTCAAATTTGTCAATTCTTATTTTATCCATTACTAACAACCAAATAAAAATTAAAGAATGGAAGTTACATATCCATTATGAAGTCTTCACTCCTAATTACCAATAGTACCCTAAATCTATAGCTTCTTAAGAGTGGAATCCTTCACTTTTTTTCCCCTACATATTGTTTTTTTATGAACATCTTGTATTCCAGAATTGAGCGTCACATTTGTTTTTGTTTAATACCCCAATCATTATTATTAAGACTCATAAACATTTAAGTGCTTCTAATGTTTTTATTATTATTTTAAATTTTAAGTGCCTTAAATGGATAGCTTATGAGTTTAAATTACTTATTATATTATTTTTTAGAGTGTTATTTACAATAGATTATGTTCTCGGGGTTAAGATCTTGAGGGATCGTTCTAAGAGATTTCTGAGTTTGTCTCAAGAAACCTATTAATAAGGTCTTGGAACGTTTCCATATCTATAACTGCAAACTTGTTGATACTCTAATGAAGAAGGGCCTATACCTAAGTATGGATCAATATCCTAAAGCAGAGGAAGAAAAACAACAAATGGCTAAGGTTCCATATGCAAGCGTTGTCAGTATTCTAATGTATGCTGTGGTGTGTACTCGGCCTGATATATGCTTTATAGTTAGGATGGTTAGTATATATCAAAGTAATCCTGAACTTATGCATTAGGTAGCGATCAAAAGGATACTTAGGTATCTAAGAGGAACCACTAACATGGCTTTGTGTTATTAAGGTAGAAGCCTCAAATTGGTTAGATATAGTGATGCCGGTGGATCTATTAATAGAGACAAGCAAAAGCCCACATCAGGATATGCTTTCATTCTTAAAGGAAGATTCATTTCTTAATGTAGCAAGAAACAACAACATGAGTCATTTTCTATGATGGATTATGAGTATGTTTCATGTAGCTTGGCGGTGAAAGAGACGATATGGTTGAGGAGATTTTTGAAGAGCCTTAACATTACCGAGCATCTTGGTGAGGTAACACTTAACTATTATGATAACATAGTTGCAATTGCCTATGTAAAGGACCTGAAGTATCATGGAAAGACAAATCATATTAATAATGACTACCACTTCATTTGTGATATCATTGCATAAGTACATGTGATCCTAAAGCATGTTTCTATGTGAGATATGATAACCGATCCTTTTACTAAACCCATTACTAGAGATTCTTTTCAAAAACACATTAGGGATTTAGGTTTGTTAAGCATTTGATGTATTTGTACATTTACTTATGCATTAATGAAATATGTTTTTCACATTAATCTTATGTGAATTTGCATAGTAAATTAAGTTTTAATTGAAAATGACACATATCTAAAAATTGTCAGCAGGCTTGATGTTGCTCTTTCACACGAGAACATTGCCCTAGTACTATGATAGCAAGTGGGATGAGACAAAGTATTGCAAGGTACCAAATGATTAGCAATCTCCTTAATTACTGTGATGTGATTAAGGATTTTGTATGTCACTTTAGCTAAATGTGAAGATAAGAAAAGTGTACAAAGTGTAAATAGTGTGTCCACATTGGCACAAGTAAACTAAAGTGGACAAGTAAGCTTGGTCTTACAAGAAAAGCAAAGCCAAGAAGTAATTTGTTACTTGTGGTAGTATCTAACTCTCGTTTTGTCAGCATAAGTTGATGAAGAGAGCATAAATTTTGCCACTTCTCTCTCCCACTCATTTCACACTCTCAAATATTGAGTTCTCCCTTATATTTTTATCTATTAAAGCCACTATCCACTAAGATTGGGATTTGGGCCCTAAATTAGTACGAGTAACTCTGATAACTGCTCACAACATAGAGAAAGGACAAATTTGAACTATATTGGAGCACAAGGTGGACTTGTAAAGCAAGCACAATGTCCAAGGGACTTTTCATATTTGAGAGGTAAGATCTCATCACAATTCCTTCAGTTTCTTTAGATAATAATAACACTTCTTAATTTTATTTTATTTTATTTTCAAAAAAGAGAAAGTCATAACTCGTTTGGTAACCAGTAATGAGAGAATTGGAATAAAAACATAGGAATGAGAACGAAATGTAGGAATCGAAATATAAATGAAATTACTAATTATATGTGTTTGGCATGCAAGCACTAGAAATCAGATTATAAAAGTTAACAATTTTTTACTTATATTTTATTATTACGTTATTGATTTTGTAAATAATTAATTAAAATATTTATCATTATTAATTATGAAAATTTTGTATTTAATAAATAAATAATTAAATTTAGTTTTAATGATTCGAAAAATTATTAATTTTTAAGTAAATTTGTATGAATTTTTATAAGAATAAAATTAAAAAACTATAATGAACTTATTTTATGATATAAATTATTAAAATAAATAAAATAATTATTAAATAAATTAAATAAAGTAATGTGCAATGTTGCTAATAATATCCTAATAAGAATCAATCACAATCAATATGATGCATTCTCTAAATAAATAAACTAATATTAAATTCTCAAGTAGAGTTTTAGTTTAGATGAAACACAAATAAAGGAGAAAAAAAGAAATTATGCTTACTCGCCACTGTTTATTTGTTATTCCTTATATCTGATTCCAGGTTATACCTATACTTAAATTAAGAATAAAAATTTAAGATTATTTAAAATTTATTTTAGATTTGTCAATCTTTATCTTATTCATTACTAACAATCAAACAAGCAAAACTTAAGGAATATAATTTATATACTTATTCCATCATCTTCATTTTTAGTTGCCAAACGTATCTTAAATCTATGACTTCTTAAGAGTAGAATGGAGGAAACAAATTTAAATCTCCTTTTATTACTGTCTCACTAAATATATTAATTTTCATCCTTCACTTTTTTTTCCCCACATATTGTTTTTCTATGAACATCTTATATTCTGGAATTGAGAATCACATTTGTTCTTGTTTGATGCCCTAATCGTTATTATTAAGAGTCGTAAACGTTCAAGTGCTTCTAATTTTTTGTTATTATTCTAAATTTTAAGTGTCTTAAATAGATAGCAAAATTTGAGTTTAAAATACTTTTTATATTATTTTTCAAAATGCTATTTACAGTATAATTTTATAAAATAAAAATAATTGTTTCCATTATTTTGGAAAATTTATTCTGAAAATTATATATTTTAAACCAATTTTATATGAACTTTCATTTTCATGATTGGACTGGTACAATGACACTAAATTAAAGATTTATGAAAATATATGACTGTCTAATAATTCACTATTTGATACTATTAGCCAATCAATTTAAAAGTGCTCTATTAAAATATTAAACATGAGAAACCTGAAAATTTTGGAATTTTCAAATGATCTCACCACAGAATTTTGATGAAATATATTATATTATATTTTAAAATCATTTTTTACATAAAAAGAAATTAGAAAAATGCGTTAATAATTTTATCTAGGAATTATAACCAACAAGTATATCATAATTTTAGTATTTGCAATCCATCAATTTGTCAAGTCCGTGGATTTCAAATGTACCCACACCAAAAGAACCATATGCCTAAAATAGTGAGATCAGATATTTAGTATTGAATTAGTAATCTATTTTTTTTGGTAAATCGGTAAAATTTTTATACAAATAAGAAAATGTTATATACACAACTAGAGATTTCCTAAGCAGTAATCTCTTACCTACCAAAAGGAATAACCTAATGTGAATTCATAAGGAACCTACAACAATTCCTTACAAACAAAACACAAACAACCGTACGCCTATACAACCATCGTACCAAGAAGGCCTTATAGAGCTAGCTCATCTACCCAGTAACACAAGTTTACCAACGAACAATTTTCAGCAACACAATTCAATCATCATTCATTTACAAAACCAAATCAACAACCAACACAACTTAAGATGAAGAGTCAGATAATGTGCTTCTAATTTCCTTATTCACTGTCAAAGTTTGCCCACCTCTTGCATACCTTCATTGATAGACCATTAATAGATCTTCTGGGCACCAACCGTAGGAGTTGGTTCTTCTACTGTTAGAGCTTATAAACACCTTCATTGAAGTCATCTTATCTGCTATAGGGAAAGTCCATAGACCTATCAACTCCATGCTGCCAATATTTTGCTGATTGGAGACAAGAACATTTCTTGGAGTTGACTTTTCTTTTGTTTTAGATACCGAAGAGAGATTGGATACCTACCCTTTTCCAAACCTGAAATCAAAACCTACAAAAATTTTATTAGAAAATAAGCACTCCAACAATTACCTTCTCTCGGTGTTTAAGCTGAGATGTTCCATAACTTGGAAGATCACTCTGGAGTTTAAGCACCCCACATCCAAGGCTTTATCTTTGAAGGTTCGAGAATTTCTTTCAGTCCAAAGGTTATGGACAGTAACAGAAAGGAGGATGGAAAAGATGTTAATGTCACAGTTTCAGATATTAGAGGGCTGGTTGAGGAAATGCACCCATACTGCTTTAGAGAAAGAACATTCAAAGATCAAGTGTTCAATAGTCTCATTATCTAAGGTACACAAGGAACAGTGATTAGGGGTGTGAAGGTAGAGGAGTTTATCCCATATTGGTAACTTTTTAAGGAAAGCCAACCATAGTATGAAAGAACATCTAGGGCTATTACTTTTACACCAAACCAGTTTATGCCAAGAAACACACTAAATTGGGGGTCTCAAGATATTGTAGGCTAAAACATTAGTATACTTTTTTGAAGAGTTAGCTAACCATTTCAATCAATCAGGTCTAGAACAATTCGGTTCGTACAGTAGAGGCGCTAGGTTATTTATGGTCTCAACAGTTGCCTCTTGCCAACACCACTCATTATTTCTGATTACTTGAAAAACTTTTGTTGTCATAGGTAGATCTGACCCATTGATCACTCTCGGAGTAGAGAGGTTCTTCAAGATTCCTCTAAGATGCCAACGATCCTGCCATAATAAAGTAGAATTCCCGTTTTCTATCTTAAATCTGAGTTGGTTCTCAATTTTATCCCTCACAAATAAGATCTTTCAACTCCATGAACTATTATTTATAGGTTGAGCACTCTAGAAATTTTTTCTTCTCAGAATTAAAGTTTGTACCCACTTAACTCACATAGCTTCATTGTCATTAAATAGAAACCAGATTCTTTTCCCTAATAGAACATTATTCTAAGTAAAAAAAAATGTTTAATTCCTAATCCTTCCTCCCTTTTCAGTCTACATAGGTCACTCTATTTAACCTTAGCTTGAGGTTTAGTAGCCACCTTCCTAGCCCATAAAAAATTCCTAAGTTTAGACTCTATATCCTTAAGGATGAAAGAAGGAAGAATGAAATGAGTATACCAATATACTTGAAAAGTAGAAAGGACAGAAATCATCAATTGAAGTCTACCATCATAGGAGTGTTTTATGAGTCCATTTGTTAACCCTGACATCAATTTTCTCCAATAAAGGTAAACAATTCGTCCTAGACAACCTACCTGTTAAGAGAGGTACCTCTAAATACCGAATGGGAAGATTATCTTTCTTGAGCCCCGAAATTACTAAGAAAAACTAACTCTTGGAAGGATTCATGTTCATACCACATAAATTTTAACACTCTTGATTAATCAATTATAAGTATGTTCCTTGTGAACACTTTTCTCTTAAAATTTTAATTAAAAGTTAGTCTATTGGTTGTTTATAACTTAATCTCTTATTTAAGGGGGGCAAATTCATGTACAAAAGCAAATTATTGATTTTAAAAAATAAAAGTACCCAGTAATCTTCTCTAATTAAGCCCTATGGCTCCTTCATTCTAGCCTATAAATATTGTTTTGTCACCTTGAGATTGCCCTTCTTTAATTCTTGACTTGAGATATGTCACCTCATAACATAAAAAGATCAAATCACCAAGAGCTGAGCTGGAACTTGATACTACCTCAGCTGAACTGAACCAGCAATCAGCAATACATTGATGTTTAGCTCTTCCTCATTATTGGAACATCGTCATATTTATGAGGGAAACAATAAAGTAACACAGAATAGACACATCAACTCCATTCATTAAGTTATTAGGTCCATGTTATCACCAAACCAAAAGAGCCTTCCAAGCCCAAGAAAAGTCAGAAATTGGCGACGTTCATAAACTCTTGTAAAAACTGTGATGTGTGGACCATAGATTAACCCCTAACTTTTCTTCTTGTCGACGTTGATAAACTCTTGTAAAAACTATTGATGTATGGACCAACTTTGAAGGTGACTCTGCTGGAAACGTGTTTCTTCTTGCGACCTGTAACTTTATCATCCTTTATTTGGACAATTGTCATCCTCCCTTTTTCAAACTGCAAAATAGTTGTATGAGTAATTGTCTCTTTATCGCAACTTGTCCTTCAAAACCTGCAAGGCGGTTCAAATTCTTGTCGTTCTAGGTCATAGCTTTGTATCATTGACATAAGAAATTGTTTATAATGCTTAAGCTTCTCACTGTCATCCTTATACCTTCTTCACTCCAAATCTGTTGGATCTTTGTATATTTTATATAAAATGACTGTGAACTGACTTTGTTTCATAGATGTTCTTCAATGAGTGTGATTGACCTCCGATAAAATCCTCTTAAGAGTATCATGTAACGCGGTACGAACTTACAAGAGGTACCCCCACATAACGCTCTAGAACATTATAAAAAATACAGCTTGCATTAAGCAAGCTATGCAGTAGAGGGTCCATAAATAGACCCTCCCTCCCTCTTTCTTAATGATATATGATATATGCATGCATATGTCACCACAATAAATAAATTTATTGGCGACGAAACCAAACTATGCTAAATATTAAAAAATTATTGCAAATATTAATTTGGGATGAAAAATAATCGTCACTTTAATAACCGCTAAATTTCGGTAGTAAAACAATATTTGCGACGTTTTTCTAAAATCGTTGCAAAAAAGTTTTGGATACACAATACTTTCGTCGATAAAACATATAACCAAAGAGAACGAAGAATATTGTACATGTTATTTTGCGACATATATGTTTCGTAGATAAAGGTTTTTATCTACTAAACCGTAGTTGTTGGTAATTATTTTTACTGACCATTTTTTTGTAGCAGAACAGTTTAGCTACTAATTGTTTATTGTAGGTAAATGTTTTTAGAGACGTTGTAAACGTAGGTAACAATATTTTGTGAAAATTTTATTTTAGTAGCTAATACTTTTTAGTAACGATTATGTTTTTGTAGCATAATAGTTTTAGCTCGTAATTTCTTGTTGTAGGTAAATATTTTTAGAAACGTTCTTGTAAACGTAGGTAATAACATTTTGTGACGATTTTGTTTTAGTAGCTAATACTTCTTTGTGACAAAATTTTATTTTTAAATTTAAATTTTATTATAATTGTTAAAAACAAATTTAATTTAATTTATTACAATTTTTAAGAGAGTTTGAAATATAAGTTAATTACATTTTATAATTAATGTTGGTGACATATTTTTTAAATAATAATGAATTGAAATAAAATAAACATTAAAAATGGAATGCATTTTATAAAAAACTAATTACAGGTCATATACAAACTAAGACTCCTCATCATCATCACTACTACTGACATACCTTAAGCCAAGTAATTGTTTGACCATCTTTTAAAGTTTGTTCACTTCTTTTACATTACGATCTAACTTCTCTTCTGTACATTGTAACTTAGTTTTCAGTGCCTGGTTCTCCTCTTGAAGCACCGTGACATATACTGGTTATAACGAAGATGCACCAATAGGCTTATGGCCATACCCAAGACCTTTGATATACTCCAATCTTGTACTAAGGACATTGTTACAAATGTCATCTACATTGAACTGATCCCCCTCAGGCAATGATGTCTGCAACAACTCCTGCGTCTTATCCTACAATAAGTACAAAGTTGAGTTAACTAAAAAATTATTACTTACTATTACATAGAAAAATAAGCTATAATATTAATTTGTTTGTACTTACATAATTACTTTGTGTCTCTTCAGATGTCTAACCTTCACCTTCCTTGTAGTATGTTAGCTTGCAGAGTGTGATCCTATTATACTTTTGTCTTTGGAGTTGAATTTGACTCTATTATATAAATTTAAAAAATTAGAAGATAATAAAATTTATTGTATTGTGAAATAGAATAATAAGTTGAAAATGTTACACTTACAAATTCTTATCGGATGATAACAAATGATTTAGAGCCGGTGTTATAAGGAGTCTTTATTTTTGCTCTGTTCACCTTGGCTTTCTCACACTTTTCCTAAATTAAGAGAAGTAGTCATGAAATGTATAAACAAAAACAAACCTAAACCTTCGCTGAGGCCCAATAATCACACATGTCACTCTAAGTTTTTGGAGTCACCCATTTTGGAACATGTCTCCTTACCTCTTCATCGGAAGGGAAAGACTGGTGATATTTATAAAGTCTATATCGATGATCGTTCGCACTTTGTTTCAACAATGAACTAATATAGCTTGAAACCTTAGGCTTGTCGATATCAAGGATATTGAGCTTTATTTGTGAAGAACACGTATAAGTTAAGTTACTATTTTGTTAAGTAAATCGCAATACTTATAATCAAATGCATTGAAATATTACCGAAACTTTGTCCAAAACATTTTGGAGCAAGTTGTCTTCTTTAACTGCCTGGCATGCTGAAGGTAAGGCAATTCATTCCTCACAACAACACATAACTCACTGGAAAATTTTGTAGATTGGATCTTATCTAGAGGGTGACGTTGCGTTGGGTCAATGGTCACAGACAACTTGCTGTTCATTGTAACATTCATCTGTTGCAACTCAGCTCCTTTTGTGATAACTCTACCTCATTTTCTAATGCCAGTATTGGAACCTGAAAATAAAAAAATCATAATAAGAAAAACACACTAAACATGTAATGAGTAATTTTAGCATTCATGTAAATATGTTTCGATAATAATAACAAACCTGAAGATCCCTTAGTACTAACAGACGATGTTGGTAAAGGATGTTGCTAACTGTCTTCATTCTAGGATGCAATTGTTGGTTGTTATGTAGGACTAACTTCTTCGATTTTTATCACCCTCTTTCCTTTGTTTCTACCAGGTGCCATTATATTAAACCTGTGTAAAACGAAATATGAACATAACGCATAATCTTAACTCAAAAATCAATATTCCACATGAATATAACGAGATCAGTAGTCAAATCATAAACATTTGGTATAACATTCCACATAAACATAAGTGAAACATTAAAAATATGCATTCGTAAATTAACACAAGTAAAATATCAACAACATAAGGCAATTATGAACAAAACATTTCAAACAATACAAACAATTTATTTACATTCAATTATTATGATCAAGATTTTGAAAATTATCATCATTAAGTACATTATCGTTAGATTCTTCATCACTAATATATTCGAGCAAAGTATTGTCATTGTCATTTAAGTCATCCTGAGTATAGTCTTCTTCTATTTGTAAGATAAGATGGGCCTAGACTTCATCTAGTTGAACTATGTTAGGATCGATATCTCTCCTATGGAATGATGATATATCTGCATCTTCTACTAGAATGCCTTCGTTGTTGAACTCCAATCTAATATCTTGATAGATTTCATCTACATCCTCATCCAATTGACCAATATCCCTTTCACAAAAATCAAAGATATTCCTTTTTTAAAACTTTTGAACAACCTTCCAATTGCTATCAAATATAATATCGTTGATGTAGAAAACTTGTTTAACTTGACTTGCAAGGACAAAAGGATCATTATCATACCATGTCTTGCTAACATTTATGCTAGTAATATGCCCGTTCATTTTCATGTCAGTTAGATCAAACCATTTGCATTTAAGTAGAACGACCTTCTTATCCTTGATGTAGTGTAACTCCATGATTTCAAAGATGACACCGTAAAAGTCAATGATTTTGTCGTCATGACATCCTTCAATGACAACCCCATTATTTTGACTTCTCACTTCGACTATCTCAATCATGTATGTGAAATCTCACTCCATTAACAATGCAACTTCTGTAGTTCTTCCCATAAATATGAGGCCCACATGTCAAACTATATAATGTTGTTATTGCTTCTTACACGTTACAGTTATGCAACTGTATCATTTGTGTGACAAATTGAAAATAAGCATGAGGATGAGACATATTCTCATATTTTCATAATATGTAATAAATATAAAACTTATTCAATTTCTAAACCATGATACAAACTTCTGCCTATGTCTTTCTTCAACATGAATAATCCCTTTCCTACGAATTGTGTCTTTGTTCTCTTTATTTAAAAAACAACGACAATAAGATCTCAAAGTGAATGAAGAAATTTGTAATATGATTGGTTGAATGAAAAGGAATATATGTACTCCATATATGTATCGACTTTCTCGCAATTGTTTAAAATATACCAATGGGCAATTTTGAATTCGTCTTTAGTTAACTCCACATATTTACCTACACCAAGTGACCTAACTTTTTGGGAGAAAATAGATAACCCACCATCGTCATGAAAATCAAAGTTACATTCTGGTATATTAAATCTTATCTTCATATTAGTTAAGTACATTGAACAAAAAGTCAAGCATTCATTTGCTATATAAGCCTCTACAATAGATCCATTTGGTCAAACTCTATTACTTACATAACACTTAAGAGAGCATAAAAACCAGAACATAAATAATTATAAACTTAGGAATTGTTATAAAAAAATAACATAGAAAAAACTTGTTGAATTTAATATGAATTACCTTTCAATCGGAAACATCCATCAAAATTGAACCAGTCCACAAAGTTTTGCTTCATATGGTAAGTGAATTGCCAAATGAACCATAATATCAAAAAACGATGTGGGGAATAATAGTTCAAGCTTACATAGAATCAATGCTATGTATTTTTCCATTTTATCAAGCTCTTCAACTTTAAGTATCTTGCAACATAATTGCTTAAAAAACTCTCCCAATTGACCCAAAGTAACGGACACATCCTTCAGCAAACACCCACGTATTCCAACAAGAAGTAATTGTTGCAAAAGTATATGACAGTCGTGACTTTTCAACCCTAACACTTTTCCCTCTTTAACATTCACACAACGACCTATATTTGATGCATACCCATCAGGAAATTTGACTGATTGGAGGAACTGACATAATGATTGTTTCTCACTTTTTGACATTTGTAACAAGCAGGGGGAATAACGTATGAGCCATCATCTCTTCTTTTCAAATGCAATTCCTTTATGATATTCATGTCTTCCAAGTTAAGTCTAGCCTTAATTGTGTCATTGAATTTCGCATCAATTCCTATGATAGTCCCTAAAATGGACTCACAAATGTTTTTCTCAATATACATGACATTAAGATTGTGTCTCAATAGTAATTCCTTCCAATATGGCAAGTTGAAAAATATGCTTTTTTTTTCCAATTCAGTTCGACATCATTTCTCTTTTGCTTTCTATTACTTGGGTGTTTGCTAGCTATAATGACACTCCAATGTGATAGCTGGTAAACAATATCATCACCAGACAACTGCATCGGAGCTTCACCTGACTCTACTGTGCCATTAAACTGCTTCACCATCTATGCCCATGTTCTAAATAACGATGATGACCCGTATAACATATTTTACTTCATATCCTTTTTGAATATGTTTGAAGATTACACATAAGACAAGCCATATACCTTTAGTGCTCCACCCAGAAAAATTCCCATAAGTTAGGAAATCATTTATAGTCCAAAAAACAGCAGCATGCATTATATATGTTTCGCCTTTAACAACATCAAAAGTTTGTAATCCAAATTCCCATAGATCATTTAAGTCATCAATTAATGGTTGCATGTATACATCGATGTCCTTACTAGGAGCAATAGGTCCTGGAATAAGCAAAGACAACAATATAAAAGGCTCCTTCATACACTTCCATGGAAGTAAATTGTATGGGACTAGATTCACCGGCCACATGCTATATGAATTACTCATATTTCCGAAAGGATTAAATCCATCTGAGGCCAATCCAAGTCAAACATTACGACAATCTTTTCCAAACCATGGAAACTTTCTATCAAGCTCTTTTTATGCCGTTGAGTTTGCTAGATGATGCATAATGTTATCATCATTCCATTTCTCTTTATGCCACCTCATATATATGGCTATTTTTGTTAACATTAAAAGTTTTTGTAATCGTGGTTTAATAGGAAAGTATTGAAGGATTTTATTCGGTATCTTTTTCCCTCTCCTATCATCCACCTGCCACCTTGATGTACCATAAATAAAACACTCCTGAAGATCTTTACTTTCCTTACAAACAAGCATGAATTGAAATATATCCCAATCCAAGGTCCCAAGGTCCCTTAACAGTTTCTTTTCATCATAGTAAGATTCTGGCAACTTGTGTCTAATAGGTAATGCATCGTTCAGTAAGTCAATTAACATATCAAAGGACTTGTTACTCTATTTATTATAAACCTTTAAATGCAGCAACTTCACAATAAATGATAGTTGTGAGAAATTAGAGCACCCCGGATATAATTGATTTTGAGCGATTTTTAATAACTTCCCAAAATTATATTCTATAATACTACCAATTATGTTAGGCATTCCTGTTTCATTCATAGTCTCTATATAATTTTGATAATTGTCTAACATCTCGTCAATCCTATCATCATTCACATCACAATCGTCTACATCATTAATGTAACTGTCATCATAACATGTACCACCACTTTTACTACAACTTGCTTCCTTACGTTCACCATGATAAAGCCATGGAGTGTAAAATTTATCTATACCTCAGATTAGTAAGTGATTATACGCCACATCTTGACTTTGGAAGTCGACATTTAAGCAATCGATGCATGGACAATGAATACTACATTCATCACCCATTTGATCTTTTACAAATTGCATGAAACTCTGAACTCCTTCTACGTATTCAGTTGACCATTTTCAATGAGACATCCAACTCTTATCCATCTAGCTATACAATAAAAGAAGATAACTAAGTTATTACATGCTTTTTAAGTTAAATATTACGTTTTAAAAAAACCAATGTAATTAAGGTATGTGGCATTGTTTCTTGTTTCCAACCTATATACCATCCTTTGCCTATACTATGTTGAGTTATTTCTTGTTTGCTTTATCTGTTTAACTTCTTCTAGTATATAATGACATTGTAATTGGTTAAGTCTTTTGTATTAATTTGTGTTGTTTACATTGAAGCTATTATTTTAAATGTCATTGGCAAATGAAAGAAATTAAGGTTCCAAGTTTTATCTTTTTAAAATTGTTGGTGAAATTGCCTTTACCTATTTCCTCTATAACACATGTTGTTCTTTCTAATTTTTCAATGTATAAATTATATCATTTACATTAGTGTATAATGTAATTGAATGTGTTATATTCATCATTTGATGTGTTGGAGGTTGTTATGGTACTAACCATTACAAAAATTAATTACATTGTATGAGGTTAACTACTAATTTTGTATTAGGTTTTCAAATTTACATTGAAGCTATTATTTTAAATGTCATTGGCAAAAGAAAGAAATTAAGGTTCTAATTTTTATCTTTTTAAAATTGTTGGTGAAATTACCTTTATCTATTTCCTCTATAGCACCTATTGTTCTTTCAAAAGTTTGTCAATACATAAATTATATCATTTACATTAGTGTATAATATAATTGAACATGTTATATTCATCATTTGATGTGTTGGATGTCGTCGTGGTACTAACTATTTAGTACAAAAATTAATTACAATGTATGAGGTTAACTACTAATTTTGCAATAATTTTTGTTGTTTACATTGAAGCTATTATTTTAAATGTCATTGGAAAAAGAAAGAAATTAAGGTTCTAATTTTGTCTTCTTAAATTACATGGTGATTCAATTTTAAAACACTTTTCTCAAAAAATGGCTATAAAATGACTTGACAATATCGTGTTTTTACTACATACATATCAATGAGTTTACTATCCATTCAATTTTTGTTTTCAGTTCATACGCATCAATTACGTAAACTATATACATCAAAATGAAATGACCATCGAAATATAAAACAATTAATTAACAAACCATTTAAAATGCGACGAATGCTACTAATTCACATTAACAATAATGGTTACTACTAATTCGCATTAACAATAATAGTTATTATTAATTCACATTCACAACATTTTCAACTATTTGGACAAATGATATTTCTAACTGGGGTGGACGAGTTACCTGGATCGACGGATAACTACAAACCACTAAAAAGGAGGAACTTCAACGATTAATCCTTAAATTGCCTATAAATATGAGAGAATTATATATGAAGTAATTAAAATTTAATAAAAATAACAAAAATAAGACATAATTACTTAAAAATATATATTGAAATTAAAGAAATCAAACCGTAAAGGAATTCTATATAATTAACCTTATACTTTATCATTATAATTCTTGTTCACAGGATATAGGGCTTTTGTCCATCATGTGGTGGGCAGGGAGAATATACCTGAAGACGCCACACAAATTCTTCGGTTTTGTCTCCAATCAAACAAAGGAAGACAGAATCTGCAAAAAAACCCTATACACAATCACTAACTAACGCAAAAATTCAAGTTATAAGTGTAGATTTAATAAGAAAATAGATATAACAAAGACAAAAGAATAAACATACCAAAGCTGAAAACTAACTAAGAATTTAAAATGTTAAAACAAATACGAATATTATTTTCATTCATGAACTTAAACAAAGAAGGAACTATTTCAAAATGCAAGCTAAGCAGTACATTTTCTTATTTAGGGAGATGAGACGACTAATGTACCTATACTTTCACACTAAATTACATTTAAAGCATATACTTATACATAATATGCAATAATTACATTTATTCAAAATCACAATAAATTATAACAATGAACCTAATTGTGATTCTTCCATGTAAATTGAAACTCTGTTCATGACATGAAATGTATACAAGTAGCTCAAAACAACGTCAAATGTGAGCCAAGATAACATTTATTTTCATCCAAACGCGTAAAGACTTCACTCAAATTTGCATAGTATAAACAAAGTCATGAGTTTGATTGGAAAAAACCCTATGATCCTTCCACACCCATGAGTAGTCTTCTCCCATTCGCAAAATGGAATATATAATATGTCCCTCCTTTGTAAGAAAGGAAGTTATCAAGGTGAGTAATGTTGAATCATGCATTAATGATCAATTAGCAATTGGTCAACACAAGTGACGAATCCTAACCCACTCACCTTGTTATAATAATAATAATTGTTGCAATGCATGGCACCAAATTTTAAGATCACAACTTCTTTTATCTATGTCATATTCTTTTATCATTATAATTCTTGTTCAAAATAGCAAAGTCATATTCATAATTTAGAAAGGCCAACTCCCTTCAAATTCTTCAATTTCATATGTAGAATTCAATCATTTTAGTAGGTAGTGGAAAGGGGACTAAATATTGGTACTGAAGGTTATGAATTTTATGAGCTTTAAAGGAAAAAACTTATGATAATTAAAAAGGACATTAATTAAGCAAACTCTGCCCTAAACCTTTAAAATGATACAGATGCTCTCCCAGCTTCCTAATATGATCTTACTGATGATCCTTTGAATGTTTAGAAGCTAGAATTTAAAATTAATACACAAAGTAAAAACAATAAGGCCATGGATATACAAACCTCTTAGATTATACAGAAATCCAAAATCACATAACATAAAGATGGGGATGGTATACCAAATTCTTTTACTCCACCTTACTTGTTCCCTATTAAAATAGAACACTAAAATCCTATAAGAACTTTCATCGAACATTTTACAAACAACCAAAATTTAACCCAAACTAGCAACAAAAATCGTATCTTTTCCCGTTATTCACCAACATTAACACATTGAAATAACCATTCAACCATTAATAGTCAAATTTTTTTAACTTAAACAACTTAACAAATCACCCTAGCTAAAACCGACCATTAACATAGGAAACAATGAAATAAGAAAAAATAACCGAGAGCATAAAAGTATGAACCACTTATCTCGACTACAATTGCAAAGAGATGATGAAGGAGAAAAAGAAGAGAAAAAGATGAAAGAAGATGCATGGGTGAGGAGAAGAGAACAAAATCAAACAGAGGAGAGAGGAAAAGCTGAGAGAATTTGGGGGGAGGAGGGGGGTGGCTTTGTGTTCATTTGAACAAACAATATCGTCTCAGCAACTGTGAAATTAAACAAACATAAAGCCAACAAATGACATCATCTTAGCTAAAAATTTTTCTGGCCGACACATTTGGTTTGTCACCAAATGTTAATGGTCTATTAAAGATTTGGTGACCAATTCACAAAATCGTTGCCCCCTTACATGAATGCGACATTGTTTTGCTTAATTCATTTACATGCCCTTCCATTTTGCGAAGATATCACAATTCGTTACGAGATGTTCAACATTTGGATACCAAATTTCGAAAACATGGCCAACGTTGTTCAACATTTCTAGATTTTTATTTTTTGCTAAAATTTTTAAAGATATCATAATCATAAATTAATATAGAAATTATATATAATAAATATAGTTTTGTGAGACAACATAAAATTATGAAATCATATATATTAAAAAAGAATAATAAAAAGTATGAATGACATTTTTGTTAACTAAATTTATTTTTGCACTTATACAATCATTGTCATTAAGAAAATAACATGAAACTAGACAAATAAAAACAAATTAAAGAAAACATATGAAAATTGATAAAAGTGGGGAATTCAGTAGGGATCCAGTTCTGTAGTTCAATCTCGGCCTACGCCCTAATTAAAGCATTTTTCTTTACATTCTTAATTTTATTACTTGATTAAGTCTTTGTATGAGGTATTCCTATGAAAAGTAACAAAATGAAAATTTTATCTTTTACACTTATATATGCAATTGTTCTTGATTTGCTTCATTTTTGGAAATTACTAATCTTTAATTTTATTTTGGTAGATAAACAAAATAAAATTGGGAGATTTTTTAAAAATTTGTATCTTTCATTTTTACCAAATTCATCACTAACATGACAACATATACCCACCCTTACTTTACCATTAAGCTTCTTATTTGTATAAAAAGATACATTTAAATTAAATAACCTCAAGTTTTTGCAACGAATTCAGTTTAGTTGCAGAAGACCATTTTTGTGACCAACCACCACACTTAGTCACAAATGGTAGACAATTTGCTACCAAATTTTCACAACGTTGCCTAAAACAGTTTTGCGACCAAGATGTATGAATCGCAGAATATCGAATTCGGTGACTAGCTTCCATACTTAGTCGTAAATGGTTGACCATTTGCTACCAAATATCCACATCGTCATCAAAACCAAAGCAAATTCTTTACTTTCTAAATAATTAACAAATTAACATCTAAATAAGTTATCTAAATTACTTTCTTAACTATTTAAGTGTTTTATTTAATTTGAAAAGTGGTTTTCTTTTAATATCAAAAAATAGACTATTATGCTACAAAATAGTAATTTCTAAAGATGTGTTAGAAATAGTTTTCTAATTATATTAGAATGTCTTCATAAATTTTTAAAAATTAGTTTTTCAAATTTCATATAATTAAATAGTATAATTTTCTAAAAATTGTAAGTCAACTGTAATTTATTTGAAGGGTGAACAAATTAGTTTCGAAATAGTTTTCAATTCAATAATTTAATTTTTAATTCAAATTATGTTTTCTTTGGAATAGGAATATAAATTTATAAAAAATTATTTATGAACTCACATGCTTTGGTGACGAACCATAAATTAGTCACTATATCTAACGTTTGTCAACCAAATACAATAGATCATGGGAAATTAATTACTACTACTTCCAAACAACTACAGTAAACAAGAAACGACATCATTTACCTAAACAAGAAAAATGACGTAGTTTTGTATTAGGTTTTCAATGACAACCACAGTAAAAGACTACTTCATTCTCGTTCAGACCATAAACATTTCTCAAAAATCATCTCTTCTATTTAGGTTATGTATTATGTTCATCACTGTCGAAGAACCATTACTAACCGAATCAGTACTATTCTTTTGTTCTATTTTCATTAACGAAGTTATGCTAAGTTTAACTTATACCTTTACGTGTTTATTGTGAGTTCTTAATTATGCATTTGATGTATGGGTTGTGTTTATGGTTATGTTTCGAACATGATTTGTTGTTTGTCTTTGTTATTTGTATATAGGTTGACTTCTTTCCTCGTCAAAGCTTCCCTAACTATTTGATAAAAGGTCTTCAAGAGTATTTTACTTTAATTCATTTCCATGAATAGTAATATAGCCCAATATAGATAATACTATATTTTTGTATATCAAGAACATAGTCTTGTCTATTCTACTTTAAATTCTAAATTTTACATGTGATACCAACTACACAATAGATTTCTGAAATTTTATTAAGTTAACTTTCATTTCATTAGGCATATTGAAGATGTATAAGTGCTAAATTGGACTACTTTCACTTATCATCGAAATTGGAGTTGAACATATCATCATTTGATTCTAAATTGACATTTGCAGAATATAATTGTTAACATTATTAATCAAGGAATGTCGACATGGTGACTAGTTCTAGATAGCCCTAATTCATTCTGTTGGGATGAATGTGGCAAAATTTTCCCTACTGAAAAAATAAACAATGCAAAAACAATTTCCACTTCATACACTAATCATCGTTTGCTTTCCATGGCCGATCTTCTACTTCAAGGTGTTTAGTATCATCCGAACAATGTCACTTTCCTTATTATGTACATCTCATTTCCTTTTATGAAACTATTTTATATATAACTACTAATTGATGGTATATACTACATATTGTTTTAAGCTTCCTTGAATTACATGTATGCCAATGGAGGTCGGAGCAATGTCACAATGATTCGTAAAGGATTAGGGAAATCAGTTGTTTTGGAAAATTCATTAATTCCATGGACATCGTTTGTTCATTCATGTATGCATGTCACTCCAATTTCGGTTTGTTTAACGGTTTACTAATATAACAATATCTAAGTTCTATACTGACTGTGTTTTAGCTAAACTGTTTCATATTGGCAATTCATCTGGAGAACTTGTCTTCCATACTAAATTTGGCGACTCATTCATTGTATCCTCTACAAGTTTAGCTATAGCAGAAATGCTATTACAAGAGGGTGTGAAAAACCTTACACTTGAGGGAAGAACTATCATCGTTTCAATTGGTGCCTTCGAACATGCAAGGACCCTTCTCGGGAATCCAGAAATCGAAGATTCATTTACCTTTACCGACTCTCATGTGACTTGGAATCCAAAAAAATAATTATATCATTGTCATTTATCTATGCAATCAACTAGACCCAGCTTTAAAGTTGATTTATTGTTGTATTTATAAGAATTTTTCAAGCAATCTCTCTACTAGTTAGGGGTCAAGCTGCGTATTATTGAGTGTGGACTATTATTGTTCTTGTTTTATGACTATATGATTGTTAAACTTCTAATTCAAAGTTTGTACTACTCCATCTATCATATTATTATAATTGTACAATTATTTAAATTTTTTATAACTAATTTTTACATTGTTAGTAAATATTAATGATTAATTGCACTACTATTTAACACTTAAAATTATATCGTGTGTGTTTTTCAACAATACGTTGTAAACATTCAAAATAAATCTCCAATAAAACTTATCTTAACTATGATATATTATAAAAATGTTAGTTTAACAATTTTGGAGAATGTTAACCCTTTGGTGACGATTTAGGTAAATGATCACCAAATGTGTTGCAAATTATTGTAGAACCTTTGGTGAAGATTTCTAGAAATCTGTACATTTGGTGACTATTTTTAAAATTCGTCACCAAATGTTGATCTTTTGGTGATGCTTCCAAATATCATCACCAAATGGACACTTTTAGCGATAATGTAAAAAACGTAGCAAAAAACCAAACGTCTTTTTAGTGACGATTTTATATAATCATCGCCACTATTGAACCCTTTGGTGATGATTTCAGACATTGGTCACCAAATGTTTAACAAATTATGGTGACGATTTCTAAAAATCGTGACCAAAAGTTCATTTAGCGACAAATTTCTGAAATCGTCACCCATTGTGGATCATTTTGTGACGATTTTTGGTAATTGTCACTAAATGTTCACCATTTGGGGATGATTTTTGTCATTCATTATGATATTTTGTTCCTTTTGTGATGCTCTTTTAGTTAGCCGCTAAAGGCTTAGTTTTAAAGATGATTTGGAAAATTGTCGCAATATGATAACTTTTGCTAACGATTTTGTGAACATCGCAATAAAAAGTAGCTAAATGTCTACTTTGTTGTAGTGTGTAGGGGATAAGTGAGAGTTAAAAAGACAGTTTAAAGAGCTATTTTTGTGTTTCAAAGATTGTGAGAGAGTGATTTATTAGGTATTTTTATGAAACATATTCTTAAAAGAGTGAGTGACAAAATAGTAAGGATATTATCTTAGGAATAATAAATTTAAGAAACACTTTGTATATAATTGCCACTATTTTGTCTTATCATTTTTCACCCTATGTACCTACTAATTTTTATTAGTAGAAGATTTATTCAAAGTTTGGCCTATGGACGTAGTCCAAATTAAAGGGTAAACCACGTTAAAGTTTTGTGTATTATTTCTTTGCTTATTTTACTTGTGTGATATAATTCGTTAATTTTTTCCTACCAAGTGGTATCAAAACGAAGTTTGATTTTGTATTAAAGGATTTTCTTTGAAGATGGAGGCAAAAATAAGCAAGATGATTAGCTTAAATGGCTACAACTACCACATATGGAAGAACAAAATGGAAGCTCTTTTGTTCGTCACAAAAATGCATTTATCGATATTTACCATGGTAAAACCCAAAAATAAATCAGACGAGGAGTGGGTGTTTAAGCATGAGCAAACATGTGGTTTTATTCAGCAATTTGTCTAAGATAATGTGTATAAGCAAATCTGCAATGAGACTCACGCACTGACATTATGGAAGAAGCTTGAGAAGTTGTATGCCTAAAAACTAGTAAGAATAAATTATTTTATTTGACAAAATTAGAGTAGATAAAATATCAAGAAAGTCCCTTTATGGCAGATCACTTGAATGAATTTCAAGTGATCGTGGATCAATTATTAGGAATGGGCATAATGTTCGATGATGAAATGCTTGCCTTTTTCTTGCTTATCTCTCTGCCAAAGTCTTGGGAGACTTTGAAGATTTCAATTACCAATTTTGCAATTAACGGCATTGTTAACATGGAATCCGTAAAAAGTGAAATTCTGAATAAAGAGATAAGACGGAGATCACAGAGTTTGGCCTCTTCAATACAGTTAGAAGTTCTAGTCATAGGTTCCAGGGGGAGCAAATCTAAAGGTATAAATTTCAGAGGTTTTGTCGAAAGTTCAAAGAAGAAAAGAGGTTTTGTAGAAAGTTCAAAGAAGAAAAGACAAAAGGCAAAGAAGTTAAGAAAGATGGTAACAGTGATGATGAACACGCATCGATGGCTACCACCATTGATGAATTTTACATCGTCTCATATGGTAATAAAGTGAATAGTACATTCTATGAGTTCAACTGGATAGGTGACAGTGGTGTCATTATTCATACCACATCACACAAAGAACTCTTCTCATCATATACACAAGGAGATTTTGGTGTCGTTAAAATTGGAAATGGTAGTTTGGCCAAAACCACTGAAAAAGGTGATATTTACTTGGAGATATAAAATAACATGATATTGCCTATGAAAGGTGTCAGGCACGCTCCTAATCTTTGCCTAAATCCAATCTTTGTTGGTATACTTGATGATAAAAGTTTTTGCAGCACTTTCTAAAATGGCAAATGGAAACTTACTAAAAGCTCTTTGGTAATCACCAAAGGTAAGAAGTGCTCAAAGTTGTACATGATGCAGGAAAAGCTCTCTAAAGATGTTGTGAATCCAGTGGAAAAAGATCGTGCAACTGAATTATGGCACTGGAGACTTGGTCATATAAGTGAGAAGGGAATGACTTAGTTAGTGAACAAGAATGTATTATTTGGAGTTGACCAAGTGCATTTAAAGAAGTATGATGATTGTCTAGCAGGAAAGCAAAATATAGTTACATTCAAATGTTCCCTCCTTCAAGAATGAAGAATGTGTTGGATTTGGTACACTCAAATCCATGTGGGCCAATGTCAAAGTCATAAGGTGGTGCTCAATACTTTGTAACTTTCATTAAGGATTATTATAGGAAGATGTGGGTATACACCTTGAAGATTAAAGATCAAGTACTAGATGTTTTCAAGAAATTCCATGCCTCAGTTGAAAGACAAACCGAGAAGATGTTGAAATGCATTTGAACAGACAATAGTGGAGGATACACTAGACCATTTGACATTTATTGCAAAGAGCATGGTATTCGACATCAGACTACTCCTCCTAAGACGCCACAATTGAATAGCTTAGTTGAGAGGATGAACATGTCTTTGATGGAGAAAGTTAGATGCCTACTGTCACATGTAAAGTTGCATAAGACATTTAGGGTGAGGCTTTATTCACAGTAGTACATGTATTAAATCGCTCACCCTGTAGGCTTTATTCACAGCAATACATGTATTAAATCGCTCACCCTGCATCCCTTTATAGTCTAATGTTTCAAAAAAAAACTTGTTAGGAAAGGATGTTTTCTATGATCATCTAAGGGTATTCGGCTGCAAAGCTTATATCTATATCCCTAAACATGAGAGATTCAAGCTTGATGTTAAGACTTGCTAGTGTATATTTATTGATTATAAAGAAGATCAATTCGACTATTAGTTTGATGATCCAGTACAGAAGAAGCTGATTCGGAGATGTAATGCTATATTTGTCAAAGATCAAACCATTAAAGATCTTGGCAAAGTGAAAAGGGATGTTCCAAGAACTAACAGTGACCTAATGGACTTAGAGTTAATTCCTCCGAAAACAATGCCACGATAATTTAGAAATGAATTTGAAAATTGCTAGTTGAACATAGCTAATGATGATGTTTCCATTCAAAATCAATCAGATAAAGATTTTGATGAAGATGATGTTCAAATTAACCACCAGCACCAAAGACTGCTCAGATTCCATAAAGGAGATCTACACGAGTAAGATAAGCCTTTCCTAGATACTCCAGTGATCAGCACATGATAGTTAATCATAGGGGAGGACCTGAGAATTTTCAAGAGGCTATGATAGATAAACATAAGATGAAATAGGTTAAAGTCATGCAAGATGAGATGAAATCCTTGCATGAGAATAAAAAACTTTTAAGCTAATGAAGTTATTAAAAGGTGAGAAAGCTTTGAAAAATAAGTTGGTGTTCAGGATTGAGAATGAAAAACACAATCCTCATCCAAGTTTCAAAGCTAGATTGGTTGTTAAAGGATTTACCAAAGAAAAGGTATTGATTTTGACGAGATGTTTTTCACCAGTTATGAAAATGACATCCATCTGTATAGTGCTCGGTATAGCAGCAAGTCTAAACATGGAAATCAAGCAATTGGATGTCAAGATAGCCTTTCTTCATAAAGATTTGAGAGAGGAGATATATATGGAGTAGCTAGAGGGTTTCATGGAAAAGAGAAATGAGGACTATGTGTGTAGATTGATGAAAAGCCTTTATGGTTTAAAAAAAGCACCGAGATAGTGGTCTAAGAAGTTTGAGCAAGTTATCAAGGAGCAAGGTTATAAGACGACTACTTTAGATCATTGTATTTTTGTACATAAATTCTTTGATGATGATTTCATTATCCTTTTGCTATATGTTAATGATATGTTGATTGTTGGCCAAAATATCATTAGAATTAACAGTTTGAAGAAGCAGATAAGCAAGTCTTTTGCCATGAAAGACTTGGGGCCAACAAAAAAGATTCTTGGCATGATGATTATCAGAGACAGGGCGCCAAGAAATTATGGTTGTCACAAGAGAAGTACATTGATAAAATACTTCAAAGGTTCATCATGGATAAAGCTAAAGCGATTATTTGTCTTCTTGCTAATTACTTTAGGCTAAGTACTAAACAATGTCCTTTGATGGATCAAAAGAAGGAAGAGATGATGAAAGTCCCCTTTGCTTCTTCATTTAGAAGTTTGATGTATGCTATGGTATATACATGACCAGATATTGCTCACACAGTTAGAGTAGTGAGTATGTTCCTTTCAAATCTTGGTAAGGAACATTAAGGTGCGGTGAATTAGATTCTTAGATATTTACGTGGTACTTCCAAAATATGATTATGTTTTGGAACTACCAAGTTTGTGTTAGTTGGTTACACAGATGTAGACATGATCAGTGATGTTGACTCGAGAAAATATATTTCAAATTACCTAATTATCTTTCCAGGGGGAGTTATGTTATGACAATTGAAATTATAAAAATGTGTTGTTCTATCCATCACTGAAGGGGAATTTATTGTTGCAATTGAAGCATGAAAGGAGCTCCTATGGATGAAGTTCTTAGATGAACTTAGTTTTAAGCAGGATAGATATCGACTGTTTTGTGACAATAAAAGTACTATTCATCTTAGGAAGAATTCCTCCTTCTATTCAAGATCAAAGCATATTGATGTGAGATATCATTGGATCAAAGAGGTGTTAGAAAAGAAGTTATTGTAGCTTAAGAAGATTCATACGGATGAGAATTGATTAGATATGATGACAAAATTAAGTTTTACCAAGGGAAAAGTTTGAGTTCTGTCTATTATCTACAAAAATGATAGTAAACCTTATGTAGTTGGTTGGGGGAGAATTGTAAAGCGATATCGACTTACATGGGGTACTACCATATAATGCTCTAAAAGATTTAAAAAACATAGCTTGCTTTGGCAAGCTGTCAACAACTTGCATTAAGTAAGCTAGGCGGTGGAGGGTCTATAAATAGACCCTACTTCCCTTTTTCTTAAGGGTGGATGATATATGCATATGCGGGTGATATGTGGTGAGCTAAAGAGAGAGTTTAAAAAGCCATTTGTGTGTTCCAAAGATTACAAGAGTCTGATTTTTTAGCAACGTTTTCTTAAAAAGGTGAATGACAAAATAGTAAGGATATTATCTTAGGGATAATAAAATTAGGAAACACTTTGTATGTGAGTGTCACTATTTTGTCGTGTCATTTTTCACTCTCCGTACTTGCTAATTTTTTTAGTGGAAGATTTATTTAGAATTTGCCTCGTAGACGTAGTCCAAACTAAAAGGTGAACTGCGTTAAATTTTTATGTATTATTTCTTTGCTTATTTTACCTGTAGATATAATTCGTTAATTTTTTCTCAAAATGTTGTTAATTCCCCTTACTATATCAATAAATGATGATATAGAAAGAAGAACAAAGATGAGTGTTTGAGTTTTAGAAATTTGTTAAATAAATGTTAGAACTTTCTGGACCAATTTGGTAAAAATCATATTAAACATTAGTTAATTTTAAATAATTAATAAATAAAATTTTAAATATCTAAATTAATGGATATATAACACGTCAGTTTTTAGGTTAGTATTTGAACTGATTTGGCATGCCATGCGTTTTAAAATAATAGAAACATCATATCTAAAAGTGTTCCTTTTTGAAACAAATCGTTCCATTTTGAAAACGTTGGGAAGCGAACTATTACTACTAAAGATGACGACAAGGCTCTTCTTCAATTTTTGGTTAAACGTTGGAGGAGTAATTAAACCTTTGTCATTGTAATTATAATGTCGAAGTTGTGATTGGGATCGAAATTTGCAATTTAAAACCTAATAAATATTTCTTTTGAATCATAATTATGGACACCACGTACGCTTTTTCTGAGTGTTAAATAATAGTCCACCAAAGCCTCCCTAATAAGGATTCATGTCCGATTTTGTCTAAAATCAACTGGTCCCTGTCTTCGTCTCTAGTCACTATGCGATGGGGGGTTCTAAATCAGTGTACATGTCAACTATTTTTAAGGATTGACACGATACATTTTCATTTAAATGTCTTTCACTCGGTCAAGCTCTTCATCTATTGTGGTCTGAGCTTGCCAGCTTTAGATAGTTTGGCATTGTTGGCTTACCGTTACACTTGATTTTCAGCAGTCAATGAAGGAACTGATAGATGAAATGAAGTTGGAAGTTACCTGTTGAATCACAACTCATAGGCTGAAGAAATAAATGAAGGAAAACAGGTACTCATCAAAACAAGTACAAAAAGAAAAAGAAAATCACGCTCTCATTCCACGATTTGTTACCCTTGTATAATGTTTCAGGCTTCCCTTTACAGCGATTATAAATGCCTGTAAAATATACAAATTGACGGGTCATTCACATGTACAGTACGTTTCTGGCTCAACAGCCAGGATTAGGCAGTTGGGCGCTGCTGAAACAAAACTGTGGGAAGTTATGGGTTGCTTTACTTCCAACCAATAGCCGACCCCTAACCTATATATATTATGTTCGTGGGAGGTGATGTAATTGAAGAAAAAAGCTAGTAGTGAGCTAGCACCTCCAAAGCACCTAATAAATATTTGTCAAGGATTAAAAAATGTTTAAGTGTTTGAATATGATAGCACTATTAAAAGGGTGATCTATAAGTCAACAAACTCGCAATGTTGAGTCCTAATCTCCTTGTTACATTAACTTACAACATCATTTTCGGCATCTAAATCACAAGTCTTGGATTAAAACGTTAACTTCAAAGCTTTGGAATATCCCATTTGAAAACTAGCTATTATCTTGACCTCTTGCATATTTATGTGCACATCAGAACTTGGCTAGTCAAGCAGTGGTATGTTTTCCTGTAGCAATTTGAGCATAGCTTTCAGTTCAGACGACTAATAAATAATAATGAGCTTTCTGGACCTTTAGTTTGTGGCCAAAGGGGGAAGGGTACATTTCAGAGAGCAACAGGAAATGCCTTTCCCCACATTCTGACTTTTTAAGCTAACATTAATTATCATCAACCCCAAGCTAACAAATTTTGGACGTTTCCTTTGTTCATGAAAAATCTCACTATAACACATGTTGACGGTATAACCAACCTCACCCTTATACCATCAGACACACGTTATCATATGGACAATTGCTAAATATTATTAAATTCCCTTATCTGCCAACTGTTTTGTTGGCTTGACTTGACTTGATTAAATTTCGCCTCACTATCGTCTTTCTTATTACTAGAAATATATTAATTACACCAGAATTTAAACTGAAATTATAAAAGAATTCGCTTTTAGTTTATAAAGCAAGATAGGAATTATTATCAACTACTTAACCAGTTTTTGTGTAGCTAAGTTTTTTCATTTCAAAAGTAAGTAAAACATGATGACTAATGACAAAGGAAGTCCGACTAGGAGTATAAATGTACATATATCCTCATTTTGGCACAGCCATACAAAGATTTTGTGTCAAAAATGCAAAGTCCACTCGGTGCATCTAAAATGAGTAACTTGCTATTACTCACCATACCTGCATTTAATGGGCAGACAAAAGAGGACTTGTTTCTGATTTTAGTTGGAGAAGACTTAATTACTAATTCATGACAAAAGACGCTTTAAACCAGTATGCATAAATCAACTATATCGAACTTTACATCTAATGCACGCATGCTCTACATATCTCTAAATTATTAAGTCCTCAGGTATATTTTTTATCTATGTCCTTTGCTTCTCACGAAGTTACCGAAATCTTTCTATTCAATAGTTCCCAAGTGCATGTTTCCTTATTAACTTAGCTAAGTGCAATGATAATAGCCCTTAAGGTTGCAGCTTCGTCAACCTCCACCTTCCAACCACTGGCAAACAAGCAGTCTAATTAAGTATCCAAGACACTATATTCATCATCTACTAGAAAACTTAACTTTGAAAAAATAACATAAAGGAAATTACATATAAATGGTTAAGCCTTTGTTCGTCAATATATATATGTATATATATATATTGACAAACCAACAAACCAAGGCTTAACCATGCGCATAAAAAGAAGAAGAAGACAAAGATTGAATAAATGCGATCTATGAATTTAGCAAATTAATTAAACAGTAATGAAGTCGACTAAAACCATTCATAAAAGTGACATGAATGGTATGGTACCCACATTTATTTCCTTTACTTGCCACCTATACGAGTCTATCTGTTCAAACACACACCATTTACTCCCCCCATGTCTCTGTCTCGCCAAATTTCATACATGTTGTATAATCCTTCATTCATATCACCATTTTCACGGTTAGTTGTTTGGTGATTGTTGTATCTTTTCGTCAATCACTTAGCTGACAAACTGGTGTTCCCTCTTCATATTAGCTAATAAGTTTGACACGATAGTACTTCTCCTATATTTTCTCCACATATCCTCCATACCAAACTTGTTAATTGGCTGCAACAATGGAGATAGGGGGGGGAAGTAGTAGTTATAATAGTAGTTTCAACACTAGCGGGGGTAGCGGTGGCCGTGGAGGTGGCAGCAGCAGCGATAACGTGAACCACGATACGCGTGAACGTGGAATAGGAACATACTTGGTCTGGGAGGATCTAACAGTCGTGTTGCCAAATTTTGGACATGGACCAACCAAGAGGTTGCTTCAAGGGCTTAATGGGTATGCTGAACCAGGTAGAATCATGGCTATCATGGGTCCTTCTGGTTCTGGAAAATCCACACTCCTCGATGCCCTAGCAGGTTCCTCTCTTTCTCTCACCTTTATCGATCTCTCTATTTAGCTAATATTCAAAGCACATCATAAAGATTTTCATGGTATGTTTTCTTTTTATCCCTGGTATGGACTAGGTTTTAGTAAAAGTCTCCTGTCTGTCCTTCTCAACAATAATGAGTCCATTGTTTTCTCTTCTGGTTTGTCTCTTTTTTCTGGTCGCCAAAGCCAAACCAAAACGGGAAAATTACCCTGGGGTTTTTCGGGATCATTTATGTCCTTTGCATTTGAGTACTGATCTTTATACTATACATGGAAATTTTCTAATAAACCAGCAATAATTACAAGTGAGGAAAGACTATATGTCGTTAGGTGACGAGTTTCATCATTTTGAGAGGGAAAGTAATAGAAACTATATATCTTAAGTACTTTATTATTGTATTATCAAAACTCGAATCTAAAACATTCGAGGATTGTTAAGTTTTCATGTACATATCCTGTATGACAAATCTACATTGCTGCAGGTCATCTCTTTATGTGAAAAATTTTGAGATAATCTAAATTCTTATCACGAATTTGGAAGCGGTAGTGGACCTTAATCCTAAAAAACGTACCAAAAATTAACAAAAACATGTTTTGTTTAATTCACTTTGAATGACTGACCCCTATAATGTTGCGAGTCATCAGAGTAATAAAAGTTGGGAAGATATCCTCTGGAGCCGATAAAAACGTATACTAATATAAACTAGAAAGCTTGAAAAGCATTACGGTCCACTCCAATTAATGCCTCGACTTAACTGCCAACCACCTGAATGAAAGGGATTGCCAGACCAAGTGGGTTTGGTCTTTGTTTGAAAATCGAAAACCAATTTAAATTGCTAGGAAATGCTAGTACGTAGTAGTTCCATAAAGGAATTGTTACATGTAGCATAAGGTCGTAATTATATAGGAGTTCAAATTTATGGATGACCACTAACCAAGCTCTATTGGGGAACAAGTACGCCTGTTAATATTGTGCTGATTTTCATTGCGTGTATTAAGTTTGTTCATGTGATGTGATGTTTTCCATTAATTTCACCCATGTTTTGGATTGTTAGAGAGTATATCGAGTACGAACAAAGATCGTTGTGGAGAAATATGTAATCGGAGCTCATAATCACTCCTCTACATGAGATAATATGTGTATATATGATGAATGAGTATGCCATGGTAATACTTTGATTGTCAAGTTTCAGCTTGAAATTAAGCTGGCTTTAAGAGATGGTCATTTTTTTTTTCACTTAAAATGTTGCCCCCTGGAAAAATGTTGCTGACAAGTTACCTGAACTTGCCACAGGAAGACTCTCGAGAAATGTAATAATGACAGGGAATGTTCTATTCAATGGGAAGAAGAGGAGGACAGACACTGGTGTTGTAAGTAATTTTCACCAATGTTTACCGATTTTGCGTTCAACTAGTCTTGCAATTCAGTGTTTACATAAAACTATATTAGTTTCAGTTCGAATAACTTGTTCCTAGTCTATAGAAATGATTTATTAACATGAACAACGTATCTGAACCTTGACTATCTGTCATGTCCAGAAAATTTTCTTTTTTTAGCTTAACAAAAAATTGTTGTTACTTGGTCTGACAAATTTCAGGCTTATGTGACACAAGAGGATGTACTGTTAGGAACTCTAACAGCTAGAGAGACCATCACTTATTCAGCACACTTGAGGCTTCCGGCTACGATGTCCAAAGAGGAGATTGATGAAGTTGTGGAGGCAACGATTATTGAAATGGGACTCCAAGATTGCGCGGATCGGTTGATTGGGAACTGGCATTTGAGAGGAATCAGTGGAGGAGAGAAGAAGAGACTGAGTGTTGCACTGGAAATTCTCACTAAGCCACGCCTGCTGTTTCTTGATGAACCTACCAGTGGACTTGACAGTGCCTCAGCTTTCTTTGTAGTTCAAACTCTTCGAAACATAGCTCGCGATGGAAGGACTGTGATATCTTCAATTCACCAGCCAAGTAGTGAAGTGTTTGCTCTGTTCCATGATCTTTTCTTGCTTTCCAGCGGTGAAACAGTTTATTTTGGCCAAGCTAAGATGGCTGTAGAGGTACGAAACTACGAGAGCAGGACTCTTGCTTGCTGTCAATTTTGCATTGAAACAACGAAAGAAAGCATAAAACTCTGAACAAGGCCTATTGATCCTAACTTGTTAAAGGGTTGATCATTGCAGTTCTTTGCTGAAGCTGGATTTGCATGTCCAAGTAGAAGGAATCCTTCTGATCACTTCCTACGTTGTGTAAATTCAGATTTTGATGCTGTGACGGCCACATTGAAAGGGTCTCAGAGAATTCGTGTATGTACCTCTCATACATATCTCTACATGCCTAAACATTGTTGCAGATGCCTTTACCAAATGTCAACTTAAATTTTGTCCTTTTTAATTATAGGATATCCCAAGAACAGCAGATCCTTTTATGAACATGGCAACAGCAGAGATCAAAGCTAGGCTTGTTGAGAAATATAATCGGTCGAATTATGCAAAGATGGCAAAAGCTAGGATAAAGGAAATATCATCCATTGTAAGTAACTCAAACATTGGCATTTGCCTTGGTTGTTCTTCTCGTCAATTGGTTAAAGAAGACATGTTTTTCAGGAAGGACTGGAACCGGAAACAAAAACTCGACGTCAAGCAAGCTGGTGGAAGCAATTATCAATATTGACGAGGAGATCGTTTGTTAACATGTCAAGGGATTTTGGTTATTACTGGGCAAGGATAGTCATATACATTCTTGTCTCTATCTGTGTTGGTACAATTTACTTCAAGGTTGGACATGGCTACTCTTCAATCGTGGCCAGAATAGCGTGCGGAGGATTCATTACAGGCTTCATGACGTTCATGTCCATTGGTGGCTTCCCATCTTTCATTGAAGAAATGAAGGTAACGATCTCATCCCAAAGAAAAGAAAAGAAAAGAAAAAGTACCAAATACCCTGTTGAGTATAAACATCAATAACATTATTCTTCTTTGTAAACAGATCTTCTATAGGGAGAAGCTTAATGGGTACTACGGAGTTACTGTGTATATACTATCCAACTACCTCTCCTCCCTCCCGTTCTTGGTTGCTGTAGCACTTGTCACGGGGACTGTATGTTTTAACATGGTAAACTTCCGATCGGGATTCTCTTACTACGCCTTCTTCTGTCTCAACATCTTTGGCTGCATTTCTGTGATAGAGAGCTTGATGATGGTTATAGCCTCATTAGTGTCCAATTTCCTGATGGGACTTGTTACTGGGGCTGGAGTGATTGTAAGATTAAAGCACTCTTATACCAACTTAAAATTTTCTTATATTTTACACTGTCCATATGGTTCTGTCCTGTGGAAGGTTTCATCAATATTTGGTGGTTTTCATGCAGGGAATCATGATGATGACCTCTGGGTTCTTCAGATTGCTGCCTGATCTTCCTAAGCCATTCTGGCGCTACCCCATTTCATATATTAACTACGGAGCATGGGGAATTCAGGTAAATTATGTAAAATTCATACAATTATCTTGCTTTATGCCCAAAAAAAAACAAAAAACTAGTTTCTTTACTTTGCTTTGTTAATGGGAGTGCAGGGTGGAGTGAAGAATGATTTTCTTGGCCTCGAGTTTGACCCTCTAGTACCTGGAGACCCGAGAATCAAAGGAGAATTTGTGGTTACGAATACATTTGGAGTCTCACTAGACCACTCAAAATGGTGGGACTTGGCTGCAATCTATCTCATTCTTGTAGGCTACAGACTCCTGTTCTTCATAGTCCTCAAGCTCAAAGAGAGAGCTTCCCCAGTTGTGAAGGATCTTTATTCCAAGAGAACACTGCAAATACTTGAGAAGAGGCCTTCATTTAGGAAGATACCAATAGTTGTTTCCAACAGGCACCAACCACTTCACTCGCTGTCTTCTCAAGAGGGTCTTAATTCTCCACTACACTAGCTGCGTTATCAAGTACTATATATATATTCTTTAGAGCTTAAAGAAATACTGAAAATGCTGTAATGGTGACAACTTTAGCGGCTCCTGTAATTTCGTAATTTATGCTCTTACTTATATACTAAACAGAAAAAGAGATACAAGCTCCCGTTAAACTGCGGCATTCGTCCTTGATTGAAGATCAAGAATACTAAGGCTTGCCTGACATTTGCTTATTAATGTACAGTCTATGACTTTTTTTTTAAATTTTTGTGTGATTTTCCCATTGGTCTGCTTCTTAAACGACTGCAGTCTATGTCTGCACTTTGAGAAGGAAGCTATGACATTGAAAAGTAACTGTTTAACTTAAAGCATCCTATCAGAAATCCAGCTGCGTATACAGTGAGATTTGAGCGAGGTTAAATTAAATGTTGGGAACTGTTTCTTTCTGTACGAACCCACTCAGCTACTTTGGTGGCAGGTCAGAGCTTGCTTTGTTTTAACCTCTGTTGATGGACGTCAAGTTGAAGAAAATGCCAACAAATTTCCTGGTTATGCAGACCGGCACATGGAAGCATTGAAGGTGGCTATGCCAATTGTTTGGTTTTTTCTATTTTACTCTGCGATCTCTGTTATCTTCAACAACCACCACTGTCATCTGCACGAATACCCCTTGCACACACACACCATTACTTTATCTTGCAGCGACCCAACTGAATGTGTCTATGTCTGTGTCTGATACTTACAATAGCTTCAATTTATGTTGTTTAATCTTTGACAGATGGAAATGGCATTTAATCTTATCCTCGCAAAAAGTTGCAATTAATCTTATCCTCGCAAACATAGAAAGGGAATTAAATTATGATATATGTGTGACCACAAATTTAGCTCTGAACATAACTTCCCAAAAAAAAAAATCACCACGTCAAATATAAGTAACAAATTCAATTTCATTTTAACAATCTTATCCTTTTCGACCTTTATGTCTCCTATATTTGAGTTGGTAACTTGAGACTTTACTTAAGTTACATTACTTTATTGACTATCTAAACTATATTAATTATCTCTATGCTAACCTCTCTTCTTGAATAAGTCCTCTGATATGAATAAATTATTTGTAACTTTTGCTAATCACTTTAAAGGCCTTTCTAATGGACTCATATGGATTAGGTTCATCTCACTACAACAAAGTTGATTTTTGGTTACAAAAAAAAATGTCAATTATAGTATTTGTTACATTTATGTTTCATCACGCAAAACATCGTCGAATTCTCTTAACTGAAAACTATAAGTGACATTTTCAAAAATCATAACCAAGCTAAAAGGATTTGGCTATATTTTTAAAACCATAGCTGAAAACATTTGACTTTGTTTTATAAAACGTAGCTAATTGTATTTAGCTACAAAGATAAAATCATAGCCATTAGTTTTTGGCTAGGTTTTTATCTTCGTAGCTAAATATTATTAGCTACAATTTCAAAAACATAGCCAAATATGTCAAATCGTACCTAAATGTTATTTGCTATGTATTTAATAATGTTGCAATATATTTTTGTTAAATTTTTAATCTATTATATTGAACAACATGTTTTGTATATGATATATCGATATTTTTGTGATTTTATTATACAAATAAATTATATAAAAATATTGTTAATTCAAAATATTGATCATTGTATATAAAAAGTAAAATTATATAAATATCATTAAATTATACTCGCGAAAAGAATATTCTTCCTAGACAAGATATTAATGGCAACCTTAACAGTTCTTATGGACAAAACAATAAATAAAGAGATCAGTTTACAAATTATAAATGCTGATATTAAAAAATATTATAGAGTAACTCCTATATATGTGTTGCTTCCTATTGAACTACAACTTAGCAAGAACAACAACCATTCACTTTATGTCCAATTTCTATTCATATTTCACCCATTAATGATTCTAAAAGAGCAGCCTTTTCCTGCTACAAAATATTAACACAAATATATTAATTCTACATTTCAATTCATTCATTAAATTAATGGTTGTTAAAGAAAATAGTTGCTTAAAACTAGGGCATTTAACTTTGTCTCCTCATCTATGGTGCTTATTATGGGTAGGTCCTCTAAAATATCTTGTTTTTAAATGAAAGAACATGGTTGCTCAAATCATGCTTCAATTATAAATCAATCAATCTCTTAATGTTATTAGAACTTATGCATTAACGCTTAAAAACCAACTCAAAACAAACTAATTTGCAACAGAAACTGTACACTATATAAGAAAAAATCAAAAGAAGGCAGCAAATCGGTTCTATGATGAAAGCATGTGTTTTTATCATCAATTATAAGCATTCCCTTGTTCTAAACCTGCAAAAACAGATCTAAATTCGGTAAATACCACACTTAATAGATGAGTATAAAGAAAGGGAGAGAAAACCAAAGGAGAAAAAATATGACAGACAAAAAGGAAGAGAAAAAGCATGACTTCTAATATACTAGCAAAGCAAAAGCTTCAGCTATTAAGATTTTCAAGATAACTTCCATTATGTTTTTAGTAAATATAGGGTCTCATGATAATGTTATTACATACGTTGATGATATAACATAGTTCAGTTGGCATTTCCAATACTAGGAGGCTTAAACTTTGTGGTCTTAATCAATGGCTTAGCTTTACACTTGGAAATAAATGGCTCATAAGATATAAATGTAAGTATAATTAAAGTGAAAGCAATACATACTGAGGCCTAAAATTCAACTTTCTAGGTTGTTTTCAGAAGTCTAAGTTTGATGCTTCTGTAGTTTCTTCTCTTGAGTCTTTAGTAGAGTGAAAGCTTCTCTTCTTAACACTTGCTATTGCCAGAAAAACAAATATTTTTCATGCCATAACCTACTTTAGGAGAACCATGATTTAACAATTTATATTCAGGCCATAAACATAAATTAGGAATTTCAAGAGAGCAAAATGATAAGTGATTCTTAAAATTGAGTAGGAAAATGTTATGATACTGTTTAAAGAAAAGTCTTGTGTGGTTTGCTAATACATCACACTAAAATGGTTCTACATCGTTTCACAGATTATAGAGTAAGCTTCAGTTCATTTCATCCAGCATTAGTCAAGAGGTGGCCAATAACAATTTATAAACAATAAGAATAAGTGTTCACAAAAATTAAGGCAAAATACTACCAAGTGAAAGCATGTAAGTTCTACACCTTCATTCGATATGCCATCTGTATCCTGACATTCATTTGCAACATTATAGATCAAGCTTTAGTTTAATACAATTTATAAGGAGAAACTCTCAAACCAAAAGTCTTCATAAACTTGGAAGCCTAAACGTTCCTTAACTTTAGAATCAATCAAAATCCACAGTTTGCTTTATTACTAAAAATAAAAAAAGAAACATGAATTGTTTTGAATGGTTGGATTGAAACACGAGGAAGTAGATCCATAATTTATTTACATTGCTAGAAGAGTAAAAGAAAAAGATATCATAAGTAAAGCGCCCCAATAATTAAATGTCAAATAGGAGATTACAAATGGAAATGATGAACCATTTATTCATGTCATTTGTGGCAAAGATACAGAGGAATAACACATAGAGAAGATGTCCAAGGGAAAAAGAAAGAGATGCAAACCAAAACACAAAGGAAATGTACATAATGATCGATTAATCAATGAAGTTAAAGAAAACTGAATAAGCAAAATCTTCAAGACGATGCAATATCCAAAATAATCAAGTACCAAAAGAAACCATGCTTAGCATATGGACTATACATAATGCTTTACCAAATAAATATGATTAAGGGTTACACAACAAGATCACTTTCTGGAAAGTCCACTAAGGAGAAACAAATAAGTTTCCCATGTAAATCTATGACTCTTCAAAATAAAAGGTGATGCAAGTCCATGTATCATAAAAGGTGATGCAGGAAACCTTTTCCCGACTTAGCCATAAAAAGCCAAAAGGAAATTCTAGAAATGTCATATCATGTTAACTACTTTGGGAATTCTATTATATAAAACAATTTGAAAAAGTCTGTAGAAAGGGAATTGCCTGTCTAGAAATCAAATATGTTATATTCTAAGTAATAAAATCCTCCTCGTGTTGTATAATAAAATATGTTAAGAGAACAATGCTGAAACAAAATAATTAACAAAAAAAGAAAAGGAAAACATGGGGATGTGGATTATCTTAAATCAACTAAACTTTAAACCATCTTATACTTGTTATACATTAGATGCATATACAATGACGGAATGATTTGTGATTTGTGAAAAATTGTATGAAGAAGGGTGTTCCAAAAATTTTCTTTCACGTGGAGGTCATTGGACATTAACCCCATAAGGTTGAACAAATTTCAAGGACAGACCAGTACTAATAGCGACATGGAAAGCAGTCATGGGCTTTTCAGTGACATCAACATATATTGAATTGGGATATTCCTTAAAAAAGTTATAAATGATGGTCCAATCACTTTCAATGGCGGCTTTGTACAATGGCAAGTAACGATCGACACGAGAAGGCAAGGCAAGGCTAGCACGTCTGACCGTTTTTCTTGACTTTTTATTCTTCTGTCATGTCTGCTTTTTATATCAACAAGTTTTATAATATTTATTCCACGACAGGATTTAGGAATGTTTCAGTGAATGCATTTATGACTGTTTGATCAATAATTTAACTAAGTTGTTGCGGTAGGGAATGAATTTTTTAGGCTTATAAACAATGAGGAAGATATATGCAAATACGCCTAGTCGATTGGAATTG
>JANSVA010000008.1:25438605-25474313 GCA_025504915.1 Erythroxylum reticulatum | reverse complement strand
AGAAATAATTAGAATATAATAAAGATATATATAAACTAAAATGGATAAGATATAAAAAAAGTTAAATTAAATAAACTCCAACTGTATAATAAGATAATGAACTATTGTGTAATTTTTAAAAAATTTAGAGACTATTTTATAAATTTAAAAATTAACCGAAACGTTACTTGGTATTAATCGATACCGATATAGTATCATATCAGAATCCAATTCAATATCAAATCCGATACGATATTTATAACATTGGTTGAGATTGACAGAGTATTTAAAGTTAGTTCAAGTGACATCAAGATTTAACCATTTATGAGAGTTCTTAGCGTTAACAATTAAGCCCTGATCTCTTTCTAAAACAAAATGAAAGGGGTTTTCTAAGAGAAATTTTCGATCATCAAGAAGCAAGAGTTACAGGAGTTTGAAGAATAGTTTCTTACAGAAAACTTTCGGGCATTTTAATGGCGAAACTCTATTTTTGCAAGCTAGTGAAGATGGGATTGTGAGGATAAAGCTGGTGGTGAAAAGCTGAAGCAAATGATGGAGAGACGTTGGAAGTGCGTTTGAATCTTTTGAGAAGAGAGCATCATTCGAGAGTCACGAAGGAAATCAAGCAACATTCATAGATTCCTGCTAGTTTTTCTTAAGAAAATTGGTCGATTTTTCTTCCAAGAGTTATAAAACACAAACCAGGCTAAAAATCAGGCCGGTTTGTATTTATTCCAGTAAAATCGACCGATCCGATCTGATTTTTAAGTCATTGACAAATTTAATTTCATTTTACCTTCAAATATACAATCTTATCCTCTTGGAGACCTTCTTGTCTCCTATATTTGTGAGTTAGTAACTTGAGACTTCAGTAAGGTACTTAACCATATTAATTATCTCTATGCTAATCTCTCTTCCTTGAATAATTCCTGTGGTTATGGATAAATTATTTGTAACTTGTCCTAGTCTCTTTAAAGCCTTTCAGGTGGCCTTATATGGATTAGGATAATCCCCTTCTTTCTTTCTTTTCTTTTTTTAATTTTCTTGCTTGTTTTGAATATTAAGACCTGAACTGCAATATAATGTTTCTTTTTTGGAGTTCACAAATCATATTTACATGGTAGGAAACCATTTCTTAACATATACTTGTAAAAATATTTTTCCATTATATATTTATGTCCATGTAACCATTATATTTTCCTTTGTCATATTTAGTACAACACAATTATATTAATATGGCATACTTATTATATCATAATTCTTAGTGCAATATTGTTTCCCAAATTAACTATACATTTTCTAACGTTCTTGTGTTTAATTTAAAATAACCTTCCTCTATTGAAGTATGAAATCTAATTGCTTGCTAACTTATTTGACTTATATTACTTTGTTTTTTTTTTGGACAATATGTCTATTATATTTTTTCATTCCTTCTTTTTTAACTTCATCTTCTTTAACATTGTTAAGATTGGTTTATCTCTTGTTTCTTTTATATATGTATTGAAATTATCACAATCGGTTTTAACATATCATATCACACTTTTCTCTTATACTAAGGATGTTCTAAACCACCACTATTTGCTTTTCAATATCTATATAATCTACTCATATGATGAATTTATATTTGTATGTGTTGGACCCCATTTTCGAAACTCAACTATCCGAAATATCATAAAACGTGAGCGTATTCTAATGAAATCTCCTTAACTATCGTTGGTTCATCTTCATGCTTTGATACCATAAATGTTGGATCCTTAGGTCCCGGCGGGTGGGTTTGTCGCGACAATCTTATGTTTCGTCGCTTCAAACGGACGAGAACTTTTGCAGAGACTTTTTGAGAAAAGTTCACTGTGACAAACATTAGACTTCGCTGCGGCGAAGGTCCAAAATTCCCCCCCCCCCCGGGATAAATACTCCGCGGCAAAAAGCTTGACTTCACCACGGTGAAGATGCACAATTAACCATAATAATACCTTTCGGGAAAGGTTCGTCGCGGCCAACTATGGCTTCGCTGTGGTTAAACCCCTGAAATCACAACCCAGACCCCAACATCAGACAATGCACAAAAGCAAATACCAAACATACATTTCTCACCACTCCTTAACCTAAAATTTCCAATATCCAACAAGTTCATATTCTATATAGATTGAAAAATCATGAGTAAACCCTAAAAGATTATTATAAATAAAAGGGAACTCTTTCCATTCTTAATCTCGTCACTTAGCAAAAATATTCTCTCAACACCAAAATCCAAAATTTCACCCTCCATATCGTTGGAAACTCATGAGCAACTCAATTACATTTCCTTAACATCAAAAAAAGAGTTCCACAAAGTTTTAATGGACATTTCAAGCCATAATACGTCAATGTCTCAAAATCTCAAAATACAAAAGTTATATGAACTAATAATCCTTCAAATGTGTCTAAAGTCTTGTGTTTACAAAATCTAGCTTAAGATACAAAACATGCAGAATTTGGAGTGATGCCTTAACTCTTGATCACTCGATCTCATTCTCATCATGTGACATACTTTAATGGATTACACCAAACCCACATAACATATAATTCATGAATTGAAAACGGTTTGCCCAAAAAGGCACATTTTGGAAACTTGTTTTTCATGAAGATGAGATATTTTGAAACCCTTTTCCGAAAACATGATTTCATAAATATGTTATTTTAAGAAAAAACATTTTCAACGTCTTTTCATAAATCATCCACACAATTCATGTATCAAACATATAACAATTTCTCAATTCATTCAAGAAGCAATAAATGCAACATTTATGATGAAATTTAAATCATTAACTTCCTTGATTCAAAAAAAAAACATTAGTGATTTGTTTACTCTATTATAAACATGTACCCACCTTAAAAATCATTTCTTAAACCTTGCTCAAAGATGCATCTCCTCTTGATCCTCTTGCCTTCCTTGATTCTCTTTATCAATGACAAAAATTTCCATTCAATAGGAATACAATTTGAGGACCCATATATTGCATATTCACTAAGATAAATTCTAAATACTCAAACTTTTCCAAAAGTCTAAATCTTTGGGTCAATTTTCCATGATCATTCTGATTAAGTAAATGAAGAAATTTGATAACACTTCCTCTATAAAAATTTTCCTCATTGTCTTAAGTTTCTAATGACACTAAAATCATTCAATTTGGATTAGAAATCTAAAAGTTATACCATAAACATTTTTGGACTATTTTATGCTGAAACAGTATTTTGTGTTCAACTTCTATCCAAAAATTGAAATTCTTAGAGACTGAATTAAAACTTCATTTCATCAGACAATTTGTATCCCTATGTCTCTAGTTTACTCCAAATCAAAACTCACTTAATTTCAATAACTACAGTACAATATGTCGTCAAAATACCAAAGTATATTTGTGCAGGAAAGTTGGCTTCGCCGCAGCAAAGTCAAGAGTTCGCTGCGATAAATTTGTCCAGAAGCCTACGAAAATCCCAGCCCTCGTCTTATTTTCCAGATCTACACCTAACACATCTTATACAAAAATCATCCTTTCTACTTCATTTTCAACTTCATTTGAACTCAATATCATCTATAAATAAATTATAATCCATAATTGATCATGAATAATAATAATAGAACATACACAAATATACACATTCATCATCAACTTCCTACACATATTCACTTCATTTTCACTTTCATTTAACTTCTAACTATCACCAAATATGCTTCATTCAACAAATCAAGAAGGTTTAATGCTTATACTTATTTGTTTAGCTTCAAGATCTTCAAACTATTCAAGATCTCTCTCTTGAAAGCTAAGGAAATAGAACCCTTGCTTGTTTATCTCTTCTTCTTCTTTTGTCTCCAACGAAACTCTCCTTCTTCTCTCTTCTCACTCACGTTTTCTCCTCCTCTCAAATGCAAGACACCTTTGCGTCTTCCCTTAATTCCCTTAGTGAGTGTGCAATGTCTATTTTACCCTTCCTTTATATCCCTTATGATCTTTATCCTTAAGTGATTTACCAAAAATGCCCTTGACCATTCTTACTACTTTAATTCAATTAACCCATGCAATAAAATCCTACTAACCTTAACATAATAACTAACTTCAAAACCAACAATATGTGTTAACTATATTACAATGTTCTTCATAGCTTTAATGGTTTTAAGTTGTTGTATAAATTGGAATCAGCATGTTTAATGTAGTATCTTTGTTCAACACTTTTCATGTCAATATTGAAGACTTATTGTAGACTTAGATTTGCATGTATTCTTGTCAATTAGTTCTATATTGAAGTCCTAAAGTATAATATTCCCTTTAGATCACTGATTTTCAAGTAGGAATGTTTATAAATTAAAGTTTAAATTCGTAGGTCTTCATCTAAAAGTCGTCTTTTACTCGTGATTAGGAGGTATAGGTCCTCCATACACACTTCTTTGTATAAAATTCTATCACCCTTGATTTCTCTTTTTTTTGACTTAATTACATACTAGGCTAATGCCTTTTTGAATATATTTAAAACCTATTTTTGTATCAAAATTATAGGAACTTACAATTGTCATGTAAATTGCACTTTAATTGTTACATTTACTTTCCAATTCATTAAGGTCAACATATATTGATTTAATATCCATGTATCCTACATTATCCTCACACTCAGTAGTCGATTTATGATCCTCTTATCTACTATTTCTTTAACTTGTTGCATCGAAATCAATAAAAGGAAAATGTCCACTTCTTTGGTTAGTTTTTACTCAAAGAATTCATTAAATGTATCATTTGCATCATCTAAACTAGATTCATTAAAATTACTAAAACTACATTACTTTCTTTATAATATGCTGGATCTTCTTCTTTATCTAACTCAACTCCTCTCACTCCACTATCTTCAACACTTGAAGTAGATCTAACTTGTACATTCTTATTTGATAAGCTTAAGTTTAATTTGTTTAGCAACATCAATTCTAGCATCTTATTTCAACATTTTCTTCTTTATTAAATTAATTAGTACCAATTTCAACACTTATTCCAACACTATTGATATCTTCAACTGATGTGGTAATTTCATCATTATTTTAGCAACTTCAAATTTAATTTTTCTTCTTACTCCTCTTTATTAACTCTTATTTCAGCACCAATTCTAACACTAACAACAACTTAAAATGATTGAGTAAAATATGTTTCAATGCTATCATATTAACATTTTTGTTTTCCCTCACCATAATTGTAGCCTTTACAACTTTACTAAGATTAATAAAAACTTTAATTAATTAGGCAACACGTGTTTGAACATCTTTATTAGCTTATACTTCTTACTCATCATCAACTCTAAATTCTACATCTTTACTAGGACTGGTGATAACATCAAGTAATTGGGCAATATGTGTTTAGGCATCCTCAACTTATGTTTTTTCCTTCTCATTATTAACTATGATTTATGCATCTTCAACAATATCTATGCCTATTAAGATGATTTACTTACATGTATTTCATCATCTTCAACCCAATTTCTTCCTTCTAATCATCAACTTTAACTTCTACATATTCACCCAGACTAATGATAGATTCAAATATTTCATTAACATTTTTTAGGAGCTTCAACAGTTGTTTCGTATTCCTCACCATAAACTCTAAATTTTGTATTCAAGTAGGGAACTTTCAATCTACAACACTTACATTTTCCGAAGAGGCTTCATTGGTAGAAATAATCCTTCTTCAACATTTTATAGCCATTACTATACAATGACACCTCCATTCTCAAACAGTTGTATTTTAATATCAAGTATTACTTAATATATAGTATTCTTTCACCAAACAACTTAATTCTTCTTTAAAAGTATCATACGAAAACCTGTACATATTATTTCCCTTCTCCGTAACCTAAATATTTAATAGTATATATTAATTGGACCATGTTTAACTGCTCTAAATCAACTCTAAAATGATACAATTGTTCTCCCGTATATATATCATAGGTATGAAATTATGCCTATATACTAAAATTAAAATTTACCTATATATCTAAAACCATTTAATTACATTAAATTTAACTAATCAATCAATATACTTTGAATGAGCATGCATTAATATACTTTAACCATTAAAAGTAAAATTATGTTTTAAGATTACAAGAATACTATGATATTAAACAAAATAACATTGAGCATAAGGTTGTTACCATATTAAACAAATGAAATGACTAATTTATATCCATTTCACTATGCATTATAAAACAAGTTTGTGTTAAAAAGAAGGGAACAAAATGTACAAATATTATGAAAATATCAATCCTAAAAGGAAGACATATGTGATCACTTGTTGAAACCAAAGGATAAATTACCATTCTAGTAATCTTTTTAGCATCCAAAAAGCTTCTTAGAAAAAAAATTATTACTTAAATTATCTAATAACCAGAAAGCTTAAAAGAGCAAGTATTATTCATACCATAAAAACAAATAAAATAAAGACTTTAATAAAATATTTGATTTCTCTTAATATTTTTTAAAAATTATATTGCCCTCTCTCTTAATCAAAATATTAAATAAATTTCCTAATTACTAAGATTCTATTAATTTAATTGACCTTAAATTTGATCAACAAATTGACTTAACCAAATTTAGTAGATAATACACTTATCAATTATATATATGATATGACTCTTAGATCAAATAGGTAATAACTCTGTTCAAATATATCATATATGTTATTTCTAATCATGCCTTTTAATTTTATGTGATCATGAATTTGGTCATTCATATCACACATATATTTATTTAAGTAGGAATCATTAATTTAAAACAAAAACATATTCATAATAAATGAAAGTATAACTTTATACTTAGATAATATAAGACAACAATCACATTTTTAATGTGTACTTAATATTTAATTGTTAAAATTTTTAGAACTTTTGGAGCTCATCAAAATTAACATGATGTGAACTTCACGTGCTAGATGCATCTTCTACAAACATAAATAATATAACAACATAAATTTGCAATTAAAATTAGTCTTAATAAATAAAATCCAATCTATTTCAAATTAAAAATTTTCTCTTTAATTGTTGTGTACATACAACCCATTTGATTATAATATATAGAATCATTATAAACTAGAATTAAATTCATAATTAGAATTAGAGTTAGATAAATTAAAACATCTTTTAATTAATCTTTACTTTTCTAATTAAATTTATAGTTATAGAGCAAGATGGACATTTAGTAACATATCATGACTACCAAAATATTAATAATCAAAATAATTTGACTTAATATATTCACGCATAGATTTAATCTTTTCATCATCAAATATTTCAATTAGACATTGAATTTAATTTAAAATTGATGTCTACTCTATATTAAATCTAAGAATATTTTATATTATGAATTAGTATTTGATTTATGATTAATTTTTAAAAACTACATTTTCAAATCTTAATTACCATGGCTAGAAAATTTGCAAATTATTAGAATAAAAATAAGAATTTTAGAGTAATAAATCATTTATTAACTCATGAAACTATTTTCACATAATTCATAGTATATGAGATCATAAATGGAATAATTATATAACCATCAAGACATTCACAAACACACGTTTAAATCTCATAACTATAATCATTTAATTATCATTTTTAATATTAAACATTGAATATGACTAATAAAAGATATATAAAGATAAAAATGTCTTTATTAACTAAATAACTTATATATAAATTACAGCCAAGGTGGATTGACTTGTGCACAAAATAACACTAAGTGGGCGAGCGAAATTGCTCTGCGCGTTCCAGCCACAAAGACTGCAATCTACATTGACAGTTGTAAGGAGATTCAAATGAGGACTATGCTCATCACCTTAGACTGCAGAAGGACCCAATCCTCATCATTCAAAAGGAAAAACACAAGTGGTACTGCATTTGCAAGTCCAAAAATGAATTTTGAGTAGAACCAAAAATTGTCTGAGACACCTGCTGTTGAAACAACTGGGAAGGAATGGTGCGGGCTTAAATTAAATGTAATATCAGTTGACAAGCTGCTACAATTTGAATAGTCCTGATTTATGAAAATGAATGACTAAGAGAAAGGGATGGTGTGGTAACAAGGATGTTATTGGCTTCAACTAAGCAGCATCACATCCCACAGGAAGTCACCTAAATGATCTCTTTCAAAGAAAATTCTAGTTTCAGAACTTATCAATCATTTGTCAGACCTAATTTGATAGTCAGAAAATTACAATTAGAATGCCAAACTCGAGCCAATGTCCCAATTTGAAAGATCAAACCAACTGGCTATTGTTTTTTCCCATTCAATACACCATTCTCGACACTACTACCTATCGAAGTCAAGATAAGGTACTTCCACCATGGGCTTGGGGGCTGAACGTCCCCCAAGATCCTCTGGAAAGAATTCGAAGTCAGGACCAAAGTTAAACTTGACCACACAATTTGGCTGATTTGGAAGGGTATACATTGAAGCAGCTGGGTAATAGCGACCACCATACAAATCTTTGAAAGCAACCCCTTGACACACACCATTTCTATAGAAAGATATCTCACTTCCTGCAAAAGGAAAAAAATGAAAGTCCTAAGAAGTCGATACCACAGATGAACAGTCACGCTCAAAGCCATTTGTATTTTATTACAGGCATAATAAGAAAAGCATTTGAATTAATCCAAGCCTTCATATTTTGGTACCTTCCAATCTAGAAACATTCCAACACTTAATGAATCCGAACTAGCTTCAAGACTTAAGAAATGATTAAGTTCGCTGTGCTACTTGTTAAGCCAAATTCACCTCAGCCCCTGATTGTTACGTATGCCATATGTGAAAGCAGAGACATTCAGAAGAAAGCAACTTGACAAAAGCAATCGTAAGTTCATGACAAGCAATTGATTGCTTAAAGGGCCGTCAACTGGTGGAACTTCCAAGAACTTGAACTGAGGACCCAACATGGCCTTAAGGCGCATCTCAACGTATATCTCATCATAATCTTCATAGAGACTCCAATCTAGAAACATTCCAACACTTAATAATACAGAACTAGCTTCAAGACTTGAGAAAATGATCCAGTTCACCATGCTACTTTTCAAGCCAGGTTCACCAGTTCTTGATTGTTAAGTATGCCACATGTGAAAGCAGAGACATTCAGAAGAAAGCAACTTGACAAAAGTGACCAAATGGTAAGTTCATGACAACATTTGACTGCTTAAAAGGCCATTCTCTGGTGGAACTTCCAAGAACTTGAACTGAATTGAACCCAACACAGCCTTAAGGTGCACACTAACGTATATCTCATCATATCTTCATAAAGACTCCGGGACAGGACACGGAAGAACATGACAAGTGTTTTTGGAAATACCAGATAACCATCCTTAAATCCAACATAATTACTAGAAACGAACCTACATCACACCAATTTAGCTGCTAATCTCTTAGTTACCAAGGGACTTCTCATTTTCTGAGCATTTAAAAATTGGCAATATTGAGTTGCACCACAATTGAGATGTCTAGAGTAACTATATTATAGTGCTATCCGGGATTCAGATACAAGAGGAGAAACGGATGTCTCTAATATCTTTGCAATCAACATACAAGTTTAAGCATTGGCATTAACCCCTTAACAGTCCTCAAAGCAAATCATCACCAACTACTTGACATGAGAAAAAAGGGGCATTGAAGAGAACTCCTAAGCAAACAGCATATGGCAATATAAATAATTTAAAGTAAAAGAACACGATCCAAAGGCCATATAACAATGCTCTAGCCAAAGGGCATTCCAGATTATGAAAAAGCAAATATAGTAAATTCATAACAACAAACAGATTTCAAGTACAAGTAATTTACCAGGTACAATCTTAGGAGGATCATCCTTGGCATCAGGAGCACGGACGTATCTCTGGCCCTTATACCAAACTAAATGAGGAGGCTTTGGTGTATACAAACTACCTTCTGGTAAATTAATGTAAAAACCAATAACATCTCCTTCCTTATAACCTTCCTCCCCATATTTCTCTCTCAACGCCTTGTGCACTTTACTACCATCAATATCTCTATACCCGAAACTATTAGCATCATATCCAACAGGTGCCTGCAAGTCACCTTTCTCTGTAGACCATCCAAGACGCGTATGCCCAGTTTCTCCCAAGTTTACCACTTTAATCTCGAAGTACCACGCCCCTTCACAAACACCTCTTGTAGCCCTCACCATTCTATACCCTTTAGTACTTCCAGCACTCATCCTATCTTCACTCAACTCAACCTTCTCCGCTTTGTACACTTTCGACAAGCAAATTTCCAGGTCGGGACTATCATCACTCCTGTCCGGGAATCTTGGGACCGGTGTGATCAACACTTTTTCTTCAGCAGGCGTGTTTTGTGTATTGGGTTTCGATTTTTTCTTCCCTTTACGTGTAGATCTCGATACCCACACATTGTTGCTGTTCTTTTTCTTCGATTTCTTCTTTGCAGCGGCCTGTGTTGTCGTTGTTGGCACCTTGGTTTTATTTCCTACATTGTTGTCACCATTGTTACAGTCATCTTCTTTGGCCTTCTCTTCCTCAATTGGTGTCTCCGGTTCTTGTTGGCAATGATTAGTGAGTGAAGATAATTGCTTTTGCTTTTTGGGAGGTGGGTCTTCGTCGTCATCGTCGTCCTCATCCTCCTCCTCATCAAGCTCGTCTTTCTGAGATCTCGGGGTTCGTTTCTCAGTGTCGTTGGACGTAGTTGGGTCGGATTCCGACAGAGATTCGGAGACTGACACAAAGTGGTCTTGTTGTTGTTTCTTAGTTAAATCCTGGTTCTCGATCGCTTCTAAGCCATTGTGGGTCGGCTGTGGGTCGTTTCTCTGTTGGGGTATTTCAGAAGATGTAGCACTGGTGGTGGGTAGCTGCTGTTGTTGTTCGTCGTCCTCTTCCTCCATGTAGGTGGCTTTAAGAGAGTCCATACCGAAAAGGGTTTTCGTCAGAGTTGTGAATTAAGCATCTAACCTTGAGATTCAGCGACGGGTACAAGAGTGGCTAAGGCGAAGAAGAAGAAGAAGAAAGAAAGAAAGAAAGAAAGAAAGAAGCGTGGCTTGCTTCTTTCTTATTTTTGTCTTTTAGTGTGGGATTGGATTGGGTCTCTAGTTGGGTTTTCAGGTTGGATTAAAGCAAAACTGTTCAACTATAGAATTGTACTTGAATCCAAACTTGTGAAAGTTGAAATTTAATTCCAATCGAATTGCATAAACAGAAATTGGACTGCTCAATATAAACCTCAAAGTAGAGGGCTGAGCTTGGGCCCATTTGTAAAATTATCTTACATCTCATAAACAATTCCAATAGTTAATACTTTTGTTATGAAGGAAAACGAAATGATTTGATCTTGATTGCTGTCAATGTCATAACATCTAGTCAACGCGGCGCACAAAGGCGGTAACTTGACAATGGATGAAGACAAGCCCTCTCCCAACTGCTTTGGAAAGTTAATTCACACGTAATTTGTGGATTTACTGTTAAGAAAGAGAGCATTTCTCAACATTCACAAGCAGTACATGTTGTCTAAGCTTCCACGTATGCGTCTCCTATCTAAAAGGTCTTTCTCTATCCGGGTCAAATCAAGGTGTGGGGGCACTTAGTGGTACAATTAAGAAATAATTGATAGGGAAACAGGCGTTCTAACATCCATGACCGAATCATGCGTATCTACTTTGTAAATCTCAATGGGAAAGTCACCACAATACCATATTACTTTGATGTTGATATATACATATAAGTTTCAAATGAAAATTATGAAGTCAGATTCCAAAGTTTTAATAAAACATCATATGTATTTGTAGGATAGTTGTTGGAAAACTGTTGGTTCACACTTCCTCGTCAACTACAAGGCCACTTTTCTGCAGTTGGATGTTTTGTTTTCTGGTCAAACACGAGCGACAGTCTAATCGGGCGGGTCAAGTGTTAGAAATTCAATTCCCATTTCTTTTGGTCGTATGTGGGGTTGTAGCCGAATGTGCATTCCGTCAAACAAGTATAAGACTTTCGTGGCTTCACATTAAAATTTAATTAATTAATTTTTTCGATTAATCTATAAATTTAAATTTTGTTAAAAAGGAAAGTATTAACATTATTCAACTATATTTTATGACATCACAAAAGACGTAAAAAGATTTAGAAGGATGGTTTTTCACAAGGTACGTTTGTGGGCCTGTGACAGCATCCTCAACTCTTAATTGTATATGTCCTTTTCTATTGTCTCATGTCTATGCAATAGCATCATCCGTGACTAAGAATGCCAATAGAATTAGCTGTAATCATAAATTCATTAACAATCATGATATATCTAAATTATTTTGTGAGTATTGCAAAATGATAATATAGGATTATATCACAATCACAACCACATTATTTTATTGTTACTTAAAGATAAGTATTATTTTCAATATGCTTCAATATTTTCAGTTGTATATTCTACCTTATCTCATTTATCTACAATTACATATATTATGGTCTTCAGACTTTTGTAAATACATTAAAAAATACAATACAATACAATACACTTTCTTTATCGCCAACATCAAGCTCTTTTTTTGGTACTACAAACAACAACACAAAATTTTCTCAAAAGCAGCAACAATTTGACAGTATCATTCAATGCTAGACACCAAACTACCTATACTACCATGCAACCAAATTACAAAGCTTTCTTACTACATTATTAGATTATACAAACTATCTTATTTGGAGAAATCAAATTCAAGCTATTTTAATTACCTCTGAACTTATCAATTATGTAGATGGCTTGCTCACCAGAAGATGTAGCTTCAAATATAGAATCCCTGTCTCCAAAATACACCAAATGGCAAAATTATGGTCGACTCGTTTATTATTTTCTTACCGCATCTCTTTCACCCTTAATAGCATGACTAGCTCCCAGCTATCACATAGCCTATGAACTCTGGCTTGGACTTGCGGACCGCTTCATGCAACAATCAACTTCACAATGGTCTCTTTTTCGTCATAAACTGCACACTTTGAAGAAAGGCTCAAGTACCATTATTGATTTTCTTTCACTCATCTCAACAACTACAGATGACTTAGCGACTATTAGTGAGAAAGTTTCCAATGAAGATTTGGTCCTCCTCACCTTGCCAGACGATAATGACAACAATTAAGTATAAAGACATCTCACTTACATTCCTTAAGCTTTGAGCAAAGCTTTTAATTCATGAATAACATTTGCATTTATATCACTCACCTCCATTGCCAAACACAGCTCTCTTTCTCTCTCACCGCGGTGGCCGTCACTCACAAAGAGCATGGGATAGAGGTGGAGGTAGAAATCATAGGGGGAGGCACGAGACTTCTCAAACTATGTCATTGGTAAACCTAAATTTAGTTGGGTCTCCATTGTGGTAGGCTGACAAATCTCTCGGCCTCCTCATTCTTTTGGACCCGTCAGCTAAAGTGTTCCATTCACAAGACTTACGAACCCACTAATTGTCAAACACTTCAAGCTTATTTTTACACATCCAGCTTAAATTTCAAATAATATTTCATTTAATAGGTCCAATAAACCACCCACATAGTGTCAAGTTTGTTGGAAATGGGGCCATATTGTTAGTTACTATCGTTTTTGATATTATGAGTCTTATAATCATCATTAGGGTTATGGATATATTAATAACGATCTTTCTGCAACATTCGTTATCATAAACATTTAACCTGAACTAGATACTTCATACTTCAACTCAAGTACTATTTTTGAACATTTACTGGATACTAGCGCTACTACCCACATGACTCCTAATCTTCACCTTGTGGAATTTGTTTCACTATATGCCAAGTCCAAAAAAATAGTCGTTCGTAATGAACAACCCTCTCTATTTCCTCTACTGGTCCATTAACTATATCTACTTCCCTTTGCCCTCTCCATCTTTGTGATATTTTGATTATTCCCCATCTGACCACAAATTTGTTATCTGTTGCAAAATTTGTTTATGAATTGTGTCTTATTAAATTTAATCCATTTGGTTACATTATGAAGGACCTTTAAACCAAGATACTTCTTCTCGCAAGATCCATCCACAATAACCTTTACTGTTTGAAGATTCCATCACAGTTTCACAATTATGTTTCTCTCAATGCTACCATTGCTTCCCTAGATTTGTGGCATCAACGTCTTAGCCATCCATGTTGCTCTATTGATCTAGTTTATCTTATGCATTACCTGTTAAATCCAATGTCATTAATTCTTGTACTTCTTTTCTTAAAGGAAAAAGTATTTGTCTTTCATTGTCATTACCATCTCATCTTTCTACAGAGCCATTACACCGCATTCATTGTGATATTTAGGGACCTTTCTCATTTAGTACTCTATACCTTTGTTTCGATTTACTTGGTTTTTTCCCTTGATTTAAAAGGCCTATGCCCTGCTATGTTTTCAAACCTTTAAGACAATAATTGAAAACATTTTTCCATCACTTTCAAAACTTTTCAATGCAATAGAGCTCATGAGCTCATCAATGATGCCTTTTCTCATTATCTTACTACCTATGGCATCATCTATTATAGCTCTTGTCTCTATACTCCTCAACAAAATGACCTTGCAGAAAGTAAAATTTTCTATGTTACTAAAATGGGTCTTGCCCTTATTTTGCATACCTTTATTCCTAAATTCTTTTGTTTTAAAGCCTTTTCTACTACTGTTTATCTCATTAACCTCTTATCTATGCCTATTCTTAATCATCAACTTGCTCATAAAACACTTTTCAACATCAAACCTAATCTCTCTCATCTTTGAGTCTTCGGATGCACATGTTTTCCCTTTCTAGGCTCTACCTGTGCTGATAAATTTAACCCTAAATTAATTCTCTTTGTTATCCTTAAAACTCGAAACTTTATATCTCTTGTCATGTACGTTTCCTTAAACATGATTTTTGTATTCCAACCCTTTTTTTAATGCCTCACCTTCTAATTCTACTTCTTTTGCTCTCTCCTTACTTTTACCTTTTAACCATTCCCTTACTCACACTACTTCTCTACCTTCACCTACTCCTCCACCACTATCCTGTCATCCTATGGTCACCCGCACAAGTGATCACACCTGTATCCCTTGATCTTTTTATGATTATATCACCAATCCCATGCTTATTACCACTTTTACCACTTATGTCCCCATATCTTTCACTCAAGCCAATAAATTTCCATATTGGTGTCAAGTCATGCTTGATGAGTTCACTACTCTCTATCGCAACCATACTTGGACTCTTATTCCTCCTCTGTCAAATGCTAACATTGTTAGCTGTAGATAGCTGTTTTGTACCAAGCAAAATCATGTTGGCTCCATTCAACGCCATAAAAGCTCATATGATGGCTAAAGGTTATAATTAAACTTCAGGCATTGATTATAGAGATACCTTTAATCCTATTGTCAAACCCACTAGCATTCACGTTGTTCTCACCCTTGCTTTATATCATAATTGGACTATTTGTCAACTTGATGTCAATAGTGTCTTTCTTTATGGTCATCTCTAAGAACAAGCCTTTATTTTTAATCTCCTGGGTTCACATATCTTAACAATCCTTATCATGTCTGTCATCTCTATGAAGCTCTGTATAGCTTGAAAAAAACTCCTCAATCTTGGTTTTATAGGTTGAGTAAAAAACTTCTTCAACTTGACTTTATTTTATCAAAGTGTGACACTTCTCTATTTATTCATACAACCTGCACCCATATAACCTTTGTATTAGTTTATGTGGATGATATCTTGATTATAGGTTTTTCATCATTATTCATTTACATCTCAAATTCATGATCTGAACACCACTTTTTCCATTAAAGACTTGGGTCACTTCGTCAATTCCTAAGCCTTGCAGTCATTACTACGCCCATTGGTCTTTTACTCCCTCAAACCACATATATCAAAGATCTTCTTCTTTGAACCGGTCTCTATAATTCTAAAACTACTAACTCACCCATTACACTTAGTCTTGCTTTGTCTAAAAATCATAGTCATCTCGTTCTTGATGCTACTGAGTATCGTAGCACTATTGGTGCTCTCCAATATCTCTACCTCACTCGACCTGACATTCAATTTTTTGTCAAGAAAGTCTCTCAGTTCTTGTACTGTCCTACTAATATTCACTAGACCATAGTTAAATGGAATTTACGATATCTTTACTTTGCACCTTCTCATGGCATTCAATTTAATAAATCACCCTCTCTCAACCTTTATGCTTACTGTGATGTTGATTAGGTTGGCTTTCCTAATCATCATTGTTCTATATCTGGCTACTGCATCTTTCTTAGTTCCAATCTCATCTCTTGAAGTGATAAGAAACAACCAATAGTTGCTCGATCTAGTACTAAGGCAGAATACAAAAGTATTACTCTTACAGTCGCAAAACTTTGTTAGATCACTTCGTTTCTTAGTGAAATCGACTTATCTTATTCCAACCTACACTTTGGTGTAATAACCTTGGTGCTACTTTTCTTTCCTCTAAGCTAGTCCCTTATGCTCAAACAAAGCACATTAAGATCGATATTCACTTCGTTTGAGATATGGAAGCAAACAATTCACTATACACCTGACATATCTCCTTTATTGATCATATTGCTGATGTTATATCAAAAGCTCCATCTTTGTCCATGTTCCAACATCTTCGAGACAAACTTATGATTATAGGTCATCATAGGTTTGAGGGAGGCTAATGAAATATGATTATTTCACAATCACAACCATATTATTTTTCTGTTACTTAGAGATAAACTTTATTTTCAGTATGCTTCAATCTTTCCAGTTGTATATTCTACCTTATCTCATACATCTACAGTTGTATATATTAAGGTCTTAGACCTTCTGTAAATATGTAGAAAAATACAATAAAATTCACTTTCTTCAAAAAAGGACTAAAAACACTTAGAGAATTATTTTGAATTACATGGTAATCTAGGCGGGACAAAAATAATCAATAAAATTAAATTTGATTTCCCATTTTTTGTTATTTGTAATAGTGTGAAAAGAAGTCCTAACTCCAAATTGTTGAAGAATGTTGGTCTTCAGTACATCTGAAATGCTATGTCATTTATAACTAGTTGGACATAACCCTTAGCTATTATTAAGGAATAAAAGATAAGAGATTAAAAAAGGTGAAAAGTTTGTTACTCAACAACCCCTCATTAAGTACACGTAAAGGACATGCCTTTTATCTTGATTTTAACTACTCCTTTTAAATAAAAACTAGGAAAATAAGATGGTTAAATAGAGGGAGAGATGAGTCAACCATAAAAAATCAACATTCCCATAGGATCTCTTTATCCTTTTCAATAAGAGCCTTCAATTTTATGTCCTCTATCTCATCAAAGTTTACACCACTTTTTTCAATCTTATCATCAACTTTTATTTCGAATATCATTTTCATACAAATCAAACATATCTTTTAAGTTGAGATTTAAATTTATTTACACTCAAAGCCCTATGACATTGTTAAAACATCTCTAAGTATCTTATTTTAAGGCTAAAGCCAAACCATAAACTTTTAGGTACTTAAACACATGTTTTATTTTCTTTATTCAACTTGCTTTTGTTTACCTTAATCCAAGTTTTTTTTCTTTTTCTTTTTAAGCCCCAAATTTGTTGAATCCCTTTAAACCTAAGTAAACGACTAAACAGTTGAAATAAGGTGTGTAAAACCTTCTCTATAGTATACTTAGATCCCAAACTTAATTTTTTTAAAAACTCTTTTGTTCATTTTTCTTAAGTTTTTTTTAATCTTCCCTTAATAAGGTGATGACTTCATTAAGTATTTTATTTGACATTTTATTTTCATTTCTATTTAAGGCATTTGAAAATGCCAGTGACATTTTTATTTTTGATATGACAAAAAATTGATATCTTATTTTTGTGATGTCCTTGTTGATTTGCCAGAAAGTAATAGATGTTCTCCCACCTTTTCCAATCATGTCTCCTAAGGCACATATTATTCTTTATCTCAATTTATCCTATATTCCAAATTGTCTTCACCATAAACTAGTTTTTTTAATTTTGGCTATCACTCAACATGTTGAGCAAAAGTCCTACAAACATCTATTAGCAAGAGGTAATAAAAAGGAATTAGATGCATTTGAGCATAATCATACATGGACCTTAAAGGTTATCCTTTATAAGGAAAACCATTGGTTCTAAGTGGGTTTACAAAATAATGTATCATTATTATGGAATGATTGAGTTATATACGAGGCTAGCTTGGAAGCCAAATGTTATATGCAAGTTGAAAGGCTTAATTACACAAAAAATTCGTGTAATAGTTTCCAAAGTTATCACGATGATAATTTTATTGGTCGTGGAAGTTGCCAAGTTATGTGAACTACACCTACTTGACTTCTATAAAGCAAATTTTCATGGTTTATAACAATGAATGAAGAAGTATATACGACACCAGCCCCTAATTACTTATCTTCGAATGATAATTGAGTGTATTGTCTTCATAAATCTCTTTATGGCTTGAATCGTACGTCTTATAAATGATATGCCAAATTTTCTATTATCATCATTCAATTTGGCTTTACCTGTTCTAAAATGATTATTTATTTCTTTTTATATCACCAAGGTGCCTCATTCATTGTATTACCTTTACATGTAGATGACGTTATTATCACTGGCTATAACAATAACCATACTTGAGCTTTTAAAAATTATTTAGATGCTTGGTTTCACATCAAAGACCTTAATCCTCTTAAATACTTTATGACTAGTCTTTTAATGACATTCTCTTATTTTAACATAAATATACATTGGGTATTTTATATGAGATAGTTATGTTTAGCACCAAGCTTACATCCTTTCTTATAAAGGACAATCACTAAATCTCTTTAGATTATAAGTGTTATTCTTTATGATCCATATGCTTATCCTTTTTTTTCAATTCATGTGTCAACCACATTGTAAACATTTAGTAACAGTCACTACAAAAAAAATTGGTTTTAGTGACAAAAATTACTGATTTTTCGTTAATAAACAAATTTGGTGATGGAAATTACTGATAGAAAGAGTCATAGAAGAAACGGTTATAGGTAAAATTTAGCGACAAATATTGTAAATTCATTGTTAAATTTCCTAACGGAGTCGCAGTTTCCATAGGTAAATTTGCAGACGAAATTGAAATTCCCATTGTTAAAATTACCTACAAATATTGTAATTCTGTCGCTAAATTTTTTATGGAATTACAATATTCTGTAGGTAAAGTTACCGACGGATTCATTATATCCATTGCTAAATTCACCGATGGAATACTTATTACCTATGGATATTATATATCTTTCACTAAATTTACCGACATAATATTATATTCCACCGGTAAATTTAACAATGGATAAATTATTTCCGTAATTAAATTTACTTACAAAATATAACATTCCATTAGTAATTTACCTAAGGAAGATAACTTTTTGTCAGTAATTTACCTATGGTATTTTTAGCTACCATTTCTCACTTCCCACTCGAATTTTTTGTTGATAATCTATTGGTTTTTTCTACATTTAATTTCTCTTAATAATATAATCTTGATTGATAATATAATGTAAAAAATATGTTGATTGATAATATAATATAAAAATTATAATGTACAATAATAAATATCTTGAAAATAACTATAAATTAAGCATTCATACAAAAACTTAAGAGTAGCAAAACTTCAAATACATTCACTTAAATATCGAAATATTATAAATCTAAGTTATGCAATTGGTGAAGGCAGATGATCTGACTACTATGATAAGGTGTTGCTCCTTCCTTTCAACCCATCCATCTCACTATGGAGCTGGGTTATGTACTCCATCGACTGCTACAACTAAGTTGCCAACCTCTCTACTGTGCTCTCAAGTTGAAAGACTCTCTCATTGGACGCAGACCGCCTACTAGATCTAGTTGTACTGGATATAAAGGATTACGAATAACATGTTTTTGCAAATAAACCTAAGCTGAAAATCCCTATATGGCGGTCCCCACCACCAGCTACATCAAGATGTCTAACTCTCATCAACAGTTTCAGAGTTCTGAGACTATCGTTCAATTCTTTCTTATATTTGATCATATCTTTATAATTATTTATGTTAATAAGTGATAATTTTTAATAATTAATATTAAAGTATAAATTTTACATACATTAAGTTATTTGCATCGAGTGTTAACGAAGGTCACACCATCATGTTTTTTAGTGTGGGTGTGCAAAAAGAGCTAACGTAGTGTAAGCTTCTTGTCCATAGACTTTTCTTGTATCAGAATAAAGTGCTATAAGTGAACTATAATTTACAAAAATTTTAACAGAGTTTTCTTTATTTTTGTGATATTTACCGTTTGTTAAATAAAAAAATTCTCAACAACACAACCATTCATGGAAACAGACATTTATAACATTATCATTCTCCATAATACACATATATTTTCATTCTAAATTTTATACATCAAATTACATTGAAATCAAATTTCATACATCAAAGTACAAAAATCAGAATATAAATGTAAAGTTTAGATACTTACAAATTTCTCTGCATGCTCCTCGTGGGTTATAGATCTTCCATGTGTGTACGGGCAGACTCTCTCTTTCCAATCCTCTATGTCTGTTTGCAAAATTGCGCTCTGAAATAGAGATTGCCTCAAGTGTTGCCCAATATTACTATCAATGACTTCATATTTTTTTCAAATATATAAGGAGGTCGTACACCATTCTTATGTATTGAACCAAAAAAGTCTCTATAACATGCACGGGTTCGCCTCTTCCATATATTATAAGTGACAACAATAGGTTTATGAAGACTAAATCAAAAATGAAGAGTGATAGCAACTAAAGGATGATATACCTTATGAAAAACACCTATGGTAAATTTTATGCCTTCATTGAGAAATTAATGTATTCATGTTGTTTCCTTTGATGTTTAGGTTTTAAATTGTTCTTTGGATTTTTTTTTGTTGGAAGATGTGTTTGTTTGTTTGTTTGATTATTATAAGGACTAAAGAAGATGTATGATAAAGTAGTTTATGGTTGTAGTTTTTGTTACTTAACTCTCTTTTGATTGCATGCTTTAGTGGTTTTGTTTATTCAACGATTCTAGTTGCTTATGAATTTCCTTTTATTTTGAAAACAACACACTTAAGCTAATCTTGTTGTATGAATTGAACTTCTTACCAAAATATTGTTTAAAAGGCTATGTTCAATCTTATGAATTAGTGGTTTTTAGTATGAAAAAGACATAAGAAAAGAAAATGAAAAAGAAGGAAAGAGAAAAGTTCCCAAAGCTATTTATTTTTAAGAAATTAGGGCTCATGACTCAGTGTTATATAAGTACAAAGGACCCATTTTGTTAATAAACTAGGAAAACTATGGCTCAATGCTAGTAATACATAAAGATGACCCAATTTTGACTATCCTACCTAATTTTCCTCTCACTTATCCATACTCATTTTCCTTTACCTTTCACTTCCACAAATGATTCCATAATATATGATCATTGTCCTCCTATCACCCTTAAACAAGTCATTATTAAATATGACTTCCTTAAACACCAAAATGACTTTGAGACCTCTAGGATATTTGACAATATTGTTATAAAATATACAACCTCCACAATTTAGGCATAATTTTATTAAAGTAGGCTCAACAAATGGAAGGCAATTCAATTTTTTGTGACAACAAAATCAAAAGACCTTGCTAACTATAATTCAATTTTTGATGAAGCTAATTCAATTAAACTTTTGACATTAAAAGAGTTTGTCTTTTATTGAAACATTATATTTTTAACTACAATTAAAAGAACCTTACTTGAATTTTAACAATCCAAATAATAAGGAAACAAGCCAAACAACATCAAATTCATGGAAGAAATAAGAAAATAACAAACACAAATTCATGCTATTTATCTTACAATTAATGCAATGAGAGAATAACAAACAAAAATTCATGCAATGAAAAAATTCATCCTTTTAGAACTTTCATTGAACACTTTATAGGCCTGATAAATTTATCCCTATTTATTAACAAAAACATTGCTACATGACATTCTTCACCAACAGGAACACATTCAAACGCACAATGAACCATTAATAGCTAAAACAGACGCAGACAATACAAACCACATCAACCAAAACCGACCCAAACAAAAGCTTCCCTAACAACAATAAGTAGAAAATAAGAAACCAAGTACAAAGGAGGAATAACTAACCACGATGGACAATTAACCAGAGATCAAGCGACGATGACGTTTTAAGGAATTGAAGATCACAATGATGAGGGAAGAAGAAAAAAAATTGCAAGTTTTAGAGACATTCGACAGTGAGGGGGAGAGGTGTCGATGTTCATTTATATAGATAAGAAAACAATGTCATTTTTGGTTGAACAAACGACATCATTTTCTTTCCAAATTAAACCATAATCCTGACATCGTTTGAATTTACCTACAGAAATCGGAAAAAAATCATTCCATATGTAATTTTCCTACGGAATGGTGTTTCCATAGGTAAATTCCCTACGGAAACATCCCTCTATAGTAATTTATCTATGAAACTCTCCTTACACAATTTTTATCGAGAACCATTGGTGCTTATTTTTACAACGACTTCACTATTTTATTGCTAAATTCCGTAGGCAAAGTTTGGTCTCCTCCTTTAGTGACAGATTTTTTATTCACAAATTACCTTTTTTTCCTGACAAATTTACCTACGAAAACTAATTTTTGTCGTTAATTTACTACAAAAATTTTTTGTAGGTAATTTACAATTTTCTTGTAGTAAATACTTCAAGTCTTAAATTAACTTAATGATGCTCTTGGTTAAGATATTTTCTTTTCCTTCAAGTTAAATTTTTTTTCATACCTATTATGACTCTAATTAGGTTTGTTATCCTATTAGATGTCTTTCCATTATTGATTTTTTTTAATTAATGGTTACTCTCCCATCTCTTAGAAAATATAAGCAAATTGTTATGTCTCGCTCTTTAGTTGAAGTTGAATATCTATTCATGACTACTACCACTTATGAACTCATTTGGCTTCGCACTCTTCTTTATAATTTGACAAACAATTTTTTTTTGCTAGCTCAATTATATTATGACAATCGTGTTCCATAAATCTTTCTATAAATCCTATTCATCATAAACACATTGAAATTGATTATTATTTTATTTTTTATTGCATTAAATCTTATTTCGCATGATTTTTCTTATCTTCAACAAATTATCAATATCCCATATTTACCTTTGTTATCTTTAATTTTGATTTATATCCTATTGCATATCATTGATTTTAAAAACTAATTAATTGTTGCTTCTTTATATCTAATAACAAAATATCATAATTGTGCAACTCACCTCTACCTTTAAGCTACTTCTTATCTCCTCTTCATCTATTTTTGTCTTTAACTCCTTTTGGTCTTCATTCTCACCTTCCTTCTCTCCATTATCTTCGTCTCTTCTGCTTGTTTTCTTTTTTCTCCTTAGTAATAAATTTCTCTTCCAAAAGTCACTCATAGTTTTTTTTTCTTTTTCTATCTAACATCTTTATCATTTTTAGAACTATCTTTCAATTTTTAAACACTATTAGTTTTTTTATTTTTTATTTTTTTCATTTTTTGCCTTCTTCTTCGTTCATGTGGGTTATTTGGAAACAATCTCTCTACTAGTTAGGGATGATGTTGCGTATTACTAGACCTCCTAAATCCCGCGTCTCAACGGAATTTTTACTGGGTGTTGATGTTGTAGTTATGCTTCGATATTCATCCAACCTTATCCCATCCTTGTCATCAACCATATACAATTTTCCCTCAGTTTCTCTTGATCCACACCTCACTCCTGAGACTTCCAACTCTCCCTTAAATTCACCTAGTGCTCCTCCACCCCTTATCAACTCCAACTTAGATTCCGTTAACCCTAATTCAACAACAACTTTCAATTTAGTGGCTTTCTTGTTTGTTGGTCCAAGACTTCAAGCTCCTATCTAGCATTCTTCTGTCTCTTTAGACCGACCCCTTTAGTGATTAGAATTCTAAATTGAGAGAGAAGCAAGTTGTGCCAGATTCTTCTTAAGTCAAGCTTCATTACCTCCCAAAGGTGAGAATTTATTTTAAAAGAAAAAAGTTTTTTTCTTCAATTATTTGAGGCAAATAAATTCTCTATTTTCAATTTAGTTCAAAATTAATAAATTAAAGAAAAAATAATGTAATAAATAAATAAATTAAAATACATACGAGTTAAGTGGAGTATCTTTCTATTATTAAAAAAATCCATTATATATTTAATATTTGGGAAGGAAGAGATTGGATATCTTATACGACAAGTTGAGGGTCAAAAGCAAAATTCTGTCCTCGTCTTGAAACATTCTCTTCGTGTTGGAGTAAGATTGGATGGAAAGTGCAAAAGTGAAAAATGATATCACAAAAAGTGGAAAGATCATGTAATTGGAAACCGTAAAATTGTCTCATTCATGCCTTGACCAAAGCTAACACACGTAATCGGTGACGCAAAATAGAAGGACCAAGCGAGTGGAGCTTCTCCTAAATGGAACTACCAAGTCTTGGTTTTTTATTACCTTTACCTATTAGATTTGTTGCATTTGCTACCCTATTAGATTCCATCCCAGAACTCCACTCTAAAAAATTGAACATCTACGACCAAACTTTAAGGCTTGATTTGCGCAGATATTGAATTTTTGATAACCCTAAATGAAAGGATATGACTGAAATATAGTAATTCAAGATGGATCAATCCCCTAGAAAAAGGCAAAGAGACTGAAAGAAAGAAAAAGAAGCATAAATGACATTACCTAGTTTTTAAGGTTTCGTTTCATATGGCTGGGGAAGCACCAAAGTCTCGCATCTTTAACTCTCTGTCTCTCTATGTACTTTCCAACATCCACCCAACTGAGAGTCTGAGACAGAGAGGGTGAGTTCTGGAACTTGCCACGCGTTATGTGGGGTCTACCCATATCTCCCTCCCACTCAACCCAACGATATTATTTATACCACCACAAGGCCTCCACCCCTCTGTAGCTCTCTGTATTCTTAACAGGTATTTTATTCCCAACGACTTTCTCTGTAGCAACAATTCTGCTTATGTGCATCACCGTTCTGTAAAAGGGTTCCTAGAGACTCACTCTCTGTCTCTCTATCTCACTGTATGTCCATCTCCAGTCAGTCGGTTATGGCTCCTAGCAAGCTCAATTCTACCGTAATCATCTCTCTTTCTTGTTGCTTCCTTGTTATTATGTGTTGTATATGCATATATGCTTGTGGGTATCATCAAGTTTGAAGCTTTGTGTAATTTCTGAGGGGGATTTTTGACTTTTGATGTTTGTCGATCCTGACTTTGGATCTCCCTGTAGTCTTGATTGGTTTCACTCCTACTGAGTTTTCCATACCGCCACTTTTATTGACAACTTTCATTTGCGTGGCATGCCAGAAGGTATATGTGATTTCCAGGCTCGTGCCCATGAAACTCCTTATGCTTGTTACTTGAAAAGATTGTAGCTTTATTTGGGGTTTGATTACTTGATTGAAGGTGTTATACAGCTATTGTAGAACAAAACCTCAAATTTCATCCAGTTAACTGCTTTAACGGTTTTACGCCGCGCCATACATTTGGGATGTTCCAAGCATGATAGGTGTATGGAACTAAAGAAAACTCTATATAGTATTTTTTGTAGTGATATTTGGTTAGATAACATTCGTGATCTCTCACCAACTCAATATGTACATCGGACAATTTTGGAGCTTCTTCTTCCCCATTTGCGCATTAATTTTGGAGTTACGCATTTAGTTACCTTTGCTTGTGCACATAATGGGCAACGACAAATGACATTGCTTCTATTGTCTTCTCGAAATTAGTGTTGATGAACTCCTTTTTCGTGGTTTTTTTACCCTTCCATGTTACTGGACATTGCAATTCTTCTTTTCTCATTCAATGCGATATTATAAATCTAGTCATTATCACATAACTCTCAGAAATAACATTAAGCTTTCTTTCAACAGGGTTCTTGTGGATATGGAGATGCAACTGAGAATGGATATAGTGGTTCACTTTCTCTAATCCACTCTGAGAAGGCAGTGCAGGAGCTTCTTCAACAGACTCCTATCCAAGGAACTGATGACCATCTTATAGAGTTCTCAGAAGCTCTAAGAAGTATGCTCATGTCTAATTCTAGAATCTGCATATCCCATTCTTGAGAATGTCAATTAGAACCATAAATTGATGCGCAATTTTCCATCTTAGCTGTTGCAAAGGCATTGAGACGTGCTGCTGAGGGAAAGGCTTCTGCTCAAGCTGAGGCCGCTGAATGGAAACGTAGATATGAACTTGAGAGGGCTCGAAATCAGCACCTGGAAAATAAAGGTTTTAAGACCATATGTATAAACAGTAGTTTCCTTTTTCAAGCACTGTTGGTATTTTTGATATCATTTGGCACATTGTAGTATGTCTGATGTGGACTTGAGCGTTAAAATTTTTTGGCTTATTAGTTTGTGATCCACAGTTGTGATATCTTTTGCTGTCCAGTTGGATGTTCTTATCCTATGTGCACGATTGTCTTTAATATGGAGCCATGGTGGTGAAGTTGTCTTGGCTGTGTGACTATCTTAAGAATGAATCTGTACTTGCCATTCAGAAAGTCATTGCCTAGTAGTGGCAATTTAAGTTGAGATATATGCTCCTTTTTTCACTAAGTTTGTATGTTTCAACTCTGGATGTCCTTCTAAACAAATTCTCTGTTAAACAAGTCCATGGGTGGTGGCCCTGTGCTAAATACTTCTCCTGAGTTATGGGGAAAACGATCACTTTGCTTCCATCTTTACATTTACGTTTTCCAGATTAAAAGAAAAGAAAAAAGTGTCAGTATTTAGGAAAGAGAGCTTCAAGAAAGATGAATATGTGTTTGCATTGAGTTTTTACAGTGGAGGATATTTTGAGGACATCCTGTCAATGTCCATTTGTGGGACATATTTAATGTCATTTTTACTTCATGTTCTAGCTTCTTATCTTCATACTCTTTAAGTGACTTCTTCTTCGTAACTCAATTCTGTTTTTTTTTTGGGATCAAGGATTAGGGTGTCGTAGACTGATTGAAAGCTTTGACTTCTTCAAATGTTTATTTGCATTTTACCTAAAATTTGATTTACATGCTAAAAGGTTGAATATCGAAGATGCTTTTCTGATATTAAGTTTCAGGAAATATGCCCTTAGTTGCTATTTTCTCTCACTCTCCATTCTTTGATTGGAACAAAGCCTATTTTTGTTGGTTAGACTACTTACCTGCTAATATTTTGACCTCATTAGACAGAAGATATATCTTTTTTCTTGTTTGGGAACATTTTTTCACACGTTTTAGGCATATTGGGGCTTTGTTTATATAGGTGCTTAATTTTGGGTCACTTTTTAGTTTGGCGAGCTTGTCTGAAATTCTGATTTAGTATCATCAGATTATGGATATTCTACTGTTAGGCAAACTAGACCTTTGAATTGCTTCAAACTTGGTGGACTCAAACTTCACTGTGTAATGCAATTGGAGTCAGAAGATTAATGCTTCCATGTCTTATCTGAAGGGAAACTGGGGAAGAACAAAATAGGAGAGTTTTTGGAAGGCATTTACTTTAATTTACGTGGACTTAAGTGGTGATACTGGTTCTCTTTTTGAAGAAATGTGCATCATCTTCTGCATGATGTGGCATAGCTTGTGGCACTTTCTGAAGTTAAAGGTGTGCATCAATCTTACTGGTATGATGTCTAAATGGCATGTACAGGAATTTTCTGCAGACATCAAACTTCTGAGGTTATATAAAATCTTATGCAGTTGTTTTGAAGCTGAGTCATTATGATGCCATGAAGACCTCGGATGGTGCTAGTGACATAAGCTAGGGGAGATTCTTTTATTGCTGTGAGGTCATTTAAGTAGATTTGTTTCTTGGTAATTTAGTATTACTTTTAGTTCCTCGTTTCAAAAGGTTGCTTTACTTAAGTAGTGAATAGGTGAAATTTCACTGTGTCTTTAGATGAGGGAGATAGTGAGATCCGACCTATTTCCTTTGTGAGTGCTGCTGTTGGATTCAATCTAGCTGTATGAGAATTGTTTTTTAGAGTTATACTGGGATATTCATAGAGAAACTAATATATTTATCAACTTAAAATTTGAGAGTGAGTAGTGATCACCTACATTTGTTTTCTTTCAAACCCCTTATCTTCTCGCTCTCCAATTTTAAGTGCAAAAGAGGCTTTAGCTTCTTGTAATTGATTTTGAGTTGAGTTCATAACTTGACTCCCATTGAGGGTCCAGGACCTAAAAGTGAGATATGTCCATTTATGGCTGTATTGTGCAACATGGAATGGTGCATTTAAGTATTATGGAAGGGAACAAAACGCATCAACAAGGCACGCAATTAACATGAATAGAATTTCATCGTGTGACTGGCAATTGCAAGAAAAATTCTGGAATATGCTTTTTGAAGTATTACCAGGTGGCTAGTGGCTCTTGTGAGATTCTTCTATCTGAGCTATTATGCGGAAGAATGATAGTGATTCTGGAGTGATGCATGATCAATGCTAGGTATAAGCCTTTCAATTAACCAGGAAGCCAGAACAGAGATATATATCCGTGTATGATAGGATAATGCATAGTTTTATTTGCGCGTGTGTAATGTGTTTTCTTTTTTTCTTTTTTTTTTTTTTTCCTGATCATCTTCAGAAGAAATCTGATGGGACGATTTTGATTCCTTTGGTATTTTCATGAATTCATGAAAGCTCTTACAAAACCTTGGGCAAGCATACCTGTAAATTCTACGCTTTGCTAGCCTTTATGTGTTTCCTTGGCCGTCTAAGCACCTGGAAGTGGTGGAACTTGAAATGTATTTGATGCATGAGGGATACTTTTTTGGTATTGTTTCTTACGCTCTACAGAAAACACATGCCGTTTAGATCCATACTTTCTCGAGTCACATGATGAATTCAACTAGCAAAAATTTTTCCCTTTCCCCTTTTCCCTTATTTGTTCCCATCCTATTTCTCAACAGTTTTTGAAGTTAATGCACAAAGGAGTACTTGGGTCACCCTAAATTGCAATTGTTACATTTTGTGGCTGTCTTGTAAAAGATTTATGTTTTTGACCGTCTTTTTAATTAATTAATCTTTGTCGGTTTGTACTTCAGAATATTCATCTGGGATGTCAAATGGTGATTTTGTTGATGAGAAGAGTCACAACTCCACAAACAAGCACGTTTTGGTAAATCAAGCCAACGAACAAGCTGGATATTGTTGTACTAATGGAATCTGTTCCCATGAAATTCTTCATGATGGAGCGAGTGAATCAAGTGGCCAGATGCTTCAGAGTAAGATGATGAGAAAGGTATCTCTTACATGTGCTCCAATTGACTAGCTGCTAATTTGGCTTGTAGAACATCGTATATGATTAATCTAGATTAGATTCACATGATCTAGCATTACATGTTTGGAAGTTACGTCATTGCTCTTGGTAGCTTTTTCTCCCTTGTTCTTTGTAGAAACTAACTGCTATATGTGTTTTTATAGCAGAATACATGTTCCAGGTAAGTTGGTCCTAGGAATCATAGAAAGCCTATAATATGTAGTTGAAATGATAGATTTAGAATGTATACATATTGTGACAAATTGGTAATGTGAGATGCCTAATTGAACTATCACTCAAATGTTTGAGACAGGCATCTTTTAAGCTTTCATGGTGGTGCAAAGGTGAAAACAGTGACCAGCACAAACATGATGTTGTCTCTTTTGAAAGAGGAAATATAACAACTGCAGGTCGCAGCAGCAACCAAGTACCTTTTCCTCTTTCTACACATAATGGTTCTATTTGCGTCAGGTTTTTGAATCAAAACTAGAACATAATTCATCCGAAAATGAAATACTGATAGCTGACTTTTATTATTCACCATTTCAAGAGATTTTCACTTATTTTCTTTCAAATTGGAGTTTGTATAGGGGCTTCCCCACTCTACCATCTGATTGTTTTACCATTTATCTTCTTTCAGATTTCTTTGAAATGGGAATCCAGTCCGCAGACTGTGCTTATTTTGACCAAACCAAATTCAACTTCTGTTCAAATTCTGTGTGTTGAAATGATCAGGTGTGAATGCTGAGATTTCATTCTGTATTTTTGAAGCAATCTCGTCCTTCACTTGTTATTGTCATTCGGTAAAAGTATGGCTGTCTGAAGTAGCCCTAAGAAATTCTAGTTGTTAATGTCCATTTGCTGCAAGGATGATGCATTATAGTCATTAGAGAAGGCACATTGCATCGAACGAACTTAAAATTGTAGTTGGCAAGGTTAGACCACCTCCTGTCATGTGTGGGGAAGTAAATCCCATTTGCTACCCAGCCAGCAGTCAGGTCTTGTCAAGTGAATTGCTGCTCAATTTTACATATTACAAGCCCTTTTCTTTCTGGAAAGCTCTATGGTATTGAAATCAATTTCATTTAAGTCAAAAATTGGAAGAAAAGTCACCATTGCTGATCACAAACAATCACCCTTCAGAGAATTCTTTATTAGCACTTCCATCTTCTTGAAGGCTTAGAGCCAATTTCATATTCTTATGTAGAGGACCTCAAGCATTTAAAGCCAAAAGTGGGAATGCTGTTAGTATATACTATCAAAACTTTTGCTTTAGTCAATATTGAGTGGTTACAAGCTGATGCTGATATACCATTCTGTAAGATTGTCCATGCCGTGGCTCTGTCTTCACTAAGAATTTTAGCTTGATAAATAAGAGTTTTGGCTAGATGGTAACTTGATTAACGTGATCTCCTGGAAGCATAGCTGTTAACAACGTTCCTGTTCATGAACCTCTATATGTGGTCTCTCAACTTTGCATCTTATTTATATTTCATTCTCGAGCTTCAGAATAATTTGATTGGAATGGTGTCTTGTGTTTTACTTTTTTTTGGGAGGAAATCTTGTCTTGTGTTTTACTTATGTAAACCTGATTGCTCAATTCCATTCCCAGATGGTTAAAAGAGCATAGGCAGCTGAACATTTATGTGGAACCACGTGTGAAGGGTGAACTTCTAACAGAATCATCTTCCTTCAGCTTTGTAAAAACTTGGAAAGATGGTGAGCGGCAATAGGTTCATACCTCTTATAGCTCTGAGAGATACTATTGGTTAACTGGCATAGAGGAACAACTCCTTTTTATGGTTTCAGCATTTTAACTCCATTCTTCTTTCACGTCATTTCACTGCAGACCAAGAAGTTTCGCTCCTGCATACAAACGTTGACCTTGTGGTAACCCTTGGTGGAGATGGTACTGTCCTTTGGGTATGTATATGAGTCTTGGGTTATTGACCTACACTCATCTTCATGTATAAGTTACAAGTATTCAAACTTCATTCCATTTGCAGGCAGCGTCAATGTTTAAAGGACCTGTTCCTCCTATTGTGCCATTTTCTTTAGGATCTCTTGGCTTCATGACACCATTCCGTATCCTTTTTGCAATATCTCAAATTTATCGCAAAAATCCAGAAGGATGTAAATAGTGGCGTGTTTTCGTAGGATTATATTATCTTGTTTGCAACCTTTATTTTTGGAAATTATCTTGTTCAATACTTGTTTCTTCATCATACCAAACTTGAAACTACCCTTTAACATTTCTTTAGATAGTGAACACTACAGAGACTGCCTTGATTCAATTCTGAAGGGTCCGATCAGTATAACATTAAGAAATCGGTTGCAATGTCATGTTATAAGAGATGCTGCAAAAAGTGAGTACGAAACTGAGGAGCCTATTCTGGTTTTGAATGAGGTAACAATAGACCGGGGGATATCATCCTTCCTAACAAATTTGGAATGTTACTGTGACAACTCCTTTGTCACATGTGTGCAAGGAGATGGATTAATTTTGTCTACAACATCTGGTAGTACTGCATATTCTTTGGCGGCTGGAGGATCAATGGTCCATCCACAGGTATTGTCATATAAGCCTTTGTTTAAAATATTCATGTATCATTAGAAATCTTCTCCATGTGCACCTTCAAGGAAAGCTACTATATTTGGGAGTCGTTGGCACACATTAATTGTTGATTCCTCTCATAATGATATTTAACTACTTTTTATTAGTTTATTCTTGTGAATAGCAACATGCATAGAACAAAAGATGCTTAACAAGTCAATTTGTCAAAAGTAAGAACGTAAAATTAGCTGAGGGATGTAGATAGTTCTGATACAGTCAATGAATTACGAAAGGGATAAGCATATGCCGTTGCTATTAAGATAAATCAGGGTCTCTTGCAACAATTGCTAAGTAGCAAGCAAGTGTGCTACAATTAAATAATTTTGTCTGTGGCTGACAAAATCCAACTTGTTAATTTGAGTGTGTTTTGACTGACTAACTGCAAAATGGTTACTCCAAGTTGAAGGTGTTGAAGCTCGAGACATAAACAATGTGGGACTTGTTGATGACATTTATGTTGCGTAAATGAACTTGTCATGCTGAAGTAATTTGCATGCTCATAGAATTATTTTGATTAGATAAGAGAATAGAGGCAATCCTATCCTCGTGGTTCATAACTAGTATTGTTTTTTTTTTCTCCCCTGCAATTCCAGGTACCGGGCATTCTCTTTACACCAATCTGTCCGCATTCCTTATCCTTTCGACCACTGATATTACCTGAACATGTCAAGATACGAGTGCAAGTACCTTTCAACAGCAGGAGCCCTGCTTGGGTGTCATTCGATGGCAAGGACAGGAAACAGTTAGAGGCAGGTGATGCACTAGTCTGCAGCATGGCACCCTGGCCTGTGCCTACTGCATGCCAAGTGGATTCTACAAGTGACTTTTTGCGCAGTATCCACGAGGGTCTTCACTGGAATCTGAGAAAGACGCAATCTTTCGATGGCCCTCGAGATCCATAACATTTTGTGGAAGTGATTTCGTCTTTCAAGGGACAAAGGCAATATCTTCAATTTGTAGGATTTAATCAATGTGGAAGGGGTAGCATATAACACGTCAGAGTGAAGCTCCAATGTGTATGCTATATACCCAATGCTGTCTCTGTAGAATATGTGGGCATCAAATGAGTAGATAAAGCCCCCTTAATATTCAACGTATGGTTGCAAGTTACGCCATTTACTTACCTCCATCGCTGAAGCAGCTGCCCAGTTATTTGATGATGCATGTGCGCTCTGATGGACTATCCTGATTCTGATAACCTGACACAGAAATGAGTGAAGATACTTCCTGTCTAGTTGCAAGATGAGCTATCGCGAAGAACTGGCTACCTAGGCCTTGGTTACTTTTGTCTCATCAATTAAGTATCTGACCGTTTTATACGCGCAAGCATTTATTAAAGATTTTGTGCTTGCAGAAAAGAAAGATGTGATATTTGGCATTGTTCGAAAGGCCTGCATTTAAAATTTCTCATATCATATAAGATTAATACTTCAATCACAAGTATAATTACGTGTTAGAGTTGAACGATTTGATCTAACACTAGGAAACCTGAAATTAGCTATTTTCCTTTTACATAAATCATATAATTAATAAAAGTATCTTCATTAACTCTACAGATTTACCAACCAATATACATTGATAAGCATATTAATTTCCTATCACACGAATCATAGAATTGGTAGAAATATTTCGCATGGATCGTACCAGCAGAAGTTACAATCAATTAGAAATTGACCCTAGTATAAGTTATGCTTGCACAACTCTTATATAGTTATTTCAACCCTAAATTTAGTTTCAAGCAAAGAATGTTACTTTCTACAAAAAAAAAAAAAACAATTAATAATAAAACTTGAGTCACCAACTGAACTATTGGTCCTAAGACTCAAGGATTGGAAGATTGATTAAGGTCGTTTATCTTTGAGCATAGTGTAGGTTTAACAATGCCCGTAGTGAAGAAAAGATCTATTCTCTCTCTGACAAATTCTATCTATCTTTCTTCCACTCTTTTCCTCACCTATCTTCCTTCTTCTCTAAAAAGAACTCTCTTTAACAAGATCGAAAACATTGTGACATAACTCATCTCCTTAGAGATACAAGAATCCATGATATATATATACCATTGCTCAGTCCTTATAGTCTTTATCACCAATCCCGATCTTTTACTAAGAGTATTCAGTCTTTGATCTCTACCTAGAGATCACAATCGAAAGAGATGATTCAAAGCTCCAAGTTGCACTAGTGTGACCTTCCAGCTACTTCAACAAAACAATACATTACTCTAGAATTATTGTAACACCCCACTCCCGCAAGACTAGAACCCGACATCGATAGGTAATGTCCAAGCTCGTGCCTCACGAGGGTAGCATGCTAGTACACTCAATCTGTCATAACTCAGTATAAACCCCTTTTTTACTTTTGAAACCACAATACGATATATGAAAATCCATAATCAAATCGGCTCCACTTTATTTAAAAACATTTCCCATTCATAGATACAATTATTACAAACATTAGTATTCAACAACCATTTGGGCTAATTTCAGATATAGACAAATTACTAACATTCATAATGTCTTTACATTCCAATACAACACTAAAGACTACACTTTCAATTCAACATAAAGAAATACATATGCAGCCACATACTGATCCCAATCCGAAACTCTTATTCGAAGCCTTTCTAGAGACCTTTATAGAACCTAAAAAGTCACGTTATAATTTTGATGAATTTGGTAACTCAGTTGAGTGAACCATCATTAATGATTTCACCGGATCATATAGACATATCACATAAGTCACAGATATTCATTTAGATCATATTTATATTCCTGTTATTTCACATAGCACGGTATATCATATAATCACACAGTTCAATATAGCAGACAACTCATATCACTTTATCACTCATTTCAGCTTTGCAAATTATTCAAAGAAATTCAGTCTTATAATGCTATATGCATGAGATTCATATTCGTTCTTATTGTGGTGACCGAGTGCCTATCACTTACTTATACAAATACTGACCCAAAAGGCACAGTCAGAACAGAATCACGGAGCATAGCTCTACGTGCAGAATCAGAAATCACGGACCAAAGCTCTACGTCGAAGCACTTCATACTGGCAACTCAAGTCACAACACCTTTATCTGAACATGCATTTTATGAAATGCATCAAATACATACATGTCATATATCACAATCATATATGATACTCAAACAAAGCTAATAATCATTGGACCTAAGTCTGGTATTCACTTTTGTTGAGAATTCATATATCATAGAGGATTTCACGTCAAATCAGAACACTTTCAATACATACCCAACTATTAAACTCCTTAGACTTTAAGTCCGGAATTCATAAACAAATCACAAGTAGTTCAATAATATTGAAAGTTTAATCAAATCAAATCAAATCAAATCAATCATAGAAATCATCTAGGTTGACTCACAGTACGCTCCAATAAAGCATTTGCTTCCAAATTCTGAAAACGCTTGAACGCAGACACTTGACTTACTTGAAGCTCCAATCTCTGTAAAATCACGTAACCCTAATCACTCATGCACCCACGTACATCAACTTGAAAGTTGACAGGAAGGTTCGGTTTTTTCTTGGAATAGAAGAAAGAAATATCAGAGTAGAAGTGATGACAAACAGAGAAAGCAATGTTTAACTTCGGTGAATATTTGATGAAAAGCTCTGGGTTGGAGGAGCTCTAGAGAAAGAAGTTTCAAGAAAAGAAGAAGATAAGGACAACAGCTAGCCTTTTAAGGTAATAAAAATCTTAACTTTAGCTAGGATACCTGTCCATTTCTTATCCACTTA
>JANSVA010000008.1:25403895-25425065 GCA_025504915.1 Erythroxylum reticulatum | reverse complement strand
AATGTTTTAAAAATCGGTAGCTAAACTGATAAGATAAGAAATTTAAAATTTAACAGGTTCAACCGACATTAGAGCATTATAAAATTGACTAAAGATTAAATAAAATTAAAGAATTGAAATATGATAGAAAAAATTGTCTTTCTTATTGAAGAATTTAAAGTTTAATTAAAAAATATTTTTAAATAAGAATTAGTTGATTATTTTAGATTATAAGAACTTATTAATTTATTAAAATTGTCCGTTTAATTAATAAATTAATCGATTTTTATCAACAAGAGTTATTTAAATAAATCATACCAAAAATTTTAAAATTGAATCGAAAGGTTTGGTGGTTCAAGATTTTTACGGTTAAACCAACTAAACCGGTTGAATTTTTTAATTATCGTAAATCATTCTCTTTATATATCTCCTTTAATGTACTATACACTCCCATTTGTAAGTGTGTGAAATTTTCTTTATTTATAAATAAAAAAATATCTATTTATAATAAATGTATTTAAAGTTAAACTAATGCGAAACGAAGGGTAAATTATCAAAATTTCTAACAAAGATTTCAAATATTGCTTGCAAACTAAATATTTTATATTTTATTATTATAAAATATTTCTGCACCTTAACTCAAAAATGGTTTTAAAGTTACAAAGACGAATCAATGGAGCAACAACCGTTAATGGTTAGGACCCAATGAAAAACCTTTAAGAGCAACTTTTTCTTCACATTTTTTGTTGGACTCCTCCTCCTTTCCCAAGCTTAACATGTTTCACAATGATGTTTTATTCGCCAATCTCACGATCCTAATGCAGTACCAACTCCTCCCCCTCATATTCCAACTTGTTTCAGGAAGAGACTAGGAAACCGAAACATTGAAAGAGCAACATCAGTCACATGAACTATCCTGCATAAACAAGAAGGCTTTAGTATATATATAACTCTAAAATATACTTCTGCAAACACTCGTATCCTGCCATTTCTGCGGATCTCGTTATTTCAGGACTAGCTCTCTAGTCCTCTTGTTGCACTATAAATCCAATCTTCTGATCAAGTTCCAGATACTTCTAGTTTGGTATCCTACAATGTCTTCCTCCGTAAATAGCAACTCAACACCACTCAAGTTTACACACTTGACTCCTGGAATTTTGTACCGGTCTCTAGCTATAGCTGGTTTAGTCCTCTTCTTCTTCTATGCATTACTGATTAGGACTCCTTTTAATCAAGGGGTCATATCTTTTCAACTGAAAAGGCAATCTTCGTCCAACATCACTGTCGATTCTGCTCCTACCAATATCAGTCACATCGGATTCATAGTAGTAAGTTCCGTGCGTATGTGGAAGCATAGAAGACCATACACCGAGTCATGGTGGCGATCAAATGTAACCAGAGGATACGTCTTCTTGGACAAAGAACCTCCAAAAGAGTTCCTACCTTGGCCTTCAACGGTTCCTCCTTACCGTGTCAATGAAGATATTACTAAATTAAGGGTGTACCCTAAGCTCGTGAACCCTGTCGAAGTTAGGATAATGCGTTCGATTTTAGACATGTATAGAGCCGGAGATAAAGGTCTAAGGTGGTTCATAATGTGCGATGACGACACCCTCTTCTTCGTCGATAATTTAGTTGAGGTTCTGGGGAAGTATGATCATACCAAGTTCTTCTACGTTGGTGGTAACTCGGAGAGTATAAAGTCCAACGCTGATTTCTCGTTCGAAATGGGCTTTGGAGGAGCAGGTTATGCCTTGAGTTATCCATTAGTAGAAGCTTTGGTCAAGAGCATTGACGGCTGCATTGAGAGGTATCCTCACTTGTTCCTGAGTGATCACAGGGCACAACATTGCTTGGCTGACATAGGAGTTGCTCTAACCATCGAAAGAGGGATTCACCAGGTAACACTTGTAAATTTCTCCCCATTTGATATTCTGAGCTCAAGATTGATCTCAAATTCTTGCTTCATAGTAAACGCAGTCACAGTAATCATATTATAAGCTAAGAAAACACTTCAAAGCACCTGTCTTGGTAGTTGTCAAATTCTGCAGTTAAATAACAGAAACTGTCCAACTCCTGTGATTTCTCTCTTACAGTTTCAGTTTTTTTGGCGTAACTTTCAGATTGATCTGCACGATGATATATCAGGTCTTTTATCAGCTCATCCACAGTCTCCTATTCTAACACTCCACCACTTTGATGCTGTAAATCCAATCTTTCCCACCATGGATAAATATCAATCTACTCGCCACCTAATGAAAGCAGCAGAGTTCGATCAATCTCGCTTGTTACAACAAACCATTTGCTACCATAGGGAGAGCAACTGGTCTTTCTCTGTCTCATGGGGCTATTCAGTTCATGTATATGAGAGCATAATCTCCAGAACAATTCTGAGGAAACCCCTTGAGACGTTTAGTCCTTGGTCTAGAACCAGAGGAGCATTTTTCATGTTCAATACTAGGCGGGTTACTAAGAATCCATGTGAAGTTCCTCATGTGTATTTCTTTGAATCCATAGAACATATTTCAGGTGACAAAATTCTTACAACTTATGTTCGAGCTTCTCCACGTAACTTGCCATCCTGTTCGACCGCTGGCAATCATTCTGCTGATCCCATCTCAAGAATTCAGGTTCTTTCGCCTGCAAGCACTCGCAAGACTGTAGGTGTTTATCTGTATGACAATTGATAATCGCAAGCGTATGCTCTCCATAAAATGCTCTTCCGCATTATCCTGTGCAGATTTTTACTAACCATATGTTCTTGTTTATCGTTCTTCTTAGGCTGGTGAAATAGAATGCTGTGATGTGGTACACAAAGGGCAGTCCAACACAAGCAGCATCAATCTAAGGTCATGTATGAGTGGTGAAGTCATCGCCTGATTGTCATGTAAGGGCTCACACAATTGTTTTCGTTTCAAGTAATACAAAATTCTTGTACTTTTTCCCCAAATATTTCTAGGATCTGAAACAAATTTTGCCAACCATCAAAGACATGTTATGCCACATTCTACCCGAGTTTGTCAACCACTCGATCATAGTTAAGTTGGCATTCTACTTTTGGACCGCTAACATCTGTTATGCAAAAGGACAGCGATGCTGCAACATGGATTGGTCCGTGAGTTCATGCAGATATACAGATTTAGATCGTCATAAAGTCTTCATATTAGCCAGCAGTGCGTACCAACTCGGTTCAATACGAGTTGCAAAAACAGGTTAAAAGAACTATGATTTTAATTTCTTCCGTTGCATAAATTTTACTCTAAGCATTTCAAGTTTGACAAACATTAAATAATACTGCTATATAAAAATCTGACCCGAGGAAGCAATCAAATAAAACGAACTATAAGATATCAGCTATACCAACAAATTTGAGACGTAGACTTTCAATTAATTTCAATGACTTTGCATTCAAAGCTCCCTCAATAAACGCAGTGGATCTACCTACTCAATCCCTATTTGAAAGTAAGTTAAAAATGCCCACAAGCCATTGAAGGGTCAAGCCAACGCCTTGTGCTCTTCCTGAGCCTTTTGGATACCTATCAACCGAGCATAATCCACCCACCTATATGGCAGAATCATAAGTGAGAAGATAATTGTCGGATTCTACAATATGACAAGTCAAGTATTGAATCTTACAATAATGAACCCAAGTATGTGTTGCCCGTTCGAACGGCAAAACATATTGCACTTAGCATGAGCTTGTGTTGGTGTAGCAAAGGCTCCAAAATGCGTTGCTCAATCACACCAGCCAGTACTTGGTATCTGTAAACCATCGATAAATTCAACAGACATGAGAAACCTCAAAAAGGTGACCATTGAACTCTTTAACAGGAAATATTACTCCCTTGGGAGACCACATTACATAAACGTCCCTGATTTTTGCCCCTTAAGATGTCAAAGAAACCGTGTTTATAAAAGCATTTATTTCCTGCATGAGCACACATTAAAAAGTGCACTAATGGTGCTGTTAATCAAGTAATCATCATGTCTTCTGTAACGAATATATGATAATTATATATAAAGGAGTACAAGCAGGTAGCAATATCTCTGTTTGATCATAAACTTTAATCGGCTTCAACATGGAAACTATATCCTAATTAAGTAGCATAGTGGTAATCCTAAGCAACTTTAGTCATCAATCAGGCAACTTTCAGTTCTCAAACATTAAAGAGATGTGGGAAGAGACTTGGGAAACTTAGCATCCTACACCAAGAAACTCCAAACGTGTCCACTTATTATTTAGAGAACACACTTGACAAGTTGCAGCTGGTATGTCTTTCGTACTTTTTGCTAACATCGGCCTCAAAAAACATGCAGGGATAACAAAACAGTGATCCATGAGGAAATTAATATCTAAGAGAACAACAACATACCTGAGGTTGCTAGAAACTGCCATATAGACACCGTATGCAACACTGGTGGACAATATTGGCACATTTTCCACTTCACCAGAAGCAGACTTATCCACTGCCTTTCGTGCATTTATTAATGCATTTGTCACAGCTGTGCCAACCTATAATAAATATATTAAATTTTAATGCTGCCAAGCTAGAATGCAAGAATGTCCTTTTGTAAGACGTAAAATTCACAGATGCTTGTTATTAGCATAGAACAACACATGGAATACACAAAGTAACATGCTATTTATGATGGGGAGCATATTTCTTATATGATAGATATAAAACATATTATAACACATACACCTTATGATAGAACTTCCAACCTATAATAAACACATCAAGTCCCAGAAAAATAGTACCACGCCATAGTTCAAATAAAACAGGCATATAGTTTTAGAAATAGTAATCTGTATTAGTAAAGAACTCCTACCTCTGTCTCTCTTGTTGTTTGGTTAATTTTAAACAACTTTATAACCATGAGTCCAGATTAATCAAAATCGATGGTTCTTAGTATCACGCCTAGGAAAGCCCAAATTGTTTAAAGTCATTTCCTTACAGACTCAATGCACATCAATGAGTTTCAAGATAATAAGATTCACTTAAAAATTTGAAACTTATCATGAGTGAAATTTAGAGTGAAGGAACAAACTGCAGCATATCAAAATGATCTACTCACTGACAACATCCCCTTCTTGCTTCCCCAAATGAAAAAGAAAGTGAAAATAACAACTTACCAGTGAAGAAGTGGTCCCAACAGCAAAAAGTTTAGCCCCATTTCGCTGTTTATCAGGAAACATGCGCTTTTATTAGTCCAGACAGAACAACAGAAATTCAAATTAGTTATGGATAGTGCGCAAAGATTCCTCACCGCTATGGCACCTATTCTCTGTAGGAGTGTAAAGGAACTTCCAGCAATAGCAACCTGGACAAGGATTTTTGAGAACAGATGATCACCACAAGCTTTCATCTTAAACTGTCATATTTGACTATCCATATACAATTTACCAAAAAATTTCAAACCTGAAAAGCGTTATCAGGGCAACTATGGAAGAATTTTGCAATGGGTCCGGCACTGACTGAAAGAGGTGGACGGAGAGATACGGTAGGAGCGGGGAGATAAACAAGCATGAAATCTGCAATTATGGCCATTACCTAAGGAAAAATTCGATTAAAATTTGAGGGATGGGAATGAAACATAATAAAAAAAAGTTATGGCCCAAAGTCCCCAAACTTTGCTAAAACATAAACTAAAACATTATCTTTTTCATATGGTCCAAAGTTCCCAACTTATGGTACTAGAATAAAACTGTGCTTCCCATAAGCATTACCAAATTGACATGAGCAGAAAAGGAATGAAATTCTGATATATAAACATGATGGAAGAGCACATACCACATCTGCAAAAACGATTTCAAGCTCCTTAAAAAAATTTTCTCTGCGACGATCGTACTCTGCAGCAGTCTAAAAATGCGAAAAAAATACTAGAAAAATGAGATACACCAAGGCTTAAATTACAACTCCAAAATGAACTCTATAAAAGTGAAAAGGATGCAGAGAAAAGGCCGATTGTAAAAGCAGAAGAGACAACAACAAAAAAAACATGAACGGTTAACTTTTGCCCCTTCACATAAATAAAATTTTGAACAACTCGTCGAGACCCTTGATCAGTGTGCAATGTCATGAGAGACAAATTATGTCTATTATATAAACACCCACGCCCAAACACAACCCAAAAAAATAGAACTTGAGATATGCAAATAGCAATATCAAAAGAAAGAGGGCTAGTGCAGCGAATCTTTAGAATCATTTTCTTCGTAAACAAAAAGACCACCAATTTTAACCAATGCACCAAAGCATCTTCTTACGCCATCAGTAAAGTGGCAAAACAGGACGGCAAATGAGACCCAGAAAGTGAAGAAAGAATCAAATTATCAAATCGAAAGATATATCCTTTATCAAGCAAATTCCATATAGCAAAACAATCAACGTCATTTTCCACATCAAGTAAACAATCGACAATAAATCAAAAGCACAATCTTGTACAATCTGTTCTTTCGTTATTTCACTTTCCTCTAAACTGCACAAAAAGAAAGCCACCCAAACAGAGCAAAAGGGAAAGTTTTGGTTGTACCTTAGTGAAGATACCAACACCACACTCAATAACCACTTTTGCCAAAAACAGATCGTCGGCCAACAACCTCTCCTTAAACCCACCAAACTGCATCAACCATCGGAAAAGTCCCGCCTTTTCCAGCTCAAGAAACCGCGAAACCACCGCACCAGGGATTCTACCCGCCTGGATCGCTGCCGCCAAGTCCGCAGGCAAGCTCTCAAGAGAACGTTTAGCCTCCGCCAACGCCATGAAAGCTTCTTCTCTGTTCCTATCACCTGCATTCTCACCACCTTCATTGTTGTCTCCGTCGTGACTTCCGCCACCGCCGCCGCCAAAAGGGGGGTTGCTATTGTCGCCAGCCCCGCCATCTCCACCGGAAAAAAGGAGAAAGGAAGAGGAGAGAGTGCTGGGATGGAACAGGCGGAGAGAAAGCGGTGAGGGTGTGAAGGAGGAAAGAGAGAGGCGAAGAGGTGATGGTGAAAGGAGGAACTGACGTGAGAGGCCGAGTTTGGGGTTGGTGTTATTAGGAAAAGAGGGTATGAAGAAACAGGCGGAGATGGCCATCGGCGGTGTCGGGGAGGGTGGCGGTGTTTGTAGTTGTCGGCTACCTCTCCTCTCTCTGGAGTCCTGCGCTTTTACGTTGTGACTTGTAGCATTCAATTTATAAATATTAATATATCAGTCTCAGTCTGACAGCATAGGTTGTGCCGCTCTAGTGTATTGACATGTTTTTGTTTGGTAAAATGTTAATTGGGGCTTGGCGTTTTAGTTGAGAAAACGTGTAGGAGCAGGGCCTTTTATGGAATAGTCACTAAACCGTCTATTCCGCAAAATTAGAAATTGACAGGTAAGTAGTGGGTACCAGCTTAGCTTGTATCATCATCAATCTCATCATCAATCTTTTACTAGTTGGAGGTGAGAAGGTAAGAAACAATCGTTTACTAGTTAGAATCATCGTGTGAAAAGAATGAACTAGTTGAAGGTGAGAAGGTAAGACGCAATCGAGGTTGGCGGCAAAAATTGATGAGCTGGAGTCTCAAGGCTTGGACCCTAAATCTGTTGCACGTTCCAAAAACCTGGGAAGTCACAGTCAAAGCCTAACAATCATCTTCACATACTATTATCTTTTTTCATTTTTTCTGCTCCGAAAAGACCATCAACTTTGGACACTACCCACTGCCTACTACATTGCTTGCCGCTACTCTGCTCCCCTGTTCATAAGCTGGCATTAGACCATCCAAGCGTGCAACTTGTGCGAGGCATAGGTTGTATCTACAACTTTGTCAAATACATGAAAACTGGCCAAGTTGGGTGTGATTAGAGGTTGGTTAATGTAATTGCCCGATAGGAAGCTGAAAAAAACTTCTGATTTCTTTCTTTTAAAATTTTTGGTGCTTGATGAAAATAATTTTCTGGTTTAGCCTTGTTTAAATGATAACTGACCGATTAAAAATTAGCTAATTAACTAAAATCAGCTGTTAACTTTGTTAACTGGCAACATTTAGGTAAGACTTTCATCCAATGTATGAACTGGAAGATGTAGTTGTGTTGAAGTTCCTGGAATTAATTTGGCCAATGTATGAACTGGAAGTATGTAGTTGTGTTAAAGTTCCCAAAATTAATTCAGCCAAACTATAAACCGGAAGATGTAGTTGTGTTGGAGTTCCTATAATTAAATTTTAAGTAGTTTACACGCCATGTTTCAGTGTACTCAGGGACTTGAGTGCCTTGATGTTGAGAGCTGGAATCGGAAGAAATTGTTAGACTAGCATATCTTTTGCATATACAGTTGATGTATTAGGCGATGTCGACTCTAGGAAAATAATAAATAAATGGACCAATGTTTATAAAACCATCCCCAATTACGGGAAGATGACACAATTTTGGAGTTTAAAACCATCCCCAATTTCCTTGGAAGCTGAAGCTGAAGCTGATCGCATTGGCATTATCGTGTTCTTTTGTTGGGCATACTGTCATTATGAATATTTGGAGAGATAGTTGTTCATAATTGGCTTACTGTTCATAATTGGCTTACGTAGGTGATGTTTTAATTTTATAAGTCCTTTGTTCCTTCTGTTTTTTCTCGAAGAAGAAAAGGTTTAAATGGTTTAACTGGTGACGATAGAGGCAAGAAAAAAATTAAAGTTAATGAGTAAAGATATGAAGTAGCGTTGCATTTATTCCAAAGAACCAGCTAAAGATTATTTTACTAAAAATTCCTGAAACTGTTAGAAAAGGATAGGTAATGTAAGGCCATACACAAACCCCTTAATGAGAGTAGTGATTTACATTAAATCTAAAGTTTTATTCAAAGTTATAATAACCTAAATAAGGAAAAATGGTTAAATAAGCTCTCAAGTTTGACTTAAAATTCAATTAGATCTCTAATTTTATTTTTTAATCAACCAAATGAAATGAGTCAAAAATAATATATATTTTGTCAATATGCTTCTTAAATTGCATTTTCGTAGTATCTTTTACATTTTAAGTATAATTGTTGATTCATTACAAGTACATGTAATTAAAGAGTTGATAAATTACATGTGTTCTATTGGAAATTATAGTGGACCTTTCCCGATCTTACATTCTTGTTGACTAAAAATAAACTTAAAAGTTCTTCCTAGTTGCACTGATGAATTTTCAAAAGACTATTTTTGGCAATTTTCTTAAATATCTCTTAAATTCTCATCTTTTAGTTTTAGCCATTGTCTGAATTTGATATCTTAAATTTGGAAAAGAAATTAAAGGGAATATAAGAAAACTAATGCAAAATCCTCCATTATAATAGTAAAACAAAGGGTGAAAGCAAAAATACTAAGATATACTAATATTCATATCCTTATATTTTTTCTAAAATCATGTCTCCATAAGTCATTTTACACACAAACAGCTAATACTAAACAACTAATTTTACCAAACATCAAATGACAAACAATTAAGACAATCAGCTATCAGCTAACAGCTAATGTAATCAACTGATTATCAAACAGGGTCTTTGTCTTACGTACCATTTTAGTGGGTGCTTGGTTGATAGGTTTGAGAAGGGGTTATTAAGTAAGGAATGAAAAGTGAGTGGTTGATTGTTGATTATCATTATAGGGACAATAGTTTGATATCCCACTTTTGGAGAATCCTCCATATCCTCTATTTAGTAGATGAATGAAACTCATTACTTAGTAGTGACTCTTTTTTTAAAATTTTAATTAATTTATTAATTAAAATATAATAAATTTTAATATAACTAATTAAAATATTATTCATTAATTAATTAAAATATTGTAATTAATTAATTACAATATAATTAATTAAAATGATTATTAATTAATTATTACATTATAATTAATTAAAAATATATAATTAATTAAAATATAATTCATTCATTAATTACAATATAATTAATTAAAATATAATAGTTTGTATGTCTTAATATTTTTTCAAACTAACCACTATCAATGTTAATGGTAAGCATTCATTCCTCTTAACTAACCATCATAATTATAATGATAATATCCATTATTATTCCTCACTATATTCATTCTCGTTCTTATTATTATTATCCCGTACAAACCAACTGCCCTTTTAGTTTGTTGAGGACACACTGAACAATATAGATCTATTTAAAAAAGCATATTGCTACAATCTTCTGGGACCCAGCTTTTGTTACCGGGAATAGCTATTTTCTTCCTACCGTAGAAAGAACTGAAGTGTTAATTTCTCAAACTATTGGACCTTTTGTCTTGTGTATTTTCTTTAAATATTGTTTTGAAAGATGCCAAATTACATAGAAGACATCAATTTTTATGATAGTTCATTAGGTACACTAGAATTCTATATCTTTTAAAATTTTCGTTAGGGGCTAACGCCTTGAAAATGTTTCCAACCCTTCTTCATCTTCGACCCTGCCACCACTACTCCCAACCCCATCCTTCCCTGTCATTGCCCAGGCTTCTTAGCCATCTGGAGCCCTTTACCAAACCCACCTTTCCTATTTCAACCAAAAACTCCTAAGTTTCACTCAAACAACTTTGATGGCTCCAATCCACACGTCTGGCTATTTCAGGCAAAGCAATATTTTTCCTTTTACTCTATTCCCATAAACGACAACTTTCGATAGCTACATTCTTTACAGTGCGACAAACCCTCACTTGGTTTCAGTGGATGCACCAAAACAACCAACTCATTGGTTGGCATGCCTTTACTAGAGCATTGGAATTATGATTTGGCCCGTCAATCTTCATTAATTCGCAGGCATCCCGTTTCAAGCTCCGCCAAGTTTCCACTGTCACTCAATATCAAATTGAGTTTGAAAATGTCTCTAATCGCTTAATTGGCCTCTCCGATATTCATCTTTTAACAGGGTGTTTGGAAATCTTCGAATTGAATTCATTAATAAATTGGATTCAATTACATTAATGAAATTGAATTGAATTCAATTTATACTGTTTGAAACAAACCCAGTAATATTATAATTGAATTCAACTAAACTGTTTGAAACACAATCAAAATGAATTCAATTATTTTATATGGCATTTTTACCCTTGACTAAAAAATAATCTTATTAAATAATAAACATTCACACTTACATAGAGCAAGTTATAAACATCAATTTCATTATAAGTGATATCATAAAAAAGTTCATTATTAAAATGAAAAGAAAAAAATTGATTGCAAATAACATTAGGTTAGACCGAGCTATGAAGACAAGAGAAAACTATTATAATTTGGAAGCTTAAAAATGCATAAATGAGCAGTAGTTCTTTTGCGTTGACAACTACAAGGCATTATCAATTTTTGAAATTTCACTCCAAATTACATAATATTATAACAAGTTTGAAAAGAGAAGCTAAATCGAACGATGGATCTAAAAGAGAACAATGATCATAGACAAAAAAACGAAAAAGAAAAAGGCACTCATGAACAAGGAAAAGGGAAAACCTGAATATGGTGGGAGATGTTGATTCGTGGAGAAGGTATTGTTGTTTCATTTCTTAGTAGGAGGAGCTGTTTGAGGTAAGAGGGGCTGCTTGAGGTGAAGATATATGGTAGGATTAGATCGGTATTATTGGAAGGATATTTTCAACGTTCAAAAGAAGAATTGAAGTCCTAGTTTGTAATTTAATTCTGATACTTTTTCAGGTAAATTCAATTTATAAAGGATGATAGGGTTCAATTCATGTATGAATTCAACCCATCCTTTTTTTCTGTTTCCAAACACTTAAATTGAATTCAATGCTGCAATTGAATTTAATTCATAACATTCCAAACACTCTGTAAATTTTTTTCATTTCGGGTTTACATATGGGTATCCAACATGATTTATTGGCTATAAAGCCACACTCCCTTACCTAAACTTTATCCTTGGTCAAGCTCATTAAATCTAAATTTTTGGATTCTCGTTCCATATCACACCGACAACCATCCTTGCCCACTCCTACTCTCACAACCGTCAAACTAATATCATCTATTCTAATTAATCGACTTACCTCGGTGGAAATGCAAGCAAGGCGAGCCAAAGGGCTCTACTTTAGTTGTGACGAACAACATAAACCAGGACATTGGTGCCATACTGCTCCTTTCTTATTATTTAAAGCCGATGAGGATCCTTCCTTAGATTCCCCTTCATTAGAACTTTCTAGGGTCCAGCCACCAATTTCCACATTGCCTTTTCCACCGCCGCCACAAAAATTTGTTGATGGAGAGACAACTGACTTTCAGCACCACTTCATGCTCTTTATGGTCATTCATCTCATAAACACTTTTACAATCTTGATTGATTTTGGAAGTCCTCACAATTTAGTACAACAAAGAGTGACTCGTTATTTAGGACTGTCTATTCAACCGACGTTTCCATGTTCTATGTCAGTGGGTAATGGGGAAACTTTAAATTGTATAGGCCTAATCCAGTTTGTTGAAGTTAGCCTGCAAAGCCATATATTCACACATGATTGTATCTTATGGATGTTTTTGGGACAGATGTGATATTGGGTATTCAGTGTTTAGCTCAATTGGGCCCGAAGCTTGCCGATTTTCACCAATTGTCCACGACTTTTATGCTTAATGGATCACCTATTACTTTGCTTGGGGATAAACCTATTGAGGACAACATCCTATCATTTAGTCAATTTAGAAGGCTAAACCAAACTTGTGCTATAGCTTCAACCGATCCTACAGGAAGTTTCATGCCAATCAGCCATCATCACTCCTGCTCTACCAGACTTGTAAACACTCCTCTCTGAATTCAAATTAATATTTGAACCACTCAAAGGCTTGCCACCTCAAAGAGCTTATGATCACCACGTACATCTTACACCAAGAACTACACCTACCAATGTAAAACCATATAGGTACCCCCATAACCAAAAAAATGACATGGAATCTTTATACGGACAAACACTAGCCCATTATCTTCTCTATTGCTTTTGGATCGCAAAAAAACTCTTGGCATTTTTGCATTGATTATCAAGCCTTGAATGCAGCAACAATTTAGGATCGATTCCCAATCCTAACAATGGATGAGTTGGTCAACGAATTGTTGGACAATTTTGTCCATTCCTATAAAGTTAGATAACTATTAATTGCATTTTTTGGTTTTTAAATAAATTATCAGTTAAGTTACATAATTTGATCAAGATAAAGATAATAAAGTAGCCCTATAAATGATCTAGATTAATGGGTTGAAGTTCAGATAAAAAATGAGTCCCAATTAGTATGGACCGAATCTATATCGATCTTATGATAGAGAAGCCTGATATGGAAGCTATATAAAGGTTGAGATCTCCTACAGTTGCTCATATCAATCGTAAGCATAAGGAATCCTTGACCTATTAGGGGAGCTTACGTATTGAGAAAAATGTAGAAAGACCTAACCCGTGTCTCGGTGAGCACTTTCCGTAAAGGTCCCAAGAGGTTTGTGATCGTTTGGAGTTCAGAATCGACATCAGAAGCATAGATGGAATCAAAATCAGGTATTACACATTACCTTCATTTTTTATCCTTTCATGTAGATCCGGGATACATAATAAGGTTTATATTACGTCGGTGCTAGCATATGTCGCGCACCCGCACTGGCATGGCGTGACACGTTAGTGACTGATGTTAGCCTTACGGAGCTACAATAAATTCTAAAAAAAAACACAAAATTTTAGATTTTTCGTAAGGGTACCCCGAGGTGTTTTAGGTTAATTTTCGGGTTCGGAAAATTTATAAAGTAAAATTTTCCATTTTTCTAGATTTATTACATTAGTAATAAATTAAAGTTTAACTCCAGAAAAAGGAATTAAGGTATTTTGAATCCAATTTCAAGTGAATTTTCATACTTCAGACGTCATATGAGGGAGATACATGAGGTTCTTATGTCTCAGGTCTCATGTTCGGTGTTCAGGATTGCATGATAGTCGATCAGAAAAGGATTTAAGACATTTTAAAGCCATTTTTGAGTGAATTTTTGTGCAACGAACTTGCCATGATGGAGATGCATAAGGTTTTCGTATCTCAGGAGGTCAGTTCAGTATCCGGTGACGCACAATAGTCACTTTACTGAGATTTTTCTTTTGCGAAAGTCTTAAATGAAGTTTTCAGAGAATGTCTTCAGCATGAGTGTGTGACAATAAGACTATACATTCGGATTTTTGCATTTATTGATATTATATTGTCACATACTATATTTCCATAAAGAATGTGAGGATAACAAAAAGTTGAATCCCTTGTGTTTGTGGACTTTTTGAGTGCCGATGAGAATGTAGTCACGAAAGTGACCTTTCAAGTCAGTATTTTGAATTGTTCTACTTGCATGTTGGGGAATGTCTCTGATTTTATGTTTGGTTATTTTGCTTAAAGGTGTTGGCCTTACATAACATTTTGAGATGTGCATAAAGACATTAGATGGAGGAAAGTTATTGCTCAAGTGATCTATTCATCTAAAGGTGATAGTGTCATAAGAGTTGATAGTTTGTACTCTGATCGTTTTTATATGTGGAGGTCTAATTGCATATATTATGTATTCAAATCAAAGGTGTTTCATAATATGTGTGATCGGATTTTCAGTAAAGATACTATTTAATGTCTTGAGTATCGAAGTTGGCCTACAGTAGTTCTGATTTAAATATTATCATCTTGAAATCTCCTTTTTAATCAACAAAATCAATGTCACCATTGAAACCCTGTCTAGTTTCAATTTAAAGAAGTAGATGGAGGATGTATTGAATGTATGGAGATAGCTGTGGTTGATATGACCATACGGACAGATAGGTCATCTCCATTTACATCCATGAGCTTGAAAGCTCATAAAGCAACCTATGAAACTTGGGATCGGTCTAACAGATTATATCTAATGATCATTACGAGATCCATTCTTAACCATCTGCTAAGTGGACTTCCGGACACAAACATAGGGAAGGAGTTTCTTGATAATGTCTCCTAGAGGTACACAGTCTCATCTGGTGTTAAGATAAGTGTCTTGATTGAAGAATTATTCTCCATGAGATAAATATGATAAAAGGGCAGTAATGAAGTACATATCGAGAATAATTCATCTTCACAGTAGCTGAAGATGTTGGGACTTCAATGCTTTGATTGCCCATTGCATTGCTGAGGAGGAGAAACTCAAGTTTGCTACTCCTACAACCCTTGAAGCAGCTAATGGGAAAGCAAAGATTGAGCCCGTTAAGTTCAAAGGTAGAAACTTCAAATCTTCTCCACATGATGAAGTTGGTCAAACCACTGTTGATAAAGGTCCTAGGGATATAAAGAAACTAGTAGCATGAGGTTTAAAAGGAAAGACTGAGACCATCAAGTTATTCTTTGTCTTGTCAATTTATGAATCTAACTTGTGATAGTCGCATTAAGTACATGGTGGCTATTTAGTGGAACATCTGATGAAGGTGTTTCCACAATGAAGTGGTTCATATCCAGAATAAAGCCAAATAAAGAAAAGTAGGAACTGATGACTTACAACAATGAAGAAATGGAAGTAATATCTATAGGAGATGTATGTACTGAACCTTTTCTAAGGTTCATTTAGGTTTTACGCAACACATTTAGATATGATCTTTTGATCAATTTTGGATAATGAAGGTTGATGTTTTGCATTTAATACTTTTATTGTATAGTTGTTGTTTAATGCAAAACATAATTGTACAACTTTCTTGTCATATGGTTTGTATAGAATGTGTTTTACCCCAAATTAGATAATGCTTCTTCGTATATTGCTAAACAAGTTATGAAGGATCCTGATGAATGAGAAGTCATACATGGCGTGACATAAAAGTTTAAGCCACATTTCCAAAGCTAGGGTTAAGAGATTGATCGAGGAAAGCATTTCTCAATTCTAGATTTTGATGATCTGAGAACATGTGTTGATTGTTGCAAGGGCAAGTTGACTAATAAGGATATTTAAATCAACTCATGCTCCTGACTTGTTGAGTCTGATACATAAAGATATCGGTAGACCTTATACAATTTCATAGTGCAATTCTGAATGTATTATGACATTTATTGATAATTATTCTCATTACAGTTATGTGTTCTTGCTTAAAGACTGAAGGTTGAGAACCAATTGGAAAAATTCATCAAGATAGTCAGATTTGATCGTGGAGGAGAATATCATGGAAAATATGGTATTTTAGGACTTTTAGAGGTCCGTTTGCCAGATATTTAGAATCAGTTGGAATAGTGACTTAGTTCGCTATGCCGAGTAGTTCTGAGCAAAATGGTGTGTTGCCGAAAGGCATAACAACACCTAAAAGACTTGAAGAAGTCAATGCAGAGCATGACTAATCTACTTAATTACCTAAAAGTTTAGTACCACATCCTTGCACACATTAGTATATAGGGCTTCCCTACTGAGGGAGTATAATTCTTATAAAGAAACATTGCATACTAGTTCCACAAGGATATCTTTACCACTTTAAGGCTACAACTTTTATCGAAGAGAAGGAGGGATCAAAATAGTGAAATCACAAACAGCTAAGTTTCTGGAATATGATGTCTATTATGATGGCAGGCCTTTTGACCCTTCGGATGATAGCAGGGCGGATATTACAATTATCACGTACCCACTACTCCTATAATTAGATCTAGTGGACCTAGGTCATTGTATCATGCCTATATAGGAACAGGAACCTATACCTATAGACATAGAGGTTTCTGGGGGCACAAGATCTAATACACTTAAGTAAATCCACTGGAGTGAGACGACCTGCTATCCCATCTGATTACATAGTCTATCAGGTGTACTGGACTATGTTATTAGATATGTTACGGATCCAGTTACTTTTACAGAAGTTGTTTCTAGACCCAATGCAGATTCGTAGTGGCATGCCATAAATGACAAGATGCAAGCCATGAAGCAAAGTAATGTCTAGGAGTTAGTTGATTTGCATAGGAACTGTAAACTCGTCAGTTGTAAATGAAGTTTAAGATCTAAAAGATTTCATGATAAAGTTAAGCAGTTTGTGGGCTCACTCAGTTGCTTAATGGTTCACTAAGAGAGAAAGGTTAACTTTATGTTACCTTTTCTCTCGTATCCTCGTTGGATACATTTTGAGTAATTAAAGTAATTATAGCTCATGATGATATAGGGTTACATCAGATGGCTGTCCAAACTACTTTCCTAAGTAAAGACCTTTGAAAAGTGGTCTATATGGTACAACCTGAAAGATTCCAAGATCTAGAAGGAATTGACATGGTTTGCGAGTTAAATAGATCAATATATGGTTACATCAAACCTTCCAGAAGTGATACCTTACATTTAATAAGGTTGTGGCCTCTTTCGACTTCATGGAAAGTAAAGTTGGAAAGATGCTTGTACTATGAAGTCAAGGGGAGCAAAGTTATCTTCCTATTACTGCAAGTGAACGATATATTGCTCATGTCAAATTACTTGACCATGTTGTATGAGGTTAAGCAATTTTTGGTCAAGAACTTTGACATGAAGGACCTTGGTGTAGCATCTTCTGTCTTAAGTATTTAGGTCCACTAGGACAAATCTCAACACTCATTAGATCTCTCATAGAATGCATACATTGAGTATATGTTACAAAGGTTTACAGTAAATCTGTCGTAACACCTGTCGCTCATAGTGAGAGCTAATCTTTGGTACAGTATCCAAATAATAAAGTAAAGAGAGAGATTAAAAGGAATGTTCTGTAATCTAGTACAGTGGATAGCCTGATGTATGCGTGGCTATGTACTAGGTAGGACATTGCCTTCATTGTTTGACTATTTGATCAATATCTAGTTAATCCAGATGTAGACCATTGGAATGCAGTCTAGTGAGCATTGAGATACTAAAGGGAATTAAAGATTAATTCATATTAAATTTTAACCTATGTGTCCGGATGATCGAAAGTCCTCTTAAGGTTACTATTTTAAGTTTGCAGCTAGTATAATGTCGTGGAAGTGTGTTAAGAGGACATAAGTAACTTCCTCGACTATGCATGCAGAGTGCATACAATGGGGCTACTTCATGGACGGTTTAGCTCAGAAACTTGATTTTTGAGTTGCCTATGGTTAATTTAGTGGCTAGACCCATTTGGTTGTACTGAGGTCTTAGCAATTAAAGATCAATTATTAGTTCATAAAAGTGTTGATACGAAAAGGTGACATTAAGGTTTGGAGTATTTAAAGACTGAGGAACTGTAAGTCGATCCTTTCACTAAAGGACTTCACCCACTTGTGTTTGTAACACAAGTATAAAATATGGGTGTTTTGACATCTTTAGACACTATTAGTTAGAGGATCGTTATGTTTACTCTATGTATATTTGTACATTTGTACATTTTGATGTATTATGATAGTATGATGGTTCATTGATAAAGATGATCATCGTTTATCCTCAGCAATACGTGTCATCATACATATAAAAGTCTTAAGATTTGTGTCGATCTTAAGCATTTAAAGGTCATTGAGCATATATACAGATTGACCTTGTACCTATATCATTTAGACACAAACAGTTCTATTATGGATATCTATGAAGTTTGACATGACATAGGGGGATATAAGTTTTTAATCCTATAAAGGTTCTTTAATGTAGTTTAGGATAAAGTTGGAGAACATAAAGGTCTTCTCTAATGCTGTTTAGCATTCGGTGAGAGAAAATAGGATTTTTCTAATGAAGTTTTGCATAAAGTTAGAGAAATCGAGACCTACAAACAAAGATGATATAATTTAGATATCATCGTAGTTTTCCCCACTCCATTTTCCCATTTATGTTAGTGAGGTATTAAGTATATATGATTGTATTGGATTTGTGTCACACATTACACATGCATCTGATACTTTTCAGTATTGAAAGCCTTGCAAGACAAAATGATGGACTTTCATTATCTTTGGATCAAATGTTTTGTTTTTAAAACTTAGTCGACTAATACAGTAGCGTGACTTAACTGAGTTTGTAAAATATTTTAAAACTAGAGTCAAACTACAATTAATACTAATCCAAAGGGGAGATTGTTGGACAATTTTGTCCATTCCCATAAAGTTGGACAACTATTAATTGCATTTTTGGTTTTAAATAAATTATCAGTTAAGTTACGTAATTTGATCCAAATAAAGATAGTAAAGTGGCCCAATAAATGATCTAGATTAATAAGTCGAAGTCTGGATGAAAAATGAGTCCTAATTAGTGTGGACCAGTCCATATCGGCCTTGTGATGGGGAACTCCGATATGGAAGCTATATAAAGGTTAAGGTCTCTTGCAGTTGCTCATATCAATCATAAGCATAAGGAATCCTGACCTGTTAAGGGAGCTTAGGTATTGAGAAAACTATAGAAAGGCTTAGCTCATGTCTCAGTGAGCACTTTCTGTAAAGGTCCCGGGAGGTTCGTGATTGTTTAGAGCTCCAAATCGACATCGACATCAGATATGGAATTGAAATCAGGTATTTCACGTTACCTTCATTTTTGATCCTTTCATGTAGATTCGAGATACATAATAAGGTCTATACTACGTATTACATGAACTTTATGGGGCTTAAATCTTTTCCAAGATCAATTTATGAGCAGGATATCACCAAATTAGGGTGCCCACTGAGAATATACATAAGACTACTTTCCATACTATTAACGAGCATTGCGAATTTCATATCATGCCTTTTGGATTAACCAATGCTCCTTCTATATTCCAATATGACATAAATGATTTATTTTGACCTTTTTTACGGAGTTTTTTATTGCACTTTTTTATGATATATCGGTATATTGTTAGTCAATTTCAGAGCATCTACAACATTAAAGTTTTACAGTTATTGATTGATAATATGTTGTTTGCTACATAATAAAAATGCTCATTTGCTTACTCATCTATTGAATATTTGGGGCATATAATTTCTAGCCAAGGCGTTTAAGTTAATCCAACAAAAGTTCATGTTGTGTTAGCTTGGCCAATTCTTACAACAGTCAAGGTGCTTTAGGGTTTCTTAGGCCTCATGGGCTATTATCGAAAATTTGTGAAGCATTTTGTTGCTATTATAACACCTTTAACAAACCTTCTGAAACATGATTGCTTTGTATGGACCATGGAAGCACAAGATGCATTTGAGGCCTTAAAACAAACCTTTACCTCAATCTCGATATTAACTCTACCTAACTTAACTTAAGCTCTTTAGCTAGAGACAGATGCTTCCAATGTAGTCATTGGGATTGTCCTTTCTCAATAAAGTCAGTCCATAGCTTATTTTAGCAAGAAATTGGGGATTCAAATGCAATTGGCCTTGACATATGTCTGTGAGATGTATGTTATTACAGAGGCAGCAACAAAATGGAGGCAATACTTACTTAGTCAACCTTTCATCATCTATACTAATCAACAGAGTTTACGAGGTCTTATGAATTAAACGAGTCAAACTCCAGAACAATAAAAATGGCTCACCATGTTACTTGGATTTTAGTATACCATTTAATATAAACCAGGTAGTCGAAATTGAGTGGTCGATGCCCTCTCTTGCTCTTGTATCTGCGGTATCTGGTCTAATATTCTCTTTTTTAGATCAACTTTGAGCATACTATTTGTTGGACCCCGAAAATTTTTCCAAATTTTTTTGTGATTTTGTGATCTAGTTTATTTTAGGTTTTGGTTGATTATTCTATTTTCTGATTAATTTTGAATGTAGTCTTTGATTTAGTGGCATAAATAGAGATTAGAAATTGATGGAAGGATTAAAATTAAGTTAGAATTAACATGGTAAGGTTAGAAGTAAGTTAGCTTAAAGGAGTTAGTAGATGGATTAGATGGAAGAAGGGACAAGATTGGAAAGGCCAAGTAAGTGAGGGGCAATTTTGGAAGAATAAGCTAAAGATGAGCTTAAATTAGAAGAGGGAAGAGATAGTGCCGTGAGAACTAAGGAGAAAGAAGAGAAACGAAAATAGGAGAGGAAAAAGAGAAGTTTCGGTGAAAAAGGAAGAGAAGAGAAATTGGGTTTGTTAAGGTATGTAAATTCACTTTTCTTGCTTTATTAAACAAATGGGTTATATTGAGGATGAAGGAATTTAAGAGTAATGAAGTTTTGTGGGAAGAAGATGGATTAGGAGAGTCTAATCAATTTTAGGGTTTTTAAACTAGATCTTAAGGTTTCTAACCTAGATGGATTGTGGGTAGGTTGGATTTGAGTTTCATTGTACTATTGTGATTATATGATTTTTCTAAAGTTATAAATTCTATTGGAATGTTGGTTTTGAA
>JANSVA010000008.1:25384833-25403795 GCA_025504915.1 Erythroxylum reticulatum | reverse complement strand
TTTATTAAGACTCACTTAAGTATAATTTATACTTAAGTTTATGACTTAATAAAACCTACTGTAATCACAAATCATAATCCCTTACTCACTTTCAGATTTTTCCCAAAACACATTATTTCGGGTCAACTTTATATGTTCTTCTTGACACTGACACTGAAGTCCTTTTGCAACACTTTCTTTTAGAACATGTTCCTCTATGTCTTATGTCTCTAGTTTATTCCATATCAAAATCATCTCATTTGGAATCCTATAGATCCAGATATCATCAAAATATAGTAACATGTTCGGTAAAATATCAAGTTCATGCTCTTCCAACCGATACCCTTACTTTTATTATATCAATCCTTTTTGAGTCAAAACCAAAAGATATGATTTCTATGTAGAGACAGAATGTGTTAAGAAACTATCGGTTTAAGAATCACTTCATTTTCAAGTCAAATTACAAGGTTATGGCCGAAAGAATCAAATAAAGGTTTTATCCCCAAACATATTGAAGTTATCTCAGGACAAATGGCATAACTCTCTCTACATATGTCGAATCAAAGTGTTCTTTAGATTATCTGAAAGAGAGCTTCAAGATCGACAACTTTCATGAAGACCTTAAAGACAAATTCAATCGTCTAAAAGGTCAAAAATGGACCAGACAATAGGAATAGATGAAACCAATCAAACAGCAGATGAACGGAAAAAGCAGAAGAAACGAAGCAGACGAAGCAAGCAGATGAAACAAAACAGACAAATTGAAAAACAAATGAAGTAAGAAGCAGACGAATGACAAAGTAGATAAAGCAAGAAGCAGAAGAATAACAAAGTAGACGAATGCAAAAACCAGACGAATGTAAAAGCAAACGATTGCAAAGAGCAGATGATTCAGATGGTCAACTTAAGATGAAGCAAAAGTCAACCCAAGACGATACTACTCTTAAGACGGTATGATGTCATCACAGACAATGTGACATCATCACAAACGATACATCTTTACAAACAGTGCATCTTTACAGACGATGCATGGTCATAGACGAAATGACGTCATCACAGACGATGTGACGTTATCACAAACAATACATCTTTATAGACGATACATCTTTACAGACGATGCATCCTCACAGACGAAATGACGTTATCACAGACGATATGTCTTTACAGATGATACCATCTATACTCTTGAACATCTCCACTCATAAGGATCATATCTTTCTACTACACTATCTAAAACTCCCATACTAAAATATTCTCAGTAAACTTCTCCAACGTATTTTTCTTCAATAAATCCAACACTTAAATTTATTTCTAGTCTTTCTACTCCCTTATTCAAATCGGGTTCTAACCCTTAATATGGAGACGGGATGTTACAAGCGGTAAACTCCTTGATAGGAAAATTGGATACAAAATGCTCTTTTCCCGTTTACGATCACTATGGAAGCCAACTGGTCCTACGAAAGTGGTAGATTTGGATAACGACTATTTCCTGACTAATTTTACGAATGAAAATGATTTCCTTAATGCCTTAATGTAGGGTCCCTGGGTGATCCTAGGCTATGTACTCACAGTTCAACGTTGGCACTCACAATTCTACCTTTCACATGATAAAGTGTCCAGAGCTGTTATGTGGATTAGGTTCCCTAAATTGCCTATTTCTCAGTATCATCCAATGATCCTGATGGCTCTTGGCAACCTTGTTGGCCATACTATTAAGATTGATGATACCACCAAATTTGTCGAGAGAGGAAGGTCTGCGAGAGTGGCGGTGGATGTTGATCTCAGTGCTCCCCATTGTGCTCGTGTGAAATTAGATGGAGAAGAAATTCAGGTAGCATATGAGGGCCTACCTTAGATTTTCTATTCGTGTGGCATAGTGGGACATAAGTCAGCGATTTGTCCAACATGACTTAATGCTCAAAGAGAAACGCAACAACCTGCTCACACTAATGACTAAGGAACGGTGACGGATGAAAAGGATGCTCTAGTAACTGATGCGAGTTCGGCGAAAGATAATTCCAAAGAAGCTTATGGACCATGGATCCAGGTACAATGGCTCACATGATTCCCGAAAGTTAAGGATCTGGCTCAGAGAGATTCTCACATTAATGGGAACATAAATGGGGTGTGCAGGTCTCGATATTCGATATTGAACAATAATAAATTTTTGGACAACATTAATGATCGGCCTCTAATTGGGGGAGAGAAGGGACTGAACACGAGAATAGAAACCAGAGTAGCTCCAGGCCATCAATTGGAGGATGCTAGGTGATCTTATCAAGAATAAAGGTATACTTCTGCTGGATCTAAAGCTAAATCCTAGACTGCCCCCAAAGGAAAATTGGGGGTTAGGTCAAGTTCGGACAAAAGGAAAAATAATGCTTCACAGTCTGCTCGACTATTCACATCTGAACCTACTGTACACATACGACCCATGCAACGTCCACATGCAAACCATGCAGTAGTTAAAATACTTTCATATAAGGAGATAGTGTGCAACGAGACACCTTCTCCCTTCAGGCATGAAGACGATATGGACTGTGGTGACTAGATGGCAACTTTGGATGAGGTAATGGGTTCTTCTCCAAAAGGCCACACCACTACCTATTCTTTACCTCCTTCAGAACCGCTTGACCCTAAGGAAGGATAGATAAGGTTAGTTGAAGATCAAGGGGATCAAGGTTTAGATGAGGATGTGATACCTCAAACTCTAGGATACAAAGTGACAGGCAAGCATGTAGGGTCCAAGGGTAACACCCAGCATTAAGAGTACCCCTCTCATTGCTCTGCTTTCTTTTATGTCTATCTTTCTTTGGAACTATGAAAGGGCTGGGGGAGATGACTTTCAGCCTATCTTAAATAATCATCTCCATATGTATAATCCATCTATTGTAGTGCTTGTTGAAACTAAAATCAGTGGATCGCGAGCAAATGTAGTAATTGGAAAACTTGGTTTTGATTACTCTTTTCGTGTAGAAGCAAACGACTTTGTAGGGGGATTTGGATCATGTGGCAATTGATCATGCAGGTCAACATACTGGTAGCGTATCGATAATTCATTCATACCCATATTAGATATACTAGTTGGACTTCTTTTTTACGGTCGTGTATGCCAGCCCTCAATATCACCTCCAACGGTACCTATGGGAAGGAATAAAGCAGATAGCGGGACATACTGAAAAGGAATGGTTAGTAGGTGGAGATTTTAATGCAAAATTAGAGGTCTCTGATAAACGGGGCGGTTCTAAAATAGCACTTGTTATTAGCAAGGCATTTCAGGATTGTATTCATTCTTGTTGTCTGCATGACCTTGGCTTTGTGGGACCAAAATTTACATGGAGACGGGGAACTGTCCAGGTGAGATTAGATAGGGCATTGTGCTCGTCTTCTTAGCTGGAATCCTTCGCAGAAACAACAAACTTGCACTTGCCTTTCCTTGGTTCCGATCATCGGCCGTTTCTTGATAAATTTGATAGGGCACCAGTAGAGTCTAGGGGTACCAGAAGCTTTCACTTTCAATCAGCTTGGTTGGAAAATGTGCACTTCTCTAATTTCGTGGAAGCGCATTGGCATCCTGGCCTGAATCATTTCTGAACCTCTATTGCTCGTTTTGCAGAAAAGTTAAGGGAGTGGAACACCACTGACTTTGGCAACATTTTCTCTCATAAAAGGAGACTTATGACTCGATTGAAAGGTATTCAACAAGCGATAAAAAGGAATGAATTTGATTCTCTCTTGGGTTTGGAAGAGAAGCTTCTTGATGATCTCATCCAGGTCCTGTGTGAAGAGGAACTCTTTTGGCACCAACACTCCTGTAGTATGTGGCTAGCTCATGGAGACCGCAATACAAAATATTACCATACGGTGACTATGGCAAAGCGAAAGAGCTTAAAAGTCGAAATGCTAAAGGATGATAGTAGAAAACTAACTACCGACCCTATATTACTTCGTGAGTTAGCTAAGGACTACTTTCAAACACTTTTCTAGGAAGACACAAGTCTAACGACCCATTTTCCTATTGCTAGAGCTTTTCTCAAATTAACAGAAGATGAGTTGGTTTCCCTCTGCTCTCCTATAGTATATGATGAAGTTAGAACAACTATGTTTGAGATGGATGCCAATAATGCTCTGAGTTTGGACGGTTTCAACACTTTATTCTTCCAAAAACAATGGAATTTAGTGGGGCAGTCTGTGTATAAATTTGTTCATCAGGTGTTCAGGCATGAACAATGGTAGTTAGAGCTGAATCACACTGTCCTTGTTTTGATTCCAAAAGTCCAGTCCCGAATGTCCATCACTCAATTCAAACCCATTAGCCTCTGCAATGTCATATACAAGACCATTGCTAAGGTTGTAGTGAATCATTTGAAACCTATCCTTGATACTATGATAGCTCCTAACCAGTGCAGTTTTGTGCCTGAACATTTAACTACAGATAACATTATTATTGTGCATAAGGTCATTCATCGAATGAGGAAGAAAAAAGGAAAATATGGCTTTCTTGCACTCAAATTAGATTTAGAGAAAGCCTACGATCATCTCCGATGGGATTTCATCCTAGATACTCTGATGGATATTGGTTTACCTATGGAATTGATTAGTTTGATTATGAAGTGTGTTACTTCAGTCACAATGAACATTTGCTGGAATGGTGCACTATTTGAATCGTTTCATCCGACTAGAGGACTCAAGTAAGGAGATCCACTATCCCCCTATCTATTTGTGCTTTGTATAGAGAGGCTGGGCTAGTTTATTTCTTCTGAAGTAGTACAGGGGACTTGGAAGCCGATTAGGCTTAGCAGAGGAGGTCTTGCCATCTCGCACCTTTTATTTTCAAACGATCTCATTTTGTTTGCAGAGGCTTCCATAGATTAGGTGCATTTAATATCCCGAGTTCTAGATACCTTTTGTATGTCATCAAGATAGAAAATTAGCAGTGCGAAGTCTAGTAGTCTACTTTTCAACAAACATTCCTCGACCCCAAGCTCAAACCTTGAGTGGGAAGTTACATTTCCAATTCACTGCAAATCTTGGCAAGTATCTCGAAGTGCCATTAATTCATGAAAGACCAACACAACATACATACCAATATATCCTGGATAAATTTTAACATAAACTAGCAGGTTGGAGTTCTTGCCTTTTATCCTTTACAGGTAGAGTCACACTGACGCAATCTGTTCTTGCGTTACTACCTATATATACCATGCAAATAGTGTGGTTACCACGACAGCTTTATGATGATCTTAAGAAGATTATGCGCGATTTCATATGGGGTCAAAGGAGGGTTAAAGGAAGATTAACCTTGTGAATTGGGAGACAGTATGCAAACTAAAAAATTCTAAGGGCCTCGATATTAGGAGGATTCGTACTAATAATGATGCTTTGCTCATTAAACTTGGATGGGAGTTAATCTCTCAACCATTTGCTCTTTGGGTATAGATCCTTCAAGCAAAATACCATTTTGATAGCCAGAATATTCCTGAGATCTTAGAGAGCAAAGTAGCCTCTTCAGTTTAGAGAGGTATCTCTACCACGTGAAAATTTGTTCTTGTAGGCGCAAGGTGGCGAGTAGGTAATGAGAATTGTATACAATTTTGGTTAGATAACTGGGTTGGCGATAGGGGACCCCTAGCTCTCTTGGCTATTAATCCAATCCCTGACAGTAACTTATATGCCAAAGTGAGTGAATTCGTGGACATAGAAGGGGGTTGGCGCTGGGAAAATTTTCAGAACCTCCTCCCGGTGGCGGTGTGCATGACAATTGCCAGCATATGGCTCCAAGATCCAAGTTTGATGAAGATCGCATGTTGTTGGCTCCAAACCAAAATGGGTCCTTTTCAACAACATCTGCATATAAGCTAATCGAAAATATTGGCCATGGAGGCAATAGTAGATTGTGGTCTTCGATTTGTAAATGGCAAGGTCTGCAACGTATCAGATCTTTCTTATGGCTGGTTGCTCAAGAAAAACTCTTGACTAATCAGTAGCATGTTTATAGACATCTCACTGACGATTACAGATGCTCCTATTGTGGTAATCCTGAATCTTGCTTGCATGCTATTAGAGATTGTCCAAGAGTGTGGCATTTTTGGATGCAATTTTCCTCTAAAGTGGAGCTTATGGAGTTCTCTAGTCCACGCACTTCGGCGTGGCTGATCTCGAATCTATACAATCACGCAGAGGTTATTGGGGTATGGTGGTTAATTCTTTTTGGGATTTTATGCTAGTTCCTATGGCTTTGGCGAAATAAAAGTATATTTGAGAATACTTTTACCTGACCAGTTGCTAGCAAGACTATTATCCTAAATTATGCCACTTGGGTGGTGAAAGCAGATATGGTTATTGCTCGAGCTACTGTTGTTCATGATGCTAGTCATAGTAGACATATTAGTTGGGCTAAACCGAGTAAAGGATGGATCAGGTTTAATACAAATGGAGCAAAGCGACTGTCCAATCGGAATGCCTCTGCCAGGGGTCTCCTTCGAGATAGCATTGGTGGTTGGTTGGGAGGTTTCATCCATAATATTGGATTTTGTTCGCCATCGGATGATGAGTTATGGGGTGTTTATTTGGGATTGAATCTGGCTTGGGATATAGGTTATCGAAGAGTTGAACTAGAAGATGATTCCTTGGTCGTCATTAACATTCTTTCATCTTCAAGTTCAAGATCATCTTATAACACTTCCTTTGTAAAGGCTATACATGTTCTACTAGCTAAATCCTGAATAGTTCGTCTCCACCATGTCTTTCATGAAGGAAATCGTTGCGCTGATTGGTTGGCTTCTCATGCGGAGCCTTTCGGCCTCGAAATTACCAATTTATAGTATCCCCCTTTGAGATGTCTTGACATCCTTTCTGAGGATATGTATGGGGTCTTAACTCTAAGGCCCATTGTTCAGGCTTTGCTTTTACTCCTTTGAATTAAAAAAAGGCGGTGAAAGAAAAACAAAAGCAAAAGCCCCAGCGCCTACTGAAACACGATGGGCGTGGGTGAGCTGTTTCTGGAAAGGTCTGGGAAGAGAAGTGCCTGACGTACACGAGTCATTCAGCGTTTTTGTTGATTGTGGGGCACATGCAAAGTCAGCATTTGGTACGTGCATTGATAGATTTTTGTACTTATTTTATTTGATTTTTAATGTTTTTAAAGTCTTAATTTTAATTAAATTAATTTAATGGAGATTAAATTTTTTTATATTCCTAATAAAATTGGAAAAGTGTTTTTTCATTTTTGAAAATTGTTTTCAAGGGATATTTATTATTAGGAATATTGTGAAATATAGTTTAATTTTTCAAGAGTTGAATTATTAAATTAAATTAGTTATTAAATCAATAATTAGAATCAAGCAAAAATTTTAAATGATTTCTTTCATAATTGGATTATGTTAGAAATTATAAATACAATGATATTATATTATTTAAGATGAAATCTTAATTTTAAAAGTTAAAGTAATTATTTTTCTTAATATGGTTAAGATTAACAATTATATTGATTCCTAATTAATTTTAGAAAATTAGTTTCTAAAATTAAAATTAATTAGTTTCAATTATATTGAAATTAATTAATTTGACTCTTTAAAGTTAAGAAAAGTGTTTTAAAAAAGTTATTAAGAAAGTTGTTTCTTAATTAAATATATTTATTTAGATTTAACTGAGATAAATTCAATTTATGATTTTATTTATTTTGAGAATTATTATTAAATTTATTTAGAAATTGTTTCTTTATCTATGAATAGTAAGTTTCTTGATTTGCTAGAAAAAGTATTTTTCTTCATTACAATTTGAAAAGTAATTTTATTTATTAATTAAGAAAAATGAGATTTCTTTAATTTTTTGAAAATAGTTTTATAATTTATTAAGTAAGTATTTTCTAATTGATTAAGAAATCAATATCTAAATAAATAATATAATGACTTCCTTAATTTATTTAATTTTGAAAGTAGTTTCCTTTTAATATTAGAAAATAGTTTTCTAATTAAGAAAAAGCAATTTCTAATGAGATTAAAAATAGTAATTTCTAGTTAGATTAAAATGTGTTAATATAATTTTGAAAAAGGCATTTTTCAAAATTATAATAAGTAAAAAGTACAATTTATTGAAAATTATTTTCAATTAAAATTTGTAAAAGGAGTCAAAATAATTGGAAATAGTTTCCAATGGGATTTGAAAATTTGTTTTCAAATCAAATTCAATTTCAATTTGAAATAGGAATTTAATTCAATTATGAATCAATGAGTTTAATTTAATCTAATTTAATTTCCAAATAGTTGGAAATATTATTTTATATTATGAAGATCATTGCTTGATGTTTTGTGCATATAATTTGATTATGAGTGCATAAGTTGCATACTTTATTTATATGTTATATTTGTGTGTGTATATATATATATATAATAAATGTTAAGTTGTATGTTTTATATGTATGATATTTTACATACAAATTTATGATTGATGAGATAGACAAAATTAAAGTCCCTTGTTAAGATGATAAGTACATGTTGAAAACGTGATTGTTTCCCTCCATTGTTATAAGAATAAACCAAAGTTCTGTTTATTATAGGTTTGTTAAACAAACTCAAGGCTGCTTTAACCCGAACATGTTTAGTCTTATAATAGTGGGTTCTAATTAACTAGATTTGGATGGGCAAACTTATGATCCCATTAATATAGAGACACGGTTAGGAATAACATATAAGATGTGTTTTGGCAAAGAGTTGTCACCTAACAAATCTAGGAGTTACATAAGGTGTAATTGATAAAGTAGTTATCTACCTAATTTAAATTTAGTTAGTTTTTGAGCAAACTTAAGATCAATTAAATTTGAATGGGATCCTAGCCCATAAGAAAGATTTGCGTAATCTTTTTTAATAGCAGTGAGCACTATTATTTCGAATAACATAGTGGGAGTAGCCAAATACGTTATTAAAGTCCTAATCTCAATTGGTAGTCATGACATATAATTAATTACTTACTTTTCTTCTGTTTATATTTTGTTCTAAGTGAAATTTACCTTGTTTAGTATAGTTGACACTAAGAGTTAGTGAACCAAATTTCTTAGACATAGGATTATGTTTAAGAAGAGTTCTCAAAGTTAGAAAAGAAAGATTGTATGCCCATTATGCAATTTTGCCATAATCCCTGTTGAGGATTTGGTGACAAAGTTTTATAGATATGTCAAAATCATATAGATGAAAAAAATGTATTGACATTTTGAGTTGACCAATATCTCATAAACTTTGACAACAATATGTAAGATATGTGTCAACATCATAATAGTAAGATGCAAAAGGTTGCATAGAGTAGAGATAAAAGGTATAGTACCTTATTGGAATTGTTCCACTTAATTTAGACTACCAAAAGCATAATTGTGGACTACAATTAAAGGCTTTGCTATAGAATGATAATAGTTATCATTAGAAGAAAATGATTGCATGACTTTTCTTGGCTATATATGTTATGATAGAGATCATAAGTATTTCTAGTTCATGTTTATGAGTATTTGATACTGAATTTAGATTTAACATTATTATAATGTTCATAGCATGATAAGAAATAGATTGTTAAGTAAAAATAGTCTATATATTTTTATACAAATAGTTTATATATGTTGGATAAAAGGAGACTGTGCTTAACATAAATGGCAATAATATAAAGCTGGATAACTAAGACTATTATTTTATTTCAGGTTAGTTAAATCAACATAACGAGAATCATAAAGTTACATACAAGGGTATATATACCCTTTTGATTATGAATCGTATGAAATTTGTGAAATTTATCAAATTGAAGAATAACCAAATCAACCTTTGGTAAAAGGATGATGATGGTATTAAATTGTTAAATTTATACGCGATGTATTGGATGAAATAACAATTCATAAAAGGATAATGCTTATATTTTATTCAATTACTAATGACTTTGTCTGATATAGTCATATGTATTAAATGAAATGTTGGTTTCAAATTTTGAAAAGGTCAATTTGTTTAAATCTAAGTAGAAATTAAGCATTGAGAATGCTGAAGCACTTCGAAGAGAATATTATAGTAAGTTTTAAATTTTTGGTTATCTATATGGAATGAGATTCTCTGGTAAATACCTTCATAATAAAATTTCATAATAGTATGGATTTATGATGCAATAGTATTTCTTCTAAAGCTATGCCTGGTACAATGACTTATCTTTAATAGTTCCAATTGAATCAATTAGCAAGATTTCATAGTAGATATGAAATGCTAAGTCTTTAAAAGAGCCAAAGTTAATGATTTAAGAATGTATTATCCGTTAAGTTTATAACTAAATTTGGTAATAAAAGGTTATGAGATATCCAAAAGGTTGGATATAATCTTACAGACATGTTGAACAAATTATTTGACATATGCTTATAGGAGAATGGTTCTCAAGATACGTAGTGGGAGTATAGATGAAATTTAAAATTTTCAAATCTCATAATAGTACATCCAATTGGAACTAATGCCTTTATTGATACATCTGATTCATAGTTGAACGATTATGAGACATTGAAAGATTCACTTTCATAATGAATTCAAAGTGTTTAGTGGGAGTGTAGTTTTTCTCTTCAATTAAAAAATTTATATGGGAGTATATAGAGACATATTGCTTATAGAGAATAATAATTATAATTTTCAATTATTGAAAACATAATTATTCAAGAGCAAATCTTATTGGATTTGAAAAAGTAACAACTTAATTTTGGAAATTTGAACTACAGAGATAGATTGGAAGTTGTTTACCTATTCTATGAGTTAATGTTTAAGTTCAAGCAGATAAGGATATATACTCTAGAAGTAAATCCTAATTAAGGTTTATTTTAGTTAAAATAATATCATTTTATATTGGAAAAGTTCCAATGTTTCAATGATTTCTAATTAAGCCATATTGCACTTTTTAATCAATGGAAATGATTAATTATATCAATAAGTTCTTTAGTGAACTTGATATAGTATTTTGCATTGTTTAAGACAATAATGCATTGTGGAACATTGGAGCCAATGAGCATGTAAAATAAGCTAAGGTCTCATCAAAGATCCAAAGACGTATTTAGGCAAAAATTTGCTTAATTATGATAATAGTTAAGATGAGAATTGTAAGAGTTAAGCAAGTTCTCACTATAAAAAATCTTGTAGAATTCTCTAATTAAGCCATTGTCCCAGCAGTAGCATAATCATCATATAGTGATATGATATGAGATCCTTAAATGATTGGCTTAGTGTAAATGGGAGATTGTTGATTTATGCCCTATATCCAATTGATTGGTTTGTAGTTTAGTGACAAAATAATTAATAAAGTCATTCTTTATCTTTATGTATTAAGTTAATTGTATTTGATATTTTAAAATTAAAGGAAAAATCCCTGGAATAATTACTGTGTAGTTGAAATTATAATGAGATAGTAATTATGAGATTCAATTTACATTTACTTATTATTCCTAAATGTTCCTAGTTGTAGTTTCATTAAGATGGGAAATTATTGAAATAGTAAACCTAGCACACATTATGTTTCTTTTTTATGAAGAAAGTGATTGATCTCATAAATTAAAGTAGAAAGATACTTAAACTAATACGTGGGTGCTTATTAGAGATTAAGTCACTGAACTGACCCAAATATAAGAATCCCAAATGTAATATTACGTATATGTCTGTGGATTTTCTCATAATGATGGTTGTATAATTAATCCCTAGACTTAAGATTACCAAGGTATCTCGTATGGGAATTACCGTGTTTTGATGCTACTTATGAACTGTCATAGGATAATTTAATCGGTAGTACTTAGATGCAGTATGAACTATATGGAGATAGTTGAGTAAGTCAATAAAGGATTTGTCACTCTAAAGTAATTAGGAGAATGTTCTACTATTCTTAATCGGTAGTACTAATTTATAAAATTCTTTGGCCAAAGTGAATTGACATTTGAAAAGATATTTTCAAATATCAATTATAAATCAATTACTAATCACCAAAAACGAACATGGATAGGTGAAACGAGTAGACATTATATTCATATTCTATCCAATTAGAACATTGGATGATGAAAGGATTAAATTATACATCATAACCATGTATAGACAGGTTAAGTCAAACAACTTTGATATTCCTGATATTTTGGTAATCATGACATTTTGGTATATATCAATCTTGATCTGATTATAAATTGTTTAATTGGAGAATTAAAGATAAATCAAAACGAGTTTTAATTTTTTATTGTAATTGTAAATTATAATTATAATTTATAATCATTATCAATATATTAAGAATCTAATAGGTCACACATTAAAGAACAACTTGTGAATCAAAAATCAATTTTAATTAAGTTAGACTTAATCATAAAGTTTGATAAACTTTAGCGATCAAATATGATATATATAATTTTATTAAAATTAAATTAATTATAATTAGAGTTTGACTTTAATTATAATTAAAGAATTTAATTTTAATAAAAAGTTTAGAACCTTAATGTTTTTTTAGTAAATAGGAGTAAGCATTAAGGAGCTAGCATTCCTACTTAAATCCTCTCAAGTGTTGAGAAGCTGCTTTGTGGATACTGTTAGAGGCTAGATAATTGAACTATTAGAGAAGTGTTCTAAAGGCAATCACCTTTAGCATTTATTGTACAAATCATTTTATGATTAATAAAGGCATTTTTATTATTTCGATGTTTATACATTTGTGGATTTGATGTTGATCTTAAATTAATTTAATGAAGTCCTTGATACAAAACATAACATGGAGGATATTATGATGAGATCATGATAATAAGATTCCTATTATGTGTAATTATGTCAGTATCTAAACTTTCCCTACTCATAGGATTAACGAGATTGGATATCATTAATCCAGATAGATTAGCACATGTTATACTCCTTGATTGGATCAAACAGTAGATCTCATAAGTTGTAGACATGAGTTGTTTAGAGTTAACATGTAGATGCTTAGTAAAGGTAGTAAGTACATTAGATTGACCTACTATGAGACAATTATATAGATATTATATTCGAGTGTCAATGATAGTCTCATAATAACAATGGTGCAAGTATCCTTTGACTTGAGGTGCTCAAGGATATCTCGGATACTGATCCTGTGCTTTGACTCCATTCATCGTTGCCTTTCAGAGGTTACTCATAGGATGGTGATTAGGTACAGCTTGAGGTATTTAGAGGTAATTGAGTAGCCAATAAAGGATTCACCACTCCTAATAGAAGGAACATTGCCTCTTTTCGGGGTCATTACTCAGGAGTCTCTGGCCAAAGAAGATATGCGTTATGAAGAGAATCTTCATTGATATATAGAGTAATGAGAACCTGAGGATAAGATCTAATATCACTTGGATTAGATGTGACGTAGTCAGTGTAGTGGGAGTTGACACTTTGACCATACTATGAACCAAGTAGGGTATAAATGGTGAAAGGACAAATTGCATATGGAAGGGTTTGTAGTCAAACCACTGACTTTTCGGTTAATTGGGGTCATGATGTATTGCTAGATACCGCTCTTGACTTACTTGCATTAAGGGTTAATTCAAGTGACCAACATAATCGGAACCTAATGAGTCACACACATAGGAGATACAAAGGATGAGTAAAATGGTCTTGAATGGTGATTCAAGATATGAGAGAGTGTTTCGGGATTGTATCGCGATGTGATTGTGGTAGAAAACGTTGCGTGGAATGGATTAGAAACAAGTATTGTTAGCTGCCAATTTGGCCATTAACTTCCTAAACTTCCATTAATGCATTCTATTCATGGTCATTAACTTCCCATAACTTCCATTAATCTATGTTATTCAAGACCATTAACTTCTCATAACTCTCCATTAGTGATGGGGGTTATGGAAGGCCAAATGATGCAAAAAATAGAGATGATTTTCATACATCTTGTGTAAGACATAAGTGAAAGAAAGGTTCTTTTCACACACACACACTCTTTTTCTCTCTAACTCTCACAAGAGTTATTGTCTTGCTAGCACAAAGAAAGAATTCTAGCCATCTCCTAGTGAGGTTTCATCCTTCTATCTTCGTGTGGACTTTCATTAGAGATAGTCTATATTAATTGTTGTGGTTTTCAACAACCTAATGCAGAGAAGATTAAAGAATGAAGGAGATCGTCGAAAAGGTATATAAACATCTTACATTTCATGTTTTTGTTTTCTATATCTATATGCATCAGTAGATCTATTTTTTTAGGTTCCATTTTATTTTAGCTGTATATATTTGATATATATTATGTATGAGATGTATGATCCGAACCTAATAGTGATATCAAAGTCATCTTGTGCCTTGTTAGATGTAGAATACATGACATATGAAAACTGTTTTCATGGTTGTGACAACTTAGGGTCCTGTAATGTTTTGTCCAAAATTAATTATAGAAAAAAAATTTCTCGATTTTCTTTCAACAATATGTTCATAAGATGTATGTGAATGATTTAGTGAGATTGAAAATAATTTTAATGTGATTAAAATATTTAATTTATAATATACAAGAAAGTGCATGAAATTTATCTTTCTATTGGGCATGTAATGTCTATTGGCTAAACTGATGAGGTTACACATGATTTTCGTGGAATTTGATTCTAGAAAAAATATGTAAACATATTTAGGATGTTTTTATGACTCTTTAATTTTTTAGAATTATTAAAAATGTTTTAATATTTTTATCAAACAATTTTCTAGATCTGGATAGTTTTCCAGAAATTATTTGATTCTAATAAGCTAGTTCTTACTAAGAATGAGAACTTTGTTAGTAAATGGTTTTGTAATGGGGGCCTATTTGTACTTGATGTTGAAATGAATGCATATACTTCTTCTACTTATATTATTGAGTCTCTAGACCTATGGCACTCTAGACTTGGGCATATGAATGTGAGGTCAATTAAAGGGATGCAAAGCTTAAACTTATTGCCTAAGACCACTAATAAAATGGAAAATTGTCAAATTTGTGTTGAGGGTAAAAACTCTAAGAAACCTTTTAAGTCTGTAACTGAGAGAGAGTCATAATTTTTGGACTTGGATCACACAGATTTGGGTAATTTTAAGATTTGTGTAAGTAAAGGAGGAATGAGATATTATACTATTTTTATGGATGATTGTTTTAGATTTACTAAGGATTACTTATTGAAAAATAAAAGTGATGTTAAGGAAATATTTATGAATTACAATGCTGAGGTTGAAAATCAATTGGAAAGGAAATTAAGAGATTAAGATCCGATTGAGGTGGTGAGTATAGTACTGATTTTCTTGCTAATTATTGTGAAAAAGTTGAGATTATTCATGAACTTTTGACCCCTTATACACCTGAACAAAATGGAATAGCCAAGAGGAAAAACTGAACAGTTAAGGATATGGTGAATGCAATGTTGATTTTCTAGGGTTTACCAAACTTTATGTGGGGGGGAAGCTATTCTTTCAACTTATTATGTTATAAACAGAGTCCCTCGTAAGAAACTAGATTGAACCCCTTAAGAAATTTGGAAAGGTTATCCACCTAACTTGCATTTTTTGAAAGTGTGGGGGTCTTGCTAAGGTTGCTCTACCTGAACATAAGAGGAAGAAAATTGGGCCTAAGACCATTGATTCAATTTTTGTAGGATATGTCTCTAATAGTGTTGCCTATAGATTTATGATTAAAGAAGAGGGATCTAGCACTTATGGACCAATTATGGAGTCAAGAGATCCAGTGTTCTTTAAGGATATATTTCCTATAAAAGTGAGTGTGCAAAATCCTGGATAATTTGTCCCTAGTTCTTATAGCAATGATGACATAAAGGAAGAGGAAATTGTTGAACTAAGGAGAAGCAAAACAGCTAGAGTATCCACTGATTTCGGTTCTAGCTTTATTATGTCCTTTATGGTGAAAAAACATAAGGAGAAAAATTACATTTTTATGGTGACTTATATTATTGAGGAAGATCCTAAAACTTATGAGAAATTAATGAGATCTGTGGATGCTACCTTTGGGAAGGAAGCCATAGATAGCAAATTAGAGTCAATTATGTCTAATAAAAATTGGATTTTAGTTGATCTACCTCGAGGCTGTAAGCTTTTAGAGTGTAAGTGAATTTTTAAAAAGAAATTGAGACTTGAAGGAACCATTGAGAGGTTCAAGACAAGACTTGTGATTAAAGGCTTTAAAAAAAGGAAGGATTGGACTTTTTTTATACTTACTCTCCTGTTACTAAAATTAAATCTATAAGGATGATGTTTTCTATCACCTCGATATTTAAGCTTTATGTGCATGTTAAGACAACTTTCTTGAATGATGATCTTGATGAGGAAATTTATATGGTCTAGCCTGAAGGGTTTAGAGTGCCTAGTCAAGAACAAAAGGTGTGTAAGTTGATTAGGTCTTTTTATGGACTTAAACAAGCTACCAAAAATGGCATGAGAAATTTTAAAATGATATTTTCAAACATGGTTTCACCTCTTTTGATGTTGATTATTGCATTTACGTGAAATCTAAAATCGATGGCTATGCGATGATAACTCTTTATGTGGACGATATGCTTATTTTTTGTACTAGTTTATTTTTTATGGATACTACTAAGAGTTTGCTAAAGTCTTCCTTTGATATGAAAGATCTTACACATATGGACTTTATTTTGGAAATCAAAGTTGATAAGACTGACTATGGTTTTAAGTTGAATCAAACTCATTATATTGAGAAAATTTTGAAGAAGTTTTGTTACTATGACGTTGAAGCAGTCAAGACTCCCTATGATGCTAATGTTACTTTAAAGAAAAATCTTGGTAATAATGTAAACCAAGTTGAGTATGCTAAAATTCTTGGTAGTGTGATGTTCTTGATGTACTATTCTCGTCCTAATATTGCATACTATATGAGTAGACTTAGTAGGTATACCCATAATCCTAGTCAAGAGCATTGGAATGCATTGATTCGCTTATTGAGATATTTGAAAGGTACTATGCATTATGGATTATCTTTTGGTGGTCATCCTCTCGTATTAGAGGGGTATTTTGATACTAACTGAGTCACAGAGAGTGATGATATACACTATACCAATGGTTATATTTTTATCTTAGCAGGAGCTACTATGTATTAGAAATCTTCCAAGCAAACATGTATTATGAGATCAAAAATGGAGGCTGCATTTATGGCTTTGGAACTGGCAGAATGTTAAGCTGAGTGGCAAGGATCTCTTAGTAGATATCCCGCTTTGGGAAAAACCAATTCCTTCTATATTCCTTAATTGTGATTCGCAGGCTTCCATTCATGTTGCCAAAAACAAGGCATATAATGGCAAAAGTAGACATATCATATTAAGACATAAAATTGTCTGTACTTTAATTAGATATGGTGTAATCTCTTTGGACTATGTCAAGTCAGAGAGAAACTTAGCGGATCCATTTACAAAAGTTTTATGTAGGAAACTAGTTTTAGAGCATACTAAAGAGATATGGTTGAGCCCAATTGTGTAGTAGCTTCGTGATGGACACTCATCTTGGGAATCCATGTTCGATGGGTCAAACGAAGTTATGTAGTGACTACTTATTTGTACATTGTTTATGGAATAATACTGAGATATATTTAGTTGTTGAATAGTGTCCTTAGCATGACTTTACTGCGTTTGATGAGGTTGGATTGTTCGATCCTTAATGAGTTCCATAGACTAAGTTTGGGTGGTGTGAGTAGTACACACTTGATGGACTCACCGACATAATTGTGGGGGGCTAGTCACCCTTTTATGAGAGTATTTGGGCTATCTCTCTAGAGCGATCATGAGACCAAGGCATTTTGAGGCTATTTATTTCTCTAGCAGGTTTTATCTCCAATTTTCTTGGACACCAGGTTCAAGACTTAGTTCACCTGATTATTTGTAAATCTTTCTCCTAAATTGTTATAGTTTTTTTATTAAGTTTTTGGACCAAATAGGGGATTATTGGTGTTGTGTCAAAACGTTAATAACATTATTTACAACGTCCATCGTTTTTTATTATACTTTATGTAAAGTCAAACTTTTTGAGCCTTTTTATATTGTTCTATACTTGGAGATGCTACTGTATATTGATATATACATGGTTGTATATGAGTTCAAAGATATATTTAAATCCTTTGGATATATATGTAATGATTTATAATGTTATATGCCCTTACATAAACTTAGAGTTCTTCGGTATGCGAAATCTTAGAGATTTCCGATATATAAGCTTCTAAGTGTGTAAAACTGAGTCCATGAGATGGATATGACCATGGTGGTTAAGTTAAATATGTTCTAATGCCTTAAAGGTGATTAGAAAAGATTTATAAACTAATTGGACACTTAGAAAGCTTAATTGGAAAAGTTGATGTATATAAGGGCTTAATTGCAAATTGTTAAAAGTCAAAAGACTTAAACGTAATTTTTCAATTCTTGGAGGACCAATATATAATTTTATAAATTTAAGGGGCTTAGTTATTATTTCCAAAAGTCCAAGGAGCAAAATAAAAATAAAATTTTTGGAGATTTCTAAACTTTGGGCTTAATTGCAAATTTAGGAAGGTTAGGAGGGTAAAATGGTAATTTCATACAACTTAAGGGCAAAATTGTAAATTCACTATGTTTTGTCAAAGAAGAGTCAAATTCTAGACCGGCAGTGCAACCCATTATTTGGACATTAAAACATTTAGTTTTAATTAAAAGAAAGAAGAAGAGAGGAGAAGAGAGGAGAGAAAAAAGAAAGTTTCGACCATCACCATATTTCACCCTTCTTTTTAATTCTTCAACCTTAGTCAAGGCGTTCTAAACTAATTTGGGGTCAAAGAACTCAAATCTATCATTATATTTGAGCAAATATTAAAGGATTTGAAGATATCACTAAAGGAAAGTTTAGGTAAATTTTGTCTCATCTCTCTCTACATTATGATTTTTTAGTCTGGTGTTAAGATATGTTGTTCTCCATGCTTGAATATGCATGAAACATGGTTTAGATGAATGAAATGTATCATGGAGAGGGTTCTTTAAGTCAAAACCAAAA
>JANSVA010000008.1:25360845-25371313 GCA_025504915.1 Erythroxylum reticulatum | reverse complement strand
AAAGGCAACGGAAGTGGAAGGTGTAGTGATTTTTGTTTTGTTGAAAGATAAAAGCATACAAGCCATTATTGTGAGGTCCCGGCCTTTTGTTTCCTGCTTAACACGTCCAAACTAGGTTGTTCGTTTAGAGACAGGGGAGTAGGCAGAGAGAACTGGTTTTCCTCTGGCTAGAGAAAATCAGTAAGAAACAGTGGGAAGCGGGTTGTGCTTTGGCAATTGATTGACTTGATCGTCGACAAAAATTGTGGTAACGAAGGGTGACAAATTTGACAGGAATGATAATGAGCACGACCTATAATGAAAACCGAAGAAATCGGTGGTCTCGTGCCACAACCGTGACGTTTTCCTTTTCTGAAATTAGTTAGCACTAAAAAAGAGAGAGAGCTACACGTGCCTTTTAATAAGGAAGAGAATTCGTAAGTGCTAAACAGGAAGTCTTTGTTGGGGACCAAACCTTATTTCCAGGAATAGTTGAATTTAGATGTAGCTAAGTGGAAGTACCTGGGGATACTGTTGAGACAATTTTATGTTAATAAGCACAGAGTGGACGCAACTTGGTGTTCACGAGGTTGGTAGGGGTCGTGTTGCAACAAAAAGATGATCAAAGTCACCTTAGATTCAAAATTCAGGACCACCTTACTAGTATAATATCCCCTATGTGTTCAAATCAAAATCAACTATCCAGAACACAAAACTATGAAGACGGTAAAATTAAATGTTGTTTCTGGCCAATTTAAATGATTTAGAGCAAGGATAGCAATCTTAAGTTCAAATTATCAGGAAAGAAACAACATTTTTTACTTTTGTCAGAACAAAATGTAGGAGTACGGAAAAAACTATTGTCCAACGAAATCTTGTAACTTAATAGCATTTTCGTTACTAGTAACTTGTAAAACTTGACATTAAGTTTCTTTTTACCTTTCTTTTAGGTATACAGAGTATTATTATTCTTTCAATGAAGCTTCCAGAGACTATTCTATCTTTAAGTCATCTTTATTAGTCGTCTTTCAATCACTCAAAAGCCAACTTGGCCACCTGCAGTCAATAACTCACGTTTTAGTGATTACAGAAGATCACATAAGATGTTATACCTCCAAAACAAAAAGAAATTTCCATTATCTTAAGAATGAAATGGAAGAAACGTGTGCTACAGGGATACCTGGACGACAAGAGAGAGAGAGAGAGAGTAAGAGTGGGTTTGTACGGTCACTTATTCGGCTACAAATTGGGTGTCGTTGTTTATACTAATTGACTATTAGGTCGTACTTAACACGCTAGAAAGTTCAACGTCAGCTATGCAATTTGCCTATCATCAGATTACGGAGCCTCGTTTTCCTTGTCGTCTTCCTCTTCTTGTAAGGTAAGAAATTATTCAAAGTCAAAGTTTCGTGTGGGCCATGTAGGTAAGCACGAGAACCACGCTGCTTCTTTAATTCAACTTTTACAGCTAACCAAATTTGTCGAAGTCTCAGGCCTCTTTGTAACAATTTTGAAGGTGGTAATAGTCTCTTGTATTAGAGTCTGCATATATAGAGATACATCACAATGGTCATTAACACCTGCAACATGATACAAGACATTGAGTTATAATTATCTTGAAATAATGACTAAAGAATTTAACCGATTAAACCGTCTAATTTTTAGGATCAATTTTAACTTTTTTGTTTAATTTATTTCAATAACTATTGTTGTTAAAAAATAATTAATTTATCAATTAATCACTCAATTTTTATAAATTAATAATTTCTTTTAAATTGAAATAAATTAATTATTTTTGTTTAACAATATATTTTCCCAATTAAACTTTAAATTCTTTAATAAATAAAGATCATATTTTTTAATAATAATTTAAAATTTTCAGTTTTATTTAATCTTTTATCAGTTTTATGAAATTTTAATTTCTATTCAACCTTTTAAACTTTAAATTTTTTATCTTACAAGTTTAACTTTTCAGTCTATTTTTTAAAAATAGCAAGTTATTTCTTTTTTTTTTCTATAATTATCGTGAAGGAGTTGATTAACTTGTAACTCCAAGTGCTTAGTTTAATATAAAAGTCACTGCCCTGATTACCCTCTTATTTTCCCTTCCCCTGCACCTGATGTCGGGCCTTGAGTAGCTTCAGTCCATCAGTGGGCCAACCTAATAATTAAGAAACACCACTAAGATCCATAAGGACTAAAGAGATACTCGTCCAATGGATAAGCTACCAAACTTCTGCTTAATTTTCCCGAGTTAGCACTTTGGTTTTGTTCAAGTAATGTGTTTATCAGTAAAATTTCCTCTTCCGCGGTTTTTATGCCTTAGCGAGGGCTGCCTCTTATGGTCTTGTATCTAACATATTAAAACTTTCTCTGTGAGCGTGTACTAACTATTGTTTTAAAAATTAAACTGAAAATTAAATTAATAAGATAAAAAATTTAAGATTTAAAAAATTCAACCAATATTAAACTGTTATAAAATCGGCTAAATATTAAATAAAATAAAAAAAAATTAAATATGATTAAAAGAGATTGTTCTTAATAGTCGAATAATTTAAAGTTTAATTGAAAAATAAAATTAATTGATTTATTTTAATTTATAAGAATGTATTAATTTAAAATTTTACTAATTGATTAATTTTTAATAATAAAAGTTATTAAAACAAATCAAACTTAAAAGTTGAAAATTAAATCGAAAAAATAAACAATTTAATATTTTTATAGTTAAATTAATCAAATTATTTGAATTTTCTAATCATAACCAATAACAGCCAAATTTCGTTAACTATTTTTAAGAAATGCGACATTGAGTTTTTTTGATAAGGATTTACTGTAACAAAAAAAGACAACGTTGATTAGGTCATGTCTAGGGTAAGCTTTAGAGGCAGGGTCGGTGCTGGTCCCAATCCCTTACAATGACAAACTTGTCTGAGATCTGTTTGTCTGACCAACTTATTCTGCTTATCTTCAATTATTTTTATGATTCTTAGTGACGATGGTCAATGATTATGACAAATACCAAACACGTTAACGTAATTTTGTAAAAATTAATTATAGAGATGTAATAAAATGAAATTAATTGTTGAAGATAAATTTAATATATAGTCAAAATTAAGCATTTTTAAATATTATTAAAAATAAATTATATTTAACAAATAAAAAATAAAACTTAGAAATTGTCTAATAATTATACATGTCAATAGACCGGGTTAAAGGAGATGTATCTTATTAGTAGATGTCAATTTTGGCCCAATTCAGCCCAATTTTGGCCTCTATTTTTCGAGCCACAACTAGCCTACCCTGCCTGACCCATTCAATTATATTTTAAAAAAAGGTCAAAAATGACATTTTTGCCCAACCCATGACCCGAAGAACCCAAGTCAAAATCGGATTAAGCTGGACCAAATTTGACATCTACTAATAATATCCTATCAAAATGTGACCATGTAAAACAATGATTATTTAGGGTAAATAAAAATTGTTATATATTCTCCTCTCATATGGAGGCAATATGTAGAGATACAATTACACTTTTGATATAATTCTATTCTAAGAAAAACTTTAACAAAGTCCTATGTTTATCCAATCTAATAGTATATTTATCAAGTCTAACAAATTATATTTATCCTTGTACATTTATCCAATCTAATATATTATATTTATCCTTGTATATTATCTAAATCAACAAATCATAAAAAGGTCCGGTGAGTGCCCCATAGCTATCATAATAGATTCAAACAATTGCCTACGTCTGCACTCCCTCTCAAGTTAGAGCATAAATATCAAACATGCCTAACTTGTCAATTACATTACAAAACTACCTTTCTGAAGTTGTCTTTGTAAGTACATCAACAAATTGATCTTTAGACTGGATATGCAAAAACTAAATAATCTTTTGATCTAACTTTTCCTTAATAAAATATATGTCAATTTCAATATGTTTAATACGAACAAGATTATGTGCAATCTCAATAGTGGCCTTATTATCACATTAAAGATTCATAGGTTTTGTATTCTCAATCCCCAAATATGATAGAACATGCTTAATCCATAAAAATTCAAATATTTCATGAGCCATACCTCGAAACTCAACTTCTACACTTGACCTTGCAACAACCTTTTGTTTCTTGCTTTTCCAAGTTACAAGATTTCTTTCCACAAAAGGAAAGTAACCAAATGTAGATTTTCTGGTTGTTTGATCACCTGCCCAATACGTATATGTGTATCCTTCAATGTTGGAAACACTATTATTTGAGAAGAATAAACTTTTTATACTAGACCATTTCAAGTACCTCAAGATTCGGTATATTGCATTCATATGTTCTTCACTCAAATGATGCATAAATTGTCTAACAACACTCACTGTATATACTATACCTGACCTAGTATGAGACAGAAAAATTATCCTCTCAACTAATGGTTGATAGCAACTTATATTTGTTGGAATTTGATTTGGAAAAATTCCAAGCTTATAATTCATTTATATGGGCATTTTAGCTAGTTTGCAAGTAAGCATTCCATTTTTAGTCAAGAGGTCAAATACATATTTTTTATTTATAAAAGAGAAATTCCTTAATCTATCCTTACTACCTCAATACCTAGGAAGTACATAAAATGTCGTAAGTCCTTCATTTTAAACTTAGTGGCTAAGTTTCCTGTAGGAGCTTCATCTCTTCACAATCATCTCCTGTCAACACCATATCATCAGCATACACAATTAAAATTGTTACTTTACCTCCTTTGTGTTGTATAAACAAAGGTATGATCTGTACTATTTTGTTTATAACCAGAAGCTATCATTATCATTGAAAATCTCTCAAACCAAGCTCTAGGTGATTGCTTGAGCTTATAGAATGATTTTTTCAACTTACAAACTTTATTTATATTTTATGAACTAAGCTTATACCTTGTGGCAGCTCTATGTATACCTCTTCTTCTGGATCCCCATTGAGGAATGCATTTTTTTAGGAGTTTGAAAATTTAAAACCGAGAGGGTGATCTATTAATGAGATAAACTGCAAATTTTATTTCCTCTCCCTAAAAAAATGTGGGATGTTCATCCCAAAGAGAGAAGCATGAACCACCTCTAATATTTGTCCATTTCTCCTTTCCATTAAGCCATTTTGTTGTGGAGTATAAGTGCATAAAGTTTGTTGCTGAATCCTAAACTAATTCAAAAAATTTCCAGGAGTAGCATCCATAAATTCCATGGCAATATTAGTTTGCTACACCTAAATTGGTTTCTCATATTGAGTGCTCACCATGTTTCAAAATTCTCGAAATGCAAAACAAACATCAGTTTTTCGTAAGTAGTGATATACAAGTTATATGTGTACATTCATCAATGAACGTAACAAAATATTTAGTCTTAGATAATGAAGGAATTTTTGCAAATCCTCGTATATTTGAATGTATAACTGCAAATAGCTCAAAAGTTTTATTTAAACTAGGCAAATAAGGAACATAATGACTTTTTGCAAGTTCACAAACATCATAGTAAAAATCTGAATCACTTAGTTTTGAAAAAAAGATGTAGTTGTAATTTTCTAAGATATCCAAAAAAAAAAGATGACCCAATTATTGATACCATAACCAAACACTTGCTCAGGTTTTTTTCTTGACTATTAGTCTGATATGCATTACTGAAGTTTTTTCCTCCATTCTCTATTAATTTCAAGTAATACAGTTTGCCCCATTTAACACTATAACCAAGAGTCTTTTGGGTTAGAATATCCTGAAAACCACAGTAATATGTCTGAGATTTTACTCAAGGCGTGACATAACTAAAACTGAATTTAGTGTAAGAGAATTAAACAAGATAACAGATCCTTACCCAACAATGGAGCACGTACTACCATCATTTGTGGAAACAATGGATTGAGGAGATGGACTGATATAATATAGCTGGCTAAAATCTATAATCATGTGATCGGATGCACCTGTCAATAGTCTAGAATTTTTTTCTAGAAATTATAGAGGAAGCATTTTCTTTACCCATAATACTTGAATGAGCAATATTTGCCATTAGTATTGACGTTTCCTCTCCAATAGATTTCACTTCATTTGTAGTTGTCACCATAGCCTTTCTAATAGCCATTTTTGTGGGTTTTTTTTAAATCTCACCAGTTAGAATAGCTAATAATTTCATAATAGCGTTGTTTCTAGTGACCTGATTCATCACAATAATCACACACAAAATTGTTAGACTTTCCAGAGGGTTAATTTTTGTGATTCTTTCTTGAGCCAAATGGTGATCCTTGTTAGTTTTGATTAGATAGCAACACTAAGTTTTTAATGATTGAGTAAGATCCTCCCATCGTTTGTCTTTGTTATTACTCTCTCCTCACATATGCATATGTGCTTTCCAAGTCAAGTTTTGGGTCTTTGTGTAAGATCTCTCCTCGAACCTAATCAAATTCAGAGTCAAGTCCACATAGGAAAATATAAACTATCAACCTAACCATTGCTGAATGTAATTGGACTATACCTTCAACAGTCCCTTCTTGAGAAAGTGACCTATAATCAATTTCCTGAAAAATAACCACAAAGTTTATTGTAGTATGTTGATAATGGGTTACCATCTTGTCTAGTTGAAAAAGATTTATGATCTAATTCAAAGAGAATTGTTTCATCAGCTCCATCATACAAAGTTTTTGACATCGCCTCTCATATTTCTCTAGTTGTAGGAAGACGAAATAAATCATTACATCAGCGACAGACTTATTAGATCAAAAACCAACTTTTCACTTTTTGATTTTCAGTAATCCATGTCCCAAAATTTTAGTTTTTAGGTGCAGTTTATTTTGCTAATCTAGTGAGATATTTAGCCTTATTGCGTGCTCCTATTCGCATCTCTAAAAGTGGAGACCATAATGAGTAATTGGTCTCATCAAGTATAATACTTAATGGAAAAGCATAATGGTCTTGTTGGATAATAATTGTTTGTGTTGGTGGGTTATTAGTTGTTGTTAGAACAAGAGATACCCTAGAGTCCTTTTTGGTTTTTTAAGTATAGGTTTCAAAGGCTTTGGTATGTATACAATCGGAGGGTTAACAGTAAAGGGCTGAGACATGTGTTATGCTAGTTTGAAGGAGTATTGATATGTTGCAACCCTAGTGTGATACTGTGCAATGAAGTGGGATGTTGGAGCTTTATGAAAAACAAATGCAAATAGAAGCAGGTGGCAATAGCCACTGCTTGGTTATTGTATTTCTGTGACTGGAGAAATTAGCAGCGTGAAGTTGCTTAGTAGCCACAACTTGACTATTGTGTTGATGCAACTAGAGAAATTGACAGCATAAAGTTGCTTGGTTGCCAGCTAGTAGATGAACAAACGGTGTCTGTGGTAGATTGGATAGCAACTGGGCTACCTTGAAGAGCAGTGGCAACAACTTGGTTTGCTAGTTTTTAGTTCGACGTTATGTGATATCATATACATTTGGACGTTAGGTAATGACGCTACATTGTTTTACATGGAGCTCTCCTAGTTCGTATGACGCTACATTGTTGTACAATTTTAAATAAACGAAGAGCATGCTCTTAAAAAATGAAGCAAAAATTCGACATTGCTCTGATATTATGTAAAATAATGTTGTTTTAGAGTAAACAAAAATTGCAGTGCGTTCTTCTCTCATATAAAGGCAATATATGGAGATGCAATTGTACTTTGGATAGAATTATATTCTAAGAAAAACTCTATCAAACTCCCATGTTTATTCAATCTAACATATTATATTTATCCTTGTATATTTATCTAGTCTAATAAATTATATTTATCCTTATATATTTATCCAGTCTAACAAATTATATTTATACTTGTATATTATCCATATCAACAAATCACATCCACATTATTGATGTTGAACAATAATCTTATATTGGATGAGAAAGTTTGTGAAATAAAAATAAATCAATGTTAATATGATATTTGTCTATATTTGTAAAGATTTAGAAATTATGCCAAAATTATGGACTAGTTATTTAATTTTAAAATATTTATTTTAAAATTTATTAAATTATTTTTAATTTGATTATAATAAAAGAAGAATATTCTTTTATTTTAAATTTTTAAATTTTTATGTTTATTAAAAGTTGTACTATTAATATAATTTATAGAGATTATTAAGAAAATTTGAAAAGTTTTCTCATTTATAGTGAAATTTTCTTCTTTATTCTTAAATAAAAAATTAATTTAATTTTGTTAAAATAACTTGTAGCAATTAAAATCGTCCTAATATTAAGGGGACAGTTGGTTCGCATGAGGAAATGGTAATAGGAATGAGAATAAATATAGTAAGAAATAAAAATGTATATTATCATTATGATTATGATGGTTAGTTAAGAAAAATGAATGATTATCATTATTATTGATAGTGGTTAACTTGTAAAAAATATTGAGAAATAAAAATTCATTATATTTTAATTTATTTATTAATTATATTGTAGTTAATTAATTACAATATATTAATTAATGAATTGGTTATATTGTAACTAATTAATTAATTATATTTTAATTAATTAAGGTGATTATGGTAATAGTGTGGTATTTTATTTTTAAAAAAACTCTCTATATTTTTTATTTAGTAGAAGAATAGAATTTATTTTTTAATAATGCCTCTTTTTTTAAAATATTTTATATTAATTAATTACAATTAATTAATTAATATAAAATATTTTAAAATTAATTAATTAATATAAAATATTTTAAAAAAAGAGGCATTATTAAAAAATAAATTCCATTCTTCTACTAAATAAAAAATATAGAGAGTTTTTTAAAAATAAAATACCACACTATTACCATAATCACCAACTAATCAATCACTTTTTTATTATTTAGTGTGAACCTCTTCCCGAACCAAGTAAATAATAGGTGATATCCATTAGAATCCCTCGTTGGCAAGATGGACTCGCCTATGGTAGAACTTAATCGTATCTTCCAAGAAAACAGGCGCATACATAGAAGTGGCATAGCCATAACATCCGAGTCCTTCCTCGTGCATCCTCATTAAAAGAAAAGACTGGGCCAACCGCGTGCGAATTGTTTTATTTTCCACTGGATAGTGGTTAAGAAGGGAAAAAAAACAGGCTTTTCCTTCTCTATTTTGGCCTTTTCCTTTGGGAAGGTGCTGTCTGTGCTTTGCACGCCATTGGCGCTTTTCAGTCTGATTGATGCTTGATTGGAGAGGACGGAGTGGCTGCATGCAGGTCTAGAAGGACACATCGCATGCGCACTTATGGCAGCAATATGCAATATTTTTAAAATTAGAATATTTAATTTTTATAATTCAATTGGTTAAATTAATTAAAATTTTTAATCATGTGCAACGTGTAGATGGCTTTGATGGGTACAGATCTTCTGTACGCTTACCCTATAACTACTCAATGGCCTTTATGTCAACCATATGCAATAAATTGGATTACGGAGGTCACTGGACAGAAGTACAGAAGATGTGTTCCCGGCTTGGATAACCTTACAATACGGTTCTATGATTTGATGGCATCTGATCAGTTCCAGACCTCTTGGGAGGAGAACCTTTTTTTAATTTGCTTTTGGAGAATAATCTAACATCTCCGGACCTTTTGGGAGGACAACCTTTTTTTAATTTGCTCTTGGAGAATAATCTAACATCTTTTAAGTGAAAAATATAATGTATTACAATGGTGAACTAGTTAGTTATCCTCAAAAATCAGAATATCATTCCAGACCTAAGAGTGTGACGTCACATAATCACTAGCAGAGAGACGAGTTGCAACTTGCAACCCTGGACTTCTCCACTCCTGGGAGTGGTATCAGCGGCAATTTGTCGCTTATGGCGATGCTCAACACTAGAAATTCCATTAACTGCAGAAACCATCCATACATGCACATCAACTTATACAGTAAGGTTAATATACGAAACGACAAGCCACCTATAAGTAAAACCAAGTGTTCTCAAGAACTCGGGTGCTTTCAGTTTCACGTGTTCGCCAACCGCAAAGTTTCTCCACTTACTATTAGAACACCTAATTAATTACTCCTTTTATCGTATACCACCAACATTACAACTAATCAACTCAAACTCGATTCTAATTCTGAAAGAGATATCACTGATCATGATTAAGGCTCGTCGGAGTAGACCTAACTATTTTGAAGATTTGGTCAAGGTGGTGGGCGGTCTCCGCCGGATGAGCCTCCACTCTAGGTCTATCTGGCAACACCCACAGGCCTTCTCCGTTCCTCACCATCCCTTTGTTCTCGTCTTGTCGCCAATTTGGTGGCACACCATAATCACTTTTCAAAAAGTCACAGCTCTTGTTAACAAGTGCTATATCTCTCTTTGTTACTAGACGAAACTCTTGTCCCTTGCCGTGATAGCCATCGACCAAGTGTAAATGAGCCTCGAGATTGTGTGCACAACTAATATCATTGGTCGGTTTTAGAAATGGACTCTGTGTCTGATCCAATGCAAGCTCAACACCAACGTGCGCATAGCTCCATGGAAAGGATAT
>JANSVA010000008.1:25344609-25356995 GCA_025504915.1 Erythroxylum reticulatum | reverse complement strand
TGTATAATATACCAATATGGACTATTTTACAATTTTTAAAAATTTTAGGGACTATTTTATAAATTTAAAAAATTTCCTGAAACGGCACCCGGTACCAGTATAGTTCCGTTTTAGAATTCAATCCGTTATCGAACTCGGTACAGTATTCATAACATTATTCAACGCCATAATTGTGAAAATGACTTGTGAATCACATGTTTAAATTAACAATGAAAGCTCAATTCTGTATAATTTTCTAACAACTGCTGCGTAGATTTTTAAATACATAGCCTCAAAAAATCGCGCCTGCTTTTAAAAATGGGTGTACGTTATAAATACTTGTAAAAGAAGGAACTGATGCAACAATAAGAAACATAACAACTAGCAGAAACTCTTACAAAAACAACATCGATGTTGGATGGAAAACAAAGGAATAAAAAATACAACAATGAGGATTTAAGCGCGCCGATGATAGAAACAGAAATGAAGTCGTTAAGAAGGAATGATCGGTCGGAAAAATTGACACGCTGGTGGGTAGGACAAAGAGTATTATATACACCGGATCGGACAACGAAAAGACAAAGAGGACACTGAATGTGAGAAAAGTATATGAATGTCTATCTTAACCCTAGGCCACCACATATCATATTGATATATATATATATACAAAGCACAATTCTATTAGTTAATACAAGTAAAAGACCAAAACTAGACTTATGTTTAATTAATACACATAAAGGAAACACACCTACAGATATCTACAGATATAGATTAATGGACCGAAGCATACGGACCATCAGGTCTAGATATACAAACCATGGCCTAATATATATAAATACACTAGTTTATGTCTAACAGTCATATGCATTAACGACATGAAAAGGCCATATCTCCATCACTCGGCGCTATAAAACAATTAATTAATAGGAGTTTTTAGTAACAATTACATTTTGACAGATCAATGGTTACGAGAATGAGTCCGTAATATCTAGCAAGGACTACGAACCAAAAAGGGGAATTAGAAGAGTTCAAGTAAAAAGGAATACGCAAATTGTTTTACTTTTAAGTTAATAAAAAATATTAATTTGAGCTTTGTTGCAAGCAACAAATCTTTTTTTAATCTTATTTTCAGAGAAAATCTTAAATCATCAAACGCCCTAAGATAGTACATTGAACGAGATTCACGAAGTTCAAGGTAGGGTTTCATCATTTATCACCTAAAATTCAAATGTTAACAACCGACAGAAGAAAAGAAAATGGAGTTCATGTGGGAAAAAAACAGTAAGGTATTCACGAGACAACGATAAACTTCTATAAGGATCAAAGTCACTGTCGACACAAAATTCATGATTACATATAATCTCATGAGTTAGAGTAAAGATAGTAATATTCAAAGTCTCTTCCCTTAATTTAAGTTTAAATGGTCAAATAAACAACATTTATTCATTTAAGTCGAACCAAAGCGTAGGAGTATTGAAAAAAAAAGTTTTGTTGTCAATGAATAGTTTAGTAGCATTTCCCTTTTGCTCACTCATTTTGCAAAATTTTGAGTTGAGTTGTTCCGATCTTGTTACAGTAGAATATTTACGAAACTTTTTCGTAATGTTTGATTTCTCGAAAATTAAGATTTCTTTAATTTTTAAAATAATTAACACATAAATTATAATAAAACATGAATAGAAATTCGTACCTTATTTCAAAGCTTGATCCTTATCTTGTCGTATCCCTCAAATCGTTTCCGAAATCGATTCGTTTTAACCATCATAACCGAATAAGTGTCCGACCTCTAACGGTATCCACAGAATGAGATGAGAGAACTCTGTAACTCTTACAAAGAGAGTTAAGTAATACATGTTAGCTCCATTAGAGCTTAAGCCTAATTTCAATTAAATTAATAAAATATCCAAAACATATTATAAATAATTTCAATTAACCTTTAATTAGAATTACACATAATTCTAATTAAATACTAATTATGCAATGCCCAAGTAAGATCCAATATCTCATATTGATCTTTATTTATTAAATATCTCATATTTAATCATAAAATTTATCAAATGCATAATTAAGATCCAATATCTCATATTGATCTTTATTTATTAAATATCTCATATTTAATCATAAAGTTTATCAAACTTTACAATCAAATTCAACTTGATTAAACTAACTTTGTCCTCTTTAACCCATTCTTTACGTGAGATCTATTAGGTTCCAAAAAATGTTGACAATGATTATAAATTATAATTATAATTCATAATTGAAATTAGATAAATTAAAACTCCTTTTAATTTATCTTTAATTCTCTAATTAAACAATTTAGAATCATAGATCAAGATTGTCTAGTAATACATCATGACTACCTAATTATTTAGGAATGTTAAAGTAGTTTTGACTAACCTTTCAGTATATAACTTTTCTATATAATTCAATTTATTCATTATACAAAGTTCCAATTAGATATAGAGCATAAAATTGATGTCTACTCTATTTTGAGTCTAATCATATTAGTTCTTCGTCATTAGCTATCGATTCAATTGATGACATTTGTAAAATATTTACAAAATTTCATTTTACCTTGGCCAAGATTTTTCTAAATCAATACTAATCGAAAACAGCGGAACATTCTCCCTAATTACTTTAAGGTGATGAATCATATCTTTATCATACAATTACCTCCATATAGTTCATTATATATCCAATAACTATTGATTGATCGACCCATGATTAAATAGATCATAAGTAGTATCAAAACATATCAATTTCTATATAAGATAATTTTGGAGACCTTAAGTCAAAAGATTATTTTTACAATCATCACAATGAGAATTTCATAGACATACAAGTAATGTTCCAAGTGGATTTTTCATATCGAGTCTATTCAGTGAACTTATTCTCTAACAAGTACTCACATGTTTGTTTAAGTATCTTTATAATTTAATCTACAATATTAACTACTTACTTCATAAGGAAAAACAAAACATATGCTAGTCTTTTTACGTTCTATTAATATTCATTCTTAATAGAACAATGACTAGGAACATTTAGGGATAATACATAAATACAATATGAATCTCATAATTATAATCTCATTATAATTTCATTTGCAATTTATAATTATCTTATTGACTTTACCATATAGATCTATACATGTATAAGATAAAGAATGTGTTTAAATATTTTGTCACTAAACAATAACCAAAAGCAATTAGATGTAGGACATAAACCAACAAAGATTATATTTAAATAAAATTGGAGTCCTCTCTATATTAGAGATTTGAGTTAAAACACTTGGCCATAAATATCGATCAAAACATCTCCATTTTATGGAATTGAAAATGTAAATTTACAACTATAATTAAGAAATTTATGGAGCATGTAAATGACTTTTGGTAATTTAATTAAATTTCTCATTTGGTTATTAACACAATACAGTTACAATTTTTATAGGAATGATTTGATTTGATACCAATATCATATTGATAATGGCCTTTATAAAATTTTTTTTATTGACAACATTTTTCCATTACAAATGCAAAGTCGGGATGACAAATGGACTTTTGGTGTAAGTCCTACAATCAATCAGTTGCTTGAAGATTTTGTCATATAATTAATTAAAAGTATTATTTATCTTTATATATTTTGTTAATTATATTTGACATTTTAATACCAAAGATAAAATTTCTAGGATAACTATTGTGTAATTAAAATTATAGTAAGATCATGATTATGAGATTTAATTTACATTTATTTATTATTCTTAGTTATAGTTTTATTAAGAAGGAATGGTGATAAAATGGTAAAACTAATATATATTATGTTTCTTTCTTATGAAGAAATTAATTGTTGAAGTATGAAGATACTTAAACAAATGTATTAATGCTTATTAGACAATAAGTTCACTGAACTAACCTATAAGGATCTTGAATGCTAGATTACTTATTTTGAATTTCCTCATTATGTTGGTTGTATAATTAGTCCTTAAACTCAAAATATCCTATGTGAAAATTACTATGTTTTGATGATACTCATGTCCTATTCTATTTAAGTAATTCAGTCGATAGTACTTAGATACAATATGAATATATAGATATAGTTAAGTAAATTAATAAAGGATTCATTACTCTAAAATAATTAAGGAGATTGTGATATCGTTCTTACTTAATAGTGACTTAAGAAATTGTTTGACAAAAATGAATTGAAATTTGAAAAAGGTATTTCTAAATATCAATTGTAAATCAATACTAATTAATAAGAATGAACAAGATTGGATTTTAAAGAGAAGATATTAAATTCATACTCTGTGTCTAATTGAAACATTAAATGACGAAAGTATGAAATTATACATTATAACCATGCATGAATATATTTAGTCATACTACTTTGATATTCTTAATATTTAGGTGGTCATAAGATATTGTTAGATGTCAATCTTAATTTATGATTATAAATTGTTTACTTAGAGAATTAAAAGTAACTTTTTCTTAAAGAAAGAATTAAAAGTAACTTAAAAGGATTATTATTTTATTTAATTTTAATTACTAATTATGAATTATAATTTATAATTATTGCTATCATATTAATAATTTAACGAGTCACACATAAGAGAGTAGTTAAAGGAAAAAATCAATTTAAATTAAGTTGGACTTAATTGTAAAATTTGAGAAACTTCAATATATCATATATTTGATTTGATTTTTATTAAAAAATCAAATATATCGTATTTAATTCATGAAAAAATTTATAGTTTATCTTTTTCTCTTAAGTATTGAGTTCGTTTCTTATTGTGCCCATAATTTGATTACCATTAGCTTTCTAACATAAAGACCTCTTATTGCTTCCATTCCATCATGGAATATGATCACAATTATACTCTTATTAGTTAGAAAACATGAGCTCTAGGTCCATTAGGTTGTAAAAAGCAAGAACAGTTGCACAAAGTTGAATTGCATGTATCTTTGAATTAGTTAGAGAGATGTTACTATATATTCTTTAGGAGAATATCATATGTTTACTGTTATACTAAGAAATATTTCTACAATTTTATGAATGACATGCTTAAATTTGAAAAAAAAGCTTTTTAATAATTGATTTCTCACATATGTTTCCTTATATTTTAAAGCATGGTCTTTAATGTTTATGATGACTATTATTATTTTGGATATTTTAAGGCAAAAATTGTATCACCCCTTATCTTCTCTAAACATAGAGATCCTAAAATTATCTCTATTTAAAAGAACAACTGCCTAAACTGGTTGCTATTTACTTTTACAACTGATCCTTAACATTATGCTATTTAAAATTTGTAGGAAAATTTAGACGGAATCTGATCCCAACTACAACGGAATAATTATATATATATATTTTAATATTTTGATTTACTTAAAACCAATATCACTTTAATTCTATAAAATTATTAACACATAGATCATAATACAATACGAATCATAATTAATACCTTATTATGAAACTTGACCCTTTTCTTATTGTATCCCACAAACTGTTTCCGAAATTGACCCATCTCATCAACCGTAGCTACACAAGTTTGCAGCCTTTAACGATATCCACAGAAAACATTGAGAGGATTGTAACTCTTACAGAGAGGGTTAAGTAAGAAGTGATAACTCTATTAGAGCTTAAGCCTATTTATAATAAGTTTTGAACATTTTAATCATTTAATTAAAGTTAAATTCTAGTATCAGTTAAGCTTTAATTAGAATTAAATACCAAATAAGATCTAATATCTCTTATTGATCCTTATTTATTAAATACCTTATATTTAATCATAAAGTTTTTCAAACTTTACAATAAAGTCCAACTTGATTAAAAATATGTTTGCTCTCTTCAACCTATTTTTTATGTATAACTCATTAGGTTCCCAATAAGTTGGTAATGATTATAAATTATAATTTTAATTTATAATTAGAATTAGATAAATTAAAACTCCTTTTAATTTATGTTTAATTCTCAAATTAAACAATTTATAATCATAAATCAAGATTAGCATTTAGTAATGCATCATAACTACCTAAATATTTAGGAATGTCAAAATGGTTTTGACTAACCTTTCCATGCATGATTTTTTTTGTATAATTAAATCATTTCATCATACAATGTTTTGATCAGACAGAGCATGTAATTAATGTCTAATCTTTTTGAGTTCAATCATATTAGTTCTTTGTCAGTAGCTATTGAGTCAATTAATGAAAATTTTAAACTATTTACAAAAGGGTCATTCCACCTTAGTAAAGGATTTCACGAATTAATACTAATCGAAAACAATGGAACATTATCCCTAATTACTTTAGGGTGATGAATATGTTAGGCTTATTAGTGGCTTTGATGATGACCATATAATATTTCAAAATCGAAAATTGATTTGTTTCCTTTTAAAGGTAATGATATAATTCTTAAGAGGAAATAAAATCATAGGATAAATGCTTCATTTCTTACAAGAACTTTCTTTATGAACTTTATTTATTTTATAATATCTAAAAGGATCCTGCTAATCATATATTTCATCAATCAACTCCAAATTTCTCTTAACGGTTGATTATTGCAAAATTCTAGCAAAGATAATATTGAAGATTCAAAGTAAACTTAAAATAGAAATGAAGCAAAGACTAGTTGAAGAAAATGCCTATTTAAAGAAGAGTTATGGCATTTTGCAAATGGAGGGACAGAAGCCAGAATCTTTGAAATGCTTCAGAAGCATCAATATTCCCAAAATTCATATCTTGATCAAAATCTCCTGTGCCTTAGAAAGTTTAATTCTTTTTGTGAGAGATCATTGAAGCTCATACGGAGAAAACTACTTCTTCATTTGTTGAGAGCTTGTAGAGGCCAGCAAAATACGACTAGTGTAGAAGGTTAATGAACTTTGCTCTATAAATACTACTAGTGTGGAAGGTTGGAGAAGCTTGAAAATATATGCTCGTGAACTTGAAGAGGCTCATTAAATTGGTACTTTTATTTTTATAGTGAAACAATCAAGTTGGAGACTTAGGGACTAGATGTAGGTTTGAGTTATAAGTCGAACTAGTATAAATCAACTACGTCCTTTTCTCTTGTGGGTTATAAGTCGAACTATTATAAATCAACTGCGTCCTTTTCTCTCTTCTCTTAACTTTTATATTTCCACATTATAGTATGTGTGTGTGTTCATGTCATTAAGAGTTTCCTTCACTGTTATAGTAGGCTTCTTTTGTTTTCAACTTGATAAAAGTTCCTTTCATTTTAATAGGCACTTTCTGTTTCAAATTATCTTAACTGGATTTATCCTTTAGCAAGCTTTTGTCATTTAACAGGCTTCTATCATGTAATAGGCTCCTATTACTTAAACAGGGTTATATCGCATAACAGGCTCCTCTTGCTTTGTAGGCTCCTATTGTTGTTTTAAACTTTGACAGACCCCTGTAGTTTTATTCGAATTAAAAGTATCTCTTGTGTGTATTTGCTTTATTAGAATCCTATCTTGGTCATACAACTACCTCCATATAGTTCATGCTATATCTAATGACTACCGATTGAATGAACTATGATTAGAATAGGTCATAAGTAGTATCAAAACATAGCAATTCTTATATAAGATAACTTTGGAGATCTCAAGTCGAATAATCACTTATCCAACTATCATAATGAGAATTTCCATAGACATACAAGTAATGTTTCAAATAATTTCTCATGTTTGGTTAGTTGAGTGAACTTGTTCTTTGATAAGCACCCATACGTTTATTTAAGTATCTCCATACTTTAGTATGTGAGATCAACTACTTCTATCATAAGGAAAAACATAACATGTGCTACTGTTTTTATGTTCTATTAATGTCCAGTCTTAGTAAAATAATGACTAAAAGCAATTTAGAAATAATACATAAATATAATACGAATCTTATAATTATAATTTTATTTGCAATGTATAATTATCTCATAGCTTTATCATATACATCTGAACATGTATAAGATAAAAAATGCCTTTAAATTATTTTGTCATTAAACTGTAACCAATCAATTAACTGTAAAGCATAAACCAACATAATTAAATTTAAAAAATTTACCCTTTTTAAATGTATAATTTGATCCCACTATAAGCTAGAATTATAAAAATGCTTATTAGAAAACAATAAAAACCATTGAACTTACAACCAATAACTGTAGAACTTATTTTTAAATTACTTATTTAACTAAAAAAGAAGCAGAAGAACAAAGATTTGATGGTTATTATCAAATCTATTATGGAGAATATATTTTGAGTTTAACTTGTTTATGTAGCCACAATAATTATAATTGTTGAAAAAATATAACTTTTCAAAAGATGTCTTACATAAATGATGACATTTGAGAACTATGTCTATTTTAGAGTATACATCTTTTGAAAAGAATTTTGTATTTTGAAACATGGTGCTATCTTCAAATCAAAGTATATGTTTGTCTATAGTTACGTTTACTCATTCTTTCCTTTTTTGTGTACTATAACTTCGAACAACTGTATAACATCATAGACATGTTTTGTTAATGTACTTGTCATTAGCTCCGCATTAATTTTTGGAGTAATTTTTACTCTCTTTTAAGTTACAAATGCATGTAAGTATATATATGTATAGTAATAGTTCTCCATAAACTTGTAATTATATTATTTATCCTCATCACTTTTTTGCAATGTTAATAAACTTTGTTTTAGGTTGTTTAAGGCATAAGTTCTATATATCATTATTTAACTTTCTCACACATATATTTACCATTCAAGCACTTTGTAGACAAAAATCTCTCATAGAAATTAACCTGCAAACTGAAACATGTTATAAAATTAAATTTAAAATGTGACAAGCCTTGATGGATCCTTTGAATAATTATTAAAATCGGGGTAAGATCCTACAACTAGCATAATAATAATGAAACGTTTTTGTTTTATTTTCTAAAGTTTAAGGTCACTTAAATTCTAGAACAAGAGTAATGCATAAAATATAATAAATGTAAATTAAAATTTGTACTTTATTGTGAACCTTGATTTTTTTTCTTATTGTTTCCATTAAACTATTTTTTGAAATTGACTCATCTTAAACACTATACTCACATACATGTTCAAAAGGGGTGGCACTTAGCCCTAGGCCTGTGTTGGTTCTTTGGGTAGAGTTTTGATAACAGAAAATACTATCAAAACACACTTTTATTGAGAAGTATTTCTCTAAAAAAGAAAGTAGTAAAATAGTGATCATTTTTAATGTACAAGATCTATCAAAATGGCAATTACAAAGCATACTTTAAATCACACAAATACTACTAGCTTTATATAATAAGCTAAATACACTCACAATAATCAAGCTAGAACTCTTCTAGCTAACACTTGAACTCTTTACACTTAAGTTCTCACTTCTCACTTGCTATAAATAACAAGCCAAACACACCTATTTATAGTTGAAGAATTCTTGAATATGTGGTCAAGAATTGATCAACATTAGACCACACATTTTGCTTGGTTATTATTAAACCAAGTATCCTAATTCTCCACTACACAATTTTATTAGGAATAATTTTTGTTTACTTTAACACTCCTCCTCAACATAAATTATTCGTTCTAACTTCTTCTCTTGACACCATTCCTAGTTGACTTCAAAAATGTTCAAACTTTATTCCATTGAGACCTTCAGTGAAAATATTTTCCATTTGATCTTCTATTTTCACCTTAACCATCTCAATTTCTCCTATGAGGACCTTCTCTCATATGAAATGATATTGCATCTCTACATATTTTGTTCTTGCATGAAATACTAGATTGTCTACCAAGCTGATTGTTGATTGATTATCATAATATAGAGGTATTGTAAAATCCATTGGTTGTTGCAATTCTTTTAATAACTAGATTATCCATGTGCTTTCTTGTGTTGCCTTAGTTGCTACACAATACTTTGCTTCTGTTGTTGAAAGTGAGATTGTTTGTTTTATTTTACTATACCAAGTTACACCTCTAGATCCCAAGGTAAACACATAACTAGTTATGGATCTTTGAATGTCAACATCACCAATATAATCAGCATCACAATGCCCTTTTAATTCACATGTCACTCCCTTTTTATAGAGCAAGCCAATATTAAATATCCCTGTAATATACCTGAGTATTCCTTGGACTGCTTCTAGATGAACCTTTTTAGGATTCTGTATAAATCGACTCACTACTCTAACTACAAAAGCAATATCTGGTCTAATCAGAGTCAAGGAGATTAAATTGCTAACAATATGTCGATACATATGGAAATCTTCTAAATCTTTCCCTTCTTATGCACTTAGTTTCAAATCCGTTTCCATTAGCAAAGAGATAGGCTTGCAATCAAGCATACCATACTTCTAAAGTAAATCTCTAGCATACTTTTGTTGATATAGAAATATTCCTTCTTTTGTTCATTTTATTTCTAATCCCAAAAAATGATTCAACTCTCCAATCTCTTTCATTTAGAAGCGAATTGATAAGTTCTCTTTGACTTGATTGATTTCATCCTCATCATCTCTAGTAATGATTACATAATCCACGTAAACCAAAATCATTATTTTCTTTCCTTCATGAATTCTAACAAACAAGCTTGAGGTTGTTGTTGCAACTGAGTATTTGTTGGAAACTAGAAGTTTAACTATCTTTCCAACTAAGCTCTTGATGTTTGCTTCAACCCAAAAAACGTCTTCTTCAACTTGTAAACAATTTCTGGATGAGATTTATTTTAAAATCTTTGTGGTTGCTCCATGTACACTTTTCTATCTAGATATCCATTTTAAAAAGCCTTTTTTTTACATCCATCTACCATAGATTCCATGATTTGCTTATTGTAAGAGCCAACAAAACATGTATGGTTGCAATCTTTTCTACTGGACTAAATGTCTCCTCATAATCCATTCCCGCCTGCTGTGAGAATCCATAAGCTACAAGTCTTGCCTTGTATCTCCCAATTGATCCATCTGGACGATATTTCACCTTGTATACCCATTTGCATGAGATAGGTTTCACTCCCTTGGGTTTCGGTACCAGTTCCCAAGTCTCATTTTGATTTAGCGCTCAAATCTTATATCATATAGCCAATCTCTACTCTTTCTTTTTGGATTCTTTCTTACATGTGACTGGCTCTTTCACAGTTCTAGACTCTTCAATCAAAGCAAAATTAGCATAGTTTGGATTTAACTTCCTTTGCCTGTTTAATCTTCGTAGAGGTTGTTGATAAACCTCTTTTTGATACTTGTCTAGTTGTCTTTGCCTTTCTTCAAAGAACTCTTGATGTACTCCAGTTTGCCATGGAATTCTATTTGATGACCCTTTACCATTGTTTTCCATTATTAAAGATGTTCCTGATCAATAATTTCTTCACTCAATTGAATCTTTTCAACCTCAATGTTCTCTATTGATTTTTCTTCATCCTCTTTTGAATCTAGCAATAAGACCGATTGCAGGGACCACTATGATGATGGTTCATCAAATATTACGTTTTAAGAAACATAACATCTTCTTGTTGTAGGATCACAACATTTTCATCCTTTTTGTTGTTCATAATATCCCAAAAAATGCATAAAATTGCATTCTTATCAAATTTTCCACGTGGATGGTCTATTATGGAAACATAACATACACATCCAAATATATGAAAGTGACTAACTGCTGGCTTGATTTTCTATAATTTCTCAAATGGAGATACAAACCCCATTGTTGCTTGAGGTAGCCTGTTGATAATATGAGCAGTTGTCTTCATACATTTTACCCAAAATTGAGGTGGTACATTATGCTATTCTGTTTAGGAGTGGCTGGACAAGTCAACTGTCTCTTTATATTATTTTGTTGTAGAAAGTGTTCAAATTCTATAGACAAATATTCTCCCATATTATCTGTGCGTTGGCATCTAACATTCTTGTTAAGTTCTTTCTCAACTCTTTTTTTAAACTCCTTGAACTTTTCCAAGGCTTCTAATTTTTCTTTGAGAAAATCTACCCAGACATATCTTGAAAAATCATCAATGAAGGTTATCATATAGCAAAAACTGCTTACTAGTGATTGTTTCATAGGACCAAATACGTCTGATTGGACTAGCTCAAGAGGATCCTTAGCTCTAAACTTGGACTCCTCATATGGTAATTGATGTGCTTTACAATATTGTCGGCCTAAACAATATCTTCTCATACTTCTAACTAAGGAAGATCTTTGAGCATTGACTTCTTCATCATCACCTTTAGCTTATGATAGCTAACATGGCCTAATCTTGTATACCACATATCAATTGTCTCACTCTTCATTGTCTTATCTACATAGGCTATTTGTGTTGGAGTTATGTAAATATAATGTCCTAGAAAGCAAGTGTATTAACATGTACCTTAATCTTCTTCAGTTACAGTTTTGTAATGGAAATATTTATTATTAATAAAACAAAAGAGTTTGGTTT
>JANSVA010000008.1:25310597-25321224 GCA_025504915.1 Erythroxylum reticulatum | reverse complement strand
TAATCATTTTATAGAATAAATAGATCTTAGTTTTCGGGAAATCAAAAGTCACGAAAAAGTTTCGTGATTATTCCGCTACAGTTCGGATCAGATCCCGACCCAATTTTCCAACAAGAACTAGTGTGTCGATAGACTAGCTACTCAAGTCTTTTTAGCTAGTCCAGGACTGTATCTTCTCCAGAAGCCCCCAATGATCATTACGTATTACATACATCAAGATATGAAAGGAGTACTCTACTGCAAAACTTTGCGTTAGTTGGGTGTGTTGGACAGAGTAGAGTGTGTTTTGTTTTGTCTTTTATCCCTTTTAACAAAAAAAAGAAAGGACACTTGTCCTGCGGTTTGTTTAAGGTTTTGCATTTGTTTGATTTCTTTATTTGGGTTTGCCGTCCTCACTGTCTCCTACAGTATAAGACAATAATACTATTATTTGATGGATGATCCGAGAATCTGAGATACTGGGCTTGTGTGTGTTGTTTAAAGAGTGATGATTTTGGTATAGGTTGAATGTTTGCTACACAACAAGGATCGACAGTCAGGGAAACCAATTATCTATTCTCTTTGACGAAACCAATTACAAATTGTCTTTGATGAAACCCATCTTTCCAATATTGTTATTTGTATGGAGATATAATCTTCCCGTAAAAGCTGCTGCCATTGAATTGCAACTTTATCGTTTGAGGATCCCGTAAAGACTTGTGCCTTCTACTGAAAATTTGAAATGATAGTTTTCTTCAGCTACTCGAATATAATTCTACTGGCATTTCACATTGTTTTGGCTTGTTCTTGCCGTATGAAAACTACGATTTCTCTTACATTTATGACAAGAATAGCCTACAACGAGTTTAATATTTTTGTAGGCACCAAGTTACTGTTAAAATGCTATGCTAACGTTTATGCTTTTATATTTTTGAGCGGATGATCCCAAAAAACCAGAACACTTGCGAGCGCTTGATGGAGCTCAAGAGAGGCTTCGATTGTTCAAAGCAAACCTCTTGGAAGAAGGATCTTTTGACTCTATTGTTGAAAGGTGTAATGGTGTTTTTCATACTGCATCTTCTTTTTATCATGATGTCAAGGACCCACAGGTTAATGGTCACACTCAATCTCTTGTAAAACTGACAATTCAACAGTGCGTTGGATCTGTTTAAGGACCTCTGCTACATATCCGGCATACTGAAAATGTTATCAGGTAGCTCGTCTTTTTGTTCGTGTTAACCTATAATGTGAAACAGTGAGTACTTTTCTCTGCCCTAGTGTAACTTTCCAATATGGTTTACCAGAGAGGCGTATATTCAAATTGAAAAAGCACCAACTCCAAGTAGAGTCATTATCTTGAGCTTTCTTTGAAGAATTTAACAATTTATGTTCCTGTAACTGTCGTTTTACTGCATTGTGTATCTTGATGCTTTACTCAAAACGTAAGCCAGACTTCATGTTTTATAATGCTTCTTCTAAATAATTATCTGATCATTTCAGGCAGAATTGCTGGATCCTGCAGTGAGAGGAACAGTTAATGTTCTTGCTTCATGTGCAAAATTCCCATCAATCAAAAGGATTATTTTTACATCTTCCATTGCTGCAGTTGCTTACAATGGAAGGCCTCGAACTCCAGATATAGTAGTAGACAAAACCTGGTTTTCTGAATCAAACTTCTTGACAGAATCTAAGGTGTGTAGGCAGAGATACGTACAGTATATAACTCTGTAAATTCAGCTAGTTTAAGTGCTTCATCTCTATCTTAGTTGTCGGTTTGGTGCTGCTTTGAAGCTCTTTAATGTCACCCCAAGCAACATCACTGACCTCAATTATGTAGCTTTGCTGGAACATCTTGTTGTGCCAATACTTTTAATATTTAATGCATCTTTAGTCTATTAAACAAATAATTTTTTATAAATTAAAAATTCATTCAATATAAAAGAGCAGTTACAAAACAGGGGGAAGATCTCTCCCACGTGAGAGAAACCCTAAGAAAAATGCAAAAACAATAACGTATCTAGTTCAACATTTAACGACATTTCGTAGACAATTAGGGTAAACTAACTTGCCCTTTCTAGAATCTTCGCATCATTTCTCAATTAGGGAGTGTGAAATCGACTTTGGAGGCTAGGCGATCGATGGTTTTAGCACTACTCCCACTCAGATCTTTGTACAAGAAGCTCAACACAGATATCAAACTCAACAACCGAATTCTATAATCGTTTAGGACGTGGCTAATCTGAGTTCATCTCTTCGAGATTTGATTTTTCTTAAAGGACTTTGGAGGCTAGCCAGAGAGGGAGATCGGATAGGAGATCTCAGCCACAAAAAAGGTACCCAGTTCAAAGATTTTTAAAGCTTCCTTCCTTTTTTCTTGAAACCTCCACTGATTAAACATTAATCCATTGATGGCAGGGATTTGGATGGATAGCATGAATCTCAAGCAATGCTCAACCCAGAAAGGAGAAGATCTTAGTAATTCTAGGTGAGTTCAGATCTAAACAAAACTCATTTGTTCCTAAGAGACTATGAAAGAATAATTTGCTTGTTTAAAGCATGAGAACTGTTGTGAAGAACTGTTTTTGGATTTCATTTTCGTATGTGTAAACTGAGTAATAAGAACTTAGGAGAGATCAAATAGGGATAGGGATATATTCTCCATACAAGGGTCATTCTCCTACTACAGCGTACGTTTAACTGATTGTTGATCAGTTGCTCCCTTATGCTAGCAGTAGTGATTTCTATAAGAGGTGTTAGCGAAGTGGATGCGTCTTTAAATCTTCTACTATTCCTCTCATTCCAAATTACTTGAAAACATGTAGCCACCGAGAGTAATACTATAGCCCTATCATATTTAAAAATATGCAAATTAGCTAATTTCTCTAGGATATCTGTCAGCCTGCCATAGATAAAACCAGGGGCACTCAGAGTAGAAATTTTAGCCCAAACTTCTTTGGAGAAGATACATTCAAAGAAGAGATGATCTTTAGTTTCATCCTCTAGATTGCATAGGATACATAGCTTAGAGGAGGTTAGGAATTTCAACCTACATAAGGTACTGAGTCTGTCCTACATTGCTAGCTAGAGCAGAAAACTAGCATTAGGTCTAAGAGCTTTATTCCAGATCAGAGAATCCCATCCTACTCGATTTGTAGACCCCTCCCTCATCTTTCTGACTTCCTTAACAGTAATATCAGAAACAAGAATACCCTTCCATAGGTAGATACCTCTCCCCCCATGGCTTCTAAATTGAGGAAAGAGCATAAGTCTAGTCTTATATGAAGAAAGGGTCTAGTTCTCATTCCTAACTATTTCTTGAAGCTTAGTATCCTTAGGGAATTGATTTAATTGGGATCTTGCCATCTGATTTTGTATTAAAAGTCCATTCCCTATCCAGTTGACATACCATAAGGAAATTCTTTCCCCTGCACGTATCTCGCAAGTAATGTGTTGGTACATCCCCTCCCTCATTCTAAGAAGTTGGTTAAAAAACCAGGTGCAGCTGTCTTTGGTTTTTTAGAGACCAAAAATTCTTTCCTTTTAATAAATAAAAGTGAATCCATTTAGTCCACATATATTGCTTTTCACTTAGGATTCCACAAATCATCTTGGACATAAGAAATCTGTTTTTATTGGAGAATGACTCTGGTCCTAATCCTCCTTCCTCTATCTGTTGAAAGATTTTCTTCCAACTAACTTTGGTTATTCCTTTCTCTCCATTCCCTTTCCCCTATAGAAATTGCTTCATCAATTTTTGTATTGTTTTAATTAGCCATTTAGAGAGAAAAAGGTATGAAAACTAGTAAGTATTCATAGACAAAATTACTGACTTCAGTAGCTGAAGTTTCCCTCTTTAAGATAATGCTCTATTGGTCCATGTCCCCAATCTTTTATGAATCTTTTCAAATAAAGGAATACATTCACAAAACCTAAGCCTCTTTGATAGGAATCCCCAAGTAGAGGAGAGGAGGGTATTTAGTTTCTATACTCGTAGCTCGAGATAAGGCATTTAAAAGGTGAGAAGCACTTTTGGAGAAAATAAAATAGCTCTTGCGTAGGTTAACACATAGACCTGACATCTCCTTAAATGAATTGAGAGTTCTCATTGGAAGAGACTGAATGAATATTAGCCTTGCTTAGGAGAATAAGGTCATCTGCAAAACATAAATTAGTTAGAGAAACTTTCTTACATTTGTAGTGAAATCTGAAGTTAGGGTCTATTGAAAGGTTATGCTTCAATAACTGAGTGACAACCTCTATACAAATTAGGAATAGGTAAGGAGATAGAGGATCCCCTTACCTAAGACCTTTTTTGCCTTTAAATACCTCCATGAGGCTCCCATTTATCAATATCCCATAGGAAGCAGTAGAAATGCATTCTTGAATCCACTTTATGAACCTTAGTGGAAAGTTCATGATCTCCATAGTTTTTAGCAAAAAACCCCAATTCACACTATCGAAAGCTTTATGTAAATCAATTTTTATAGTGCAATTTTGGAGACTTCTCTTGCGATTATACCCTTTTAAAAGCTCCTACACGATAAGGACATTGTCTCTTATATCTCTGCTAGTCATAAATGCTCCTTGATTCTCACTAATGAGAAATTTTAGAACCTCCTTCAGCCTATTAGCCAAAATCTTGACAATGATCTTGTAGAGAAAATTTGTATACAAAATAGGTCTGTAATCACTCCAAGTATCATAGCTAGATTTTTTAGGGGCCAGACAAAGAAAGGTCTTGTTTATTTCTTTTAATAAAACCCCTTTTAGGAAGAACTCATGCACTGCTGCCTTAACTATCCCCCCTAAACTATTCCAAATTTTCTGATAGAAAAGGCTATTCAAGTCATCAGGTCTTGGAGCCTTAAAGCCATTCATGTTATTAACCAATTTCCTGATTTGTAACAAGTCTTATTAACCACGAAACTTCATGATCTGGAATTTTAGTGGATACAAACTGTCTAAGATCATAAACCAGCTTAGATGGGGGAGCTTCTGAGCTTAGTAGATTTTTATAGAAATTCATGGCTTCTTTATTTATATCATCTTGTCCGAAAACATCCATACTAGCTTCAGTTTTAATAGAGGTGATTCTGCTGACATTCTTTTAAGCTAACATATAATTGAAGAAGAACTTATTACCTCTATCTCCATGTTTTATCAAATTAATTATACCTTTATGCTTCAATAAAGAACATTGATTATCCACCATTTCAAGTAATTCTTAGGGGCTTCCTTCTCTGCTATAGCTAGAGCACCATCTAAGGGATTCTCTACCAATGAGTTTTGAATAGATGAGAGTTTATCTTTAGTTATTTCAATCTCCTTAGAAAGATTCATACCTCTCTTACAATTAAGAATCTTCAACTCCTGTTTTATAGCCTTGAGCTTTGGATACATATGTACTGCTTAGTCTCATAGCATCCATGCTCCAATCCCTTCACTATTGCTTCTTGAAATCCCTCCATGCTAACCAAAAAATTGTTAAATTTGAAAGGACAATGGATTCTAGAGGTAGTAAACAAGTTACCAATCTTTATAACAGTATGGTCTGAGATACCAGGGTCTGGGAATTTCGCAAAGCTTCTTGAAAAAGTTTGAAGCCATTCTACATTTACCATAGCCCTATCCAATTTTTTCCTAATGTACTAAATATAACTTTGCTTATTTGTCCAAGTAAACTTATGACTTTCAGATTTTAGATCTATAAGTTCCAACTCCTGCATACAATCAAACATATCAGAGGAGTAGTTGAGTAGATTACAATTACCTTCAGCCTCTGATATGAACAAAGTGATATTAAAATCCCCACAAACCACCCAAGGGGAATTTAACAAAGTCTTAATCCTTCTTAAGTAATTTTAGAGGTCAAATCTTTGGAACATAGTGATAAATCCATAGACAAAAGTAACCAAACCTAAGAATTTTCCATTTTAAAATAAAGCTTAGTGTGAATATATTGCTAACTTGATTCTAAAACCTCCACTTTTAAGTAATCACCATCATAAGCTATAATAATCCTTCCATATACATGAATTTGATGGTATTTAATGAACTGTTAGTTGCTACCTAGAAAAGTCAATTTATTTAGATTAACTTCTCTGATTTTAGTCTCCAACATACAAAAAGACGAAGGCTTTTCCTTTAGCTCAAAATCCCTTAAAGCATTAAGCTTGTAAGGATTATTATTCCATCCACATTCCATACAATCAAAGTCATAGGCAATTTGTTTTCCCTTTGGAGCTTTTACTACTGCTCCTAATACTTTACTAAGAGGTGATCTGATCAAACTGCTCCTTTTAATTACTACCATTTTGCAAATCAGCCTTTGATAGACTTTGTTCTTTCTGTTGAACTATCGAAACTCCTTTATTTATAATAGTACCACTAGTTTCTAGAACATTTCATCCTTTATTCATTGGTCACTTATAAAAATCTTCTGATAAATTTTATTGAACTCTTTGCAGCTGAATAGAATCAGGGCTATTCTCCTTTGGAATGCACTCCCTTATTTTAGGGGAGACATTAACCAACTAAACCATCTCTTGGTTTTCTGCTACTTGTTCTACCTCCTCGGTTTCTTTTTATTTCTCCTCTGTTTCTTTTTATTTCTTCATACTTATTCTTTTCCATACCCATCACTTCCCAATAGTCACCTTTAATGAAGACTCTACTTGTCGGTTTCCATACTTTTCCTTGAGCTTTAAGAGACTTTTCCATTGGTAAGTCAGTAAGACATTGTCTTCTCTAAGAGAGTTTTCATCAGCCAATAGTAGAATAGGGATACTATCCTTCATTTCCTTAGAGATATCCATACTCACTTATAATTGAGCAAATCCAACTCTTTTTCTCAATACAATATTTTCATCTATGCATATAGATTTCCCCAAGCAACTCATAAGCATACTTAACCCCTTTGTAGTCCAGTACTCCAAAGGGATATTGTGAATGTTTACTCATAGGGGTATGCTCTTCATTCTGATTTTTTTCTAATTCCATTCACGGTTGCCAATTTTGGAGAAATAATGGAAGTCGAGAGATATGACATAAGCCCTCTTCTATTACCTTTTGAGCTTCCGATTTGGAAGAAAAGGTAAAGATTATATTATCCACTTCGGTTAGCATTACCTCCATTAGACTTCTTCCTTTCCAGTTTCTCGAAGCCCACGCTTGTATAACAGGAAAAACAAGCCTTTTTTCTATGAAAAATCTTTCCTATGTCTTAATTCCTTGCCGCAAAACATCTAACCTAGGAGCCACCATTAGCTTACCATTAAAGGGTTGAACACCAATGAGGAGTCAGAGTTATCTCCAATGACCTGTTTCTATGTCTTTCTAGGTCCTCTAGTTGTGTCTCCAATAGTTGGGATAGAAACCTTAGGTGGAGTAGTAGTAGTAGAGTGAGGGATAGTTGTACAAAAGGAAGGGGAAGATGGAAGAGCTACAGTGAATTACATCTTCCCCTTCAGATTTTCCCCTTCATATAATGAAATGACTACTTGCTTTTCGCTGCCAAACTGATAATAAGGAAAAGAATCTATTGTTTTCCATCACATCAATCTTCCTTTTTATGGGAGATATTCGTATAATTCTTTTGTTCTTCTCTTTCTTTCCAGCTTTGGTATGCCCTGACAAAGACTTTGGCTGAGGATGCTTCTTGGAAATTTGCAAAGGAGAAGGTCTTGATAAAACTCTAGTTTTTTTAACACTATAGTAAGTTTGTATTATTTAATGAAAGAGTATTGTATTGCTATTATAGTGGTGATTCTAAGAAACACCCCCACAGCTGAATGCTCCTCAGAAAGAACAATCCTCTTTCTATCTACAATAACTTTCTCCTCACCAACCTCATGGCCTCAAAACCACTTAGTCCAAAAACATTCTATTTTTCCAAATCAACCACTAACTAACTAACTCCCTCTTCACCTTTTTTCTTTCTCCTCCAGTATGCTCTCTATATCCTAGGCTTATTCCCTTTATTGTTATTCTCCCCCTATCCTAAATTGTCCTTACCCATATCAATCCTAACATTGCCCCCCTCTGGAAGAGCAGCCTTATCCTTAAGGCTGCATTGGGGGAATTAGTTGTGAATAACAAATTCATCCTCCCAGGTAGCATTCTCCATAGGCTTGCCTTTCCATTTAATCAACCATTGGTGGGCTGAATCTCCTGTCTTAGTGATTACCCTACTAGCTATCACACTTTCTGGTTCTACAACATCCTTCAATTCCACTTCCAAACATTCAGGCAAAGCTGTCTCCACCGAATAGTTCCCCACAACCTTCTTGAGTTGAGATACATGAGACACCAGATGGACCCTAGAGTTTAAGGGTAGTTGGAGCTTATAGATGAATGCCCTATATTTTTCCATAATCTGAAAAGGGCCAAAGTATCTAGCTGCTAACTTTTGATTAATATGTCTAGCCACCGACAACTATTTATGGGGGCAAAACTTAAAAAAAAAACCACTCTCCCACCTGAAAAGATTGCGGAATTCTTTTTCTATCTGCATATTTCTTCATTTGTTCCTGTTCCCTATCTAAATTATATTTAAGTTGATTCAATGCTTCATCTCTATCCAGTAATTCTCTAGCCACAACCTCCACTTTAGTCTCTCCTTGTAAGTACCATAACAGTGGTGGGGGTCTCCTCCCATAAACAACCTTAAATGGAGTTCAACTTGTAGGCATATGGAAGATGGTATTATACTATGGTTCTACCCACGCAATCAAATAAGACCAATTCCTAGGTTGTTCGGAAGCGAAGCATCTAAAGTAAGTTTCCAAACACCTGTTGAGAACTTCCATTTGTCCATCCATTTTTGAATGATAAGAGGAGCTCATTTTAAGCATAGTACCTTGCATACGAAACAACTCCCTCCAGAAAAGACTAATAAGCAAAGGGTCACACTCACTGATGATGGAATGTGGCAGTCCACGTAGGCGTACAACTTTTTTAACGAATACCTCAGCCACATTTTTTGCGGTATAAGGGTGCTTTAGTATGATAAAATGACCATATTTAGATAAACGATCCACTATGACCAACACTGCTTCATACCCCTTAGATTTAGGAAGTCCGGTAATAAAATCCATAGAAATGTCTTCCCAACTCTGATTTAGAATAAGTAAGGGTTGTAACAGACCTTAGGAGATGTGATAGCATATTTTTGCCATTGATAAGTATCACAAGACTTGACGAAATACTGAATGCATTTCTTCATTTCGATCCAATATAGATTGCTCACAATTCTCCTGTAAGTTTGTAGATAACCTGAACGCCCTCTTATAGGAGAAGAATGAAAATCCTTTAATAAGAGTGGAATAAATATAGATTTAACTAAAATCACCACCCACCTTTTGTATAATAGAACCCCTTGATTCCATAAAAACCTAAATCTTGTGTGTGGATCTTGCTATAAATCTCTTATAATTCCACACAACGTGGAATCTTGCTACACCTCCTGATGGAGGATTCGACCATGTGCCCATCGTGGATAAGAGATGATGGTTTTCATCTCCCCTTCATCATACACTCGTGACAACGCATCAATCACCTTATTTTCTAGTCCTGGTTTATAAATGATCTCAAAATGATAGCCCAAAAGCTTAGTCATCGAATATTGCTAATCTATAAACGTCACTTGCTGTTGCAACAAATGTCGAAGTCTTTTCTGGTCTGAATACCATAAATGATCTGCTTAGCAAATAAGGATGCCAATGATGCACTGCCAACATCAAAGCCATTAACTCCTTCTTATATGCCGATTTAGGAAGATTCACCTATGAAAATGCCTTACTATAGTAGGCTATTGACCTCCTGCTCTGCATTAACATTGCACCCACTCCCTTTCCTAAAGCATCACATTCAATATCAAAGGGTTGTTGGAATTATGCCCATGAACCAATCGTTATGTAACAGATTGAACACTTTAGTTTTGTGATTATTAATTTTGATTAATAACATGGAAAATGATTTTATTATTATATTACGTTTATTGTTTTATTCTAATGTGATAAGTCCTTGATTAAATTTATGTATTTTCCATCATAATGGAGATTATGATAATGAGAGTCAAGTCTTTAGAATTTAATCTAAAAATATTCTTGATCATAGGATCATCAAATAAGGACTTTAATGATCCGATTAGATTAATATATATGTAATAGTATCTATTGGATAAATATTAGTAGACCTCATTTACTAAGTTACATATATAGATGATGCATATGGAGATATGATCATTGAACTGACCAAATTGAGAATTTCCAATGGTTAATATTACCTATGAACTATCAAGTGGGATATTTTCATAAGGATTTAAATATATATTTCCTTTGACCTGAGATTATCATAGAAATCAATAGGTTACTTATTATGTTTTGATGTCGGACACCTAGTGTATAAAAATGCAAGTTGAGTAATCATTGGATATAATTAAGTACCTATCTGATTAGTGATGAGTCAAGATGGGATCCATCGACTCTAGGTAATGAGTTTGAACTCTACGTTGTCGTTGATCTTAATGATTGTTTCAAGACCTTGGTCAGGGCAATTGAATGAGTGAGGAAAGGAGTTTTCTAAGTCAATCACCAATCATTAATGATCGACATGTAACATAGTTGGTTATTTAATAAGGTTTGATAGT
>JANSVA010000008.1:25270038-25310497 GCA_025504915.1 Erythroxylum reticulatum | reverse complement strand
ATTTATTATAAAATATTTATTTTCTATTTTATCAAAAATTTAAATTATTTTTGAGAATTATTATTTTTTACATTTAATTTCATTTTACATTTAATTAGAAATAATCACAATTTTAATTTAATATATAAAATTAATTTAATAATTGTTAATAAATATATTTAAATTTAAAATATATAAAATTAAAAAATTTGATTTAATAATTAAAAATATATAAAATAAATATTAGTTTATAAATAATAAATTTAAAAAATAAAATATTTTTATTAATATTTATTAATAAATATTATATAAAATATTAAAATAAATTAAAATAAAAATAATTTATTAGTAATAAAATAAAAATAATTTTATTTTTAAATTGTATTTAATTGATAATTATTATTAGTAATAAAATATTTATTATTATTTTAAAAACTTTGAAAAAAGGGAGGGAAGGAGAGGTAGGAGGGAGGGAGGGAAATTTTGAAATTTTGTGAAAATTTTGCAAAAAAGTCCCCCAATTTTTTAAAATTTTCGATACCAGCCGGTATTTAACCAGTATTTTGAATATCGGCCGGTACCGACGAAATTGGCCGGTACTGATCGGTATTTTATACCGGTACCATATATACCCGTACCGGTACTGGTTTCTGGTTGGAACGGTACAGAACGTAAAACAATGGACTAAACCAAAAGGGAGATCCTGTGAGTAACTGGTAAAAGTTGATTTCTTGTGACTATAAAATCACATGTTCAAATTACAGAAATAACCTCTTTATAAAAATTACAAAAAGAAGATTGCGCACATCGTTGACCCTCCTCTAACTCTTGCAAAATAGAGAGCTTTGTGCACTGGGTAACCTGATTTTAGAGGGAGGGCCTTAGAGTAAATGGTAAAAGTTACTCATTTATGATCATGAGATCATAAATTCGAATAATGAAAACAATCTCTTTATAAAAATACAAAGAGAAGGTCAATGTACCTCCATAGATCTTTACAAAACAGAGAGCCTTATGCAATGCGTATATTGACTTTATATAAGTGACCCACTTATAAGTCTATATACTCAACAAAACATTGAATGATCATATAAGTAGCAAACAACATCTTGCAAATGTCAACAACAATAAAATCACTAAAAATAGTGTCTGCAACAACAAAATAGCAATAACATTAACCAAACAACTAAACAACAATATTAGATTACAAAACACCAAGAGAATTGTACTAATAAGTACCTAGATGATCATGAAAAGCAATTTCTCCACACATTTCTATATGTAAAATCATTAATAATTATATCAAGATTAATATTGTCCAATATATCTTTTTTGTTATATAAAATAGTTAAACCATTCAATTTTTCATGTGATATTGATGATCTCAAGTAGGTTTTCAATAATCTTACTTTTGAAAAACTTCTATCAACTAATACAATACTCATAATTATAGTCAAATGAATTTGATAAGCAATTAAAACATTTGGATAATAATCTGCAACTTTAACAAATTCAAGAATTTCAACTGATGACATTAACTCATTTACATCAATTTTAATTCTAAAAAATGATCATCTAAATCCACATTTAACACATGAAAAAGTAGTTATAAAATTAGTGTAACATTATCTTAGTTCATTATTATCGAATGACTTCATTATGAAAAATGATAACCTAAATTCACATTTGACAAATGAAAAAGTAGTTATAAAATTAGTGTAATATTCTCTTAGTTCTTTATTATCCAATGACCTCAACTTCTTTGAACCAAATAAGAATTTAAAAATAGTTTCAAATATCGTTAATTGTTCAAATTTATTCTCCTACGAAGCCATTGCCATACCTGCAACAATTAAAAAGTAACTAACTCTAAAAGAATTATCATATGGTTTTATTTCTCCATCACGATTATTTTCATCAAATCCTCACCATTGATATATTTAAACATTTTTAGATTATGAAATGTAAAAACATTTATGCATAAATTATCTGATATCTATTATTTTAAGAATTAATTTACAAATTAGTATCATTATAAGTTATAAATATTTAAATGTCAACTAAATTATGATTTGTGTGCAAGCGGAGGGTATAGTAGCACATAAACTCTAAAATAGTTATGCTAAATTTAGGCCTAACTTCTAGATGATCACATTTGTTAATTATTTATACAATACTCACTTGTCTTTAAATTGATAGGATCTTCTTCTCTTTTCGCAGGTACTAGGCTTAGGCTTATGGTTATGTGCATCACACGAGTTATTAAAATAACAGCATGTTATCACACGAAAGGAGCTCCACTCTTTTGGTTCCCTAGAGAATATTTCAAAGTGTTTTTTAGTCTGTGCTTAAGCAGAGACAAGAATCATGCAAGCTCCAAAATCAGGGATGAGATATTGTTCCCTGCTATTTACAGAACCAAAACTTGTAGCCTGTAGAGCCCCTCGATCGTCAGCAAACAAAGACAACACTGCCCTTTTTGGGAGAATTTGATGTACCTATGGAGCCGGAAGATAGCAGCTACCGATTAATCAGGCTTTGCTATGCATGTTTCCGAGAAATTCTTTGATTTTGTAGATGACGTGTAAATTAAGTTTTGAATATTTTGGGACAAGTAATTTGATGTCCAAAAGCTAAAAAGACAACAGTACATAATAGGTTCTTCTTCTCCTTTCGTCTTATTTAACTTAGATTCTTTGTTGGTAGACAACATTACATAATAGGATATTTACCTTAAAATATTCTATTATGTCTTTGCTCAAGTCCGACACTGTTCTGCCCCACCTATGGTAATGAATAATTCCCTATATTAATAGTAGAGAGTGAGTGTTCAATGAAATTAAATTTCAAGTTCCTTATTTTAGTTAAATAATCTTATGAATGTGAAATTATTATCGTCAATACATTTTGTTCAATTTGTGAATACATTGACAACACGATCGTACCATACTAATGATCATTTGAATTCAAATTGTCCATACTCTAATATACGAATGTGTAAATTTTTGTATTTTAAACGCTTGACTGATAACACTGTTGTGTCAATAGTCGTAATTATTCATAATTCAAATAAAATGAAAGTAAAATGCTCTTTATTCTGGTTCAAATCCTAATGAATATTATTAACAATTACAACAAGTTTTGATTCAATTTCAAATAAAACGTTTCGTCAGAGTAATCAATATTTTTTTAAGGCAGATAGGATCGTTACGTATTTGCATATGTCAGGCCAATTCACAAGCCGACCATCCATTCCAGTCTTATTTGCTTCAAAGCCAAAAAGAAACAGGTCGAAGCGGAACACTTAATTTTCATCAATGACGGTTCTTATCATGACCTAAGCTTTTACTTTTACTTTAAAAATCTTTCCCATTTTATAGTAGAGCATTCCATTCCACATACACACACAGGTCCACCCACACACTCCACCGCTGTCGCAGAAAAACGAAGAAGAATGAGCAGTGGAGCAGGCAAAGTGGTGTGCGTCACCGGAGCTTCCGGTTACATTGCTTCCTGGCTTGTTAAGCTTCTCCTCCACAGGGGCTACACCGTCAAGGCCTCCGTTCGTGACCCATGTATGTTTGCTTTCATCTTTTTCTCTCCGTCTTTCTCTCTCTCATTCTGTGTCTCTTTTATCTCTGTTAATTAGTATACACATCACATGACATGGGGTGGATTCAATTTGGTATCTTTTGGTTAAAGACACGTGCCCTGCGGTTTGTTTAAGGTTTTGCATTTGTTTGATTTGTTTATTTGGGTTTGCCGTCCTCACTGTCTCCTACAGTATAATACAATAATACTATTATTTGATGTATGATCCGGGAATCTGAGATACTAGGTTTTTGATTAGAGAGTAATGATTTTGGTATAAGTTGTATGTTTGCTACACAACAAGGATCGGCAGTCAGGGAAACCAATTATCTATTCTCTTTCACGAAACCAATTACATACTGTCTTTGACGAAACCCATCTTTCCAATATTGTTATTTGTATGGAGATATAATCTTCCCATAAAAGATGCTGCCAGTGAATTGCAAATTTATCGTCTGAGGATTCCGGAAAGACTTGTGCCTTCTACTGAAAATTTGAAACGATAGTTTGCTTCAGCTACTCCAATATAATTCTACTGGCATTTCACATTGTTTTGGCTTTTTCTTGCCATATGAAAACTATGATTTCTCTTACATTTAGGACACGAATAGCCTACAACGAGTTTAATATTTTTATAGGCACCAAAGTTACTGTTAAAATACTATGCTAACGTTTATGGTTTTATATTTTTGTGCAGATGATCCCAAAAAAACAGAACATTTGCGAGCACTTGACGGAGCTCAAGAGAGGCTTCAATTGTTCAAAGCAAACCTCTTGGAAGAAGGATCTTTTGACTCTATTGTTGAAGGGTGTGATGGTGTTTTTCATACTGCATCTCCTTTTTATCATGACGTCACGGACCCACAGGTTAATATTCACACCCAATCTCTTGTAAAATTGACAATTAAACAGTGCGTTGGGTCTGTTTAAGTACCTCTGCTACATATCCAGCATACTGAAAATGTTATCAGGTAGCTCGTCTTTTTGTTCGTGTTAACCTATAATGTGAAACAGTGAACTTAACAATCTATGTTCCTGTAACTTTCGTTTTACTGCTTTTGTGTATCTTGATGCTTTACCCAAAATGTAAGCTAGTCATTATGTTTTATAATGCTTCTTCTTAATAATTATATGATCATTTCAGGCAGAATTGCTAGATCCTGCAGTGAGAGGAACACTTAATGTTCTTGCTTCATGTGCAAACTTCCCATCAATCAAAAGGATTGTTTTGACATCTTCCATTGCTGCAGTTGCTTACAATGGAAAGCCTCGAACTCCAGATATAGTAGTAGACGAAACCTGGTTTTCTGAACCAAACTTCTTGACAGAATCTAAGGTGTGTAGCCAAGCATACTTATAGTATATAACTCTATAAATTCAGCTAGTTTAAGTGCTTCATCTCTATACTCAGTTGTCGTTTTGGTGCTGCTTTGAAGCTCTTTAATGGCACCCCAAGCAACATCACTGAGCTCAATTGTGTAGCTTTGCTGGAACATCTTGTTGTGCCAATACTTTTGATATTTAATGCATCTTTAGTCTATTAAACATATTGACTTAACTAGTTTCGTGTAGTGGTACATCTTCCCCTTCAGATTTTACCCTTTGTGTAGTGAATTGACTACTTGCTTTTCGCTGCCAAACTGATAATAAGGAAAAGAATCTATTGTTTGCCGTCAACAACAATCTTCCATTTATGGGTGATATTCCTGTAATTCTTTTGTTCTTCTCTTTCTTTCCAGCTTTGGTATGCCCTATCAAAGACTTTGGCTGAGGATGCTGCTTGGAAATTTGCAAAGGAGAAGGGTCTGGACCTGGTTACAATAAATCCTGCAATGGTGATTGGTCCCCTCTTGCAACCAACACTTAATACAAGTGCTGCTGCAATTTTACGCTTATTAAACGGTACTTGCTTATCCCAAAAATTATGAGAATCTTGTACATAAGAAACATGTATTCATCTTGTCATGTCTTTACTGAGTGCAGGAGCAACTAATTTTCCAAACGCAACATTTGGATGGGTCAACGTGAAAGACGTTGCAAACGCACACATTCAAGCATTTGAGATTCCATCAGCTAATGGAAGATATTGTCTGGTTGAGAAAGTTGCACACTACTCAGAAATTGTGAATATATTGCATGAGCTTTATCCTGATCTCCAACCGCCAAAGAAGTAAGTTGTTTTGGTTTCTCTCCAGCATTGGCTGTGCCTGTACTTATGTCTTGAACAAAATATTAATCTAGCCCCCTGGAAAACAATCTGGACATGCAGGTGCGCTGATGATAAGCCATACGTACCAACTTATCAAGTGTCCAAGGAAAAAGCTAAGAGCTTGGGCATTGACTTCATCCCCTTCAAAGTGAGCCTCAAGGAAACAGTGGAAAGTCTGAAGGAGAAAGGCTTTGTTACAGTCTGAGCACCTTCTGCTCTACAAGATCTTTGTTGCCATGAATAAAAACATCGTTTGACCTATATATAATTAGAATATTATTTAGAACGATTAAGTTTGTGATTATTTTATGCATAAATAAGTTTCGGAATTCACGATTTAATGTTCTTAAATCAAGTGGTTGTATTTGGAGTACTTAATTGATGATAGTTATATTTTAAATATCTCATGCCATTCAAAGCCTATGTTACGTTTATCAAATAACATATTCAATTTAGCAAAAAATCCTACACGATTTCCTAAAGCAACGTTTCATTTGGTGAAAATCCATGCAATTCTGTGGACAGTAGTTTTCGTAGGGAAGTAGTTGTTGGACTTGTGTCGTAGCAGTTGTAGTACCAAAGTTTGAATCTTTTTGCATTCCTTCAGGGTCGGAAACCTTGTGTGAGACCAGTAGTGGTCTCGGGAAAACGTATTTGCAATGGGATTCACTGTCTAATCCTACTTTGTCCAATTGAAAAAATATTATCGTTTCTTCTTAAATTTTACAAACTCTGTTAATCTTCTAAAATTTGTGGCTTATGAGCCTAGCTTACACAGTCGTTGTCCTCTTCGTCATTATCTTCACTCTCACAAAACTAAAATTTTTTGGACATTCTCCTTCTTTTTAACACTAAAGAAGCCCAAATTTTTTTACTTTCACTAATCTTTAAATCCCTAGAAGACCATGGCCAATTGGAACTCTTCTAACCGTCTCATCTCTCTTTGCCTCTTCCTACACCTTGTAATACTTAGATTCTTGAATCTCATCCACATCAAAGTGTGCGACTTTTACAGACGAGTCCATTATTGAGCTAATTTCTTCACAGATGAGTCCATTATTGAGCTTAACAATTTGAGTGATGAGTATATTCTGTGATATTACCTTTTGTCATTATATCACAGAAGAAAGGATGAGAGAATAATAGAGAAAATGCAGGGATATCTTGCGATAAAGAATATTGATTTAAACTTTGAAATTCTTAAATTGGAGATATTCTCAATCTTACAAGCATCTTTCAATAACATGAGTCAACGTTGCTGCAAAATGTCACATGATTCATATGTATTATTTATCTTACTCAGAAGATTAATAATTTTATAGGTCAAGACTAATTAACTTCAATGATTAACATTAAATAAGGTGAACTACTCCATGGAAAACAACTTCAACTCCAATAATTCAAGTTATTTAATTTTGTAGATACTGTGCAAAAGTTAACTTAAAATCATAAACAATCATCATATTAGTATTGAATAACCCTTCGGCTACTTATAATTACCTGTTAACCATGTAACTTTGTACTTGGACAATCTCATATTGATATGTCAATCTTGAATCAAGATAATTTTAATGCATAAATCAATTTAGAGTTGAAGAAAACAACTTATTCTCATTCATATTAAGAGACCGAGACAATAGAAGTATATACTAAACCCAAGTATGAGTACAGTAGTAACAGTCTAAATGAACGTAAAATTTTGTTATCCATGCGCTTTAGTAAATTTTGTGCAGCCGACTTTTATTCAGGGAAAAGCTAACTTCAAACATAAAAGATTTCAGATGAAAGCTCAAAACTAAAGTTTGGAGTCCCTTAACGTTAAAGCCAAAGATGTATAAAGGTTGAAACCCACAACAAGAAACATAGATTTAACCTAAAAGAGCATTGCTTAGTGGGAAAGTATAGTAGAGTTGATTTGTAAAATGAAGATATTCATCACCTTAAGTTCTGTTTGTTAGCCAAATTTGATTCCTGGTGCCAACGGTAATTCACTCCTATAATTAATCGTACTGTAAAAAAGATCAACCAAGAATTTTAGAATTAAAATGGCAATATCAACAAACGAATATTTCTCTCTGCAGACCAGAGATGCAAGAGATAGAAATGTCATAATATTTGCAAATCCACCAATGAAGCTAATTAGAAGTTGAAATAGTCTTTACCAGGTGAAGTGTCCCATATATTGCTTCCCAGAATCACTTCCTACTTCACGACCATCCCTGTATCCTTTTCACCTTCGAAAGCACCACTAATTCCAACACCATTTATTGGAATATTTACATTTACAATTCTACAATCACGTCTATATAGTCTGCGTTATGTGTAACCATGTAAGCTCTTGACTAATAAAATAGTAGAATGCTTCAGAGGAAGACAAATTTATGATATGACAGAAGAAAGATCCAATATTGGGCAATATCATACATTTAAGGCTATTAAACATTTGGAAAGCAAGTAATGCACTTCATACAAGTTAGTGGCGCTTACCCAACACATTTGAAGATAACTTCAGGATTGTAGCTGAAGATAGAACTGCTTAATCTTTGATGGATTGAATTGTTTATTTCAATAGCTTTTTGTAAAGTCTAGAGAAGAGTCTAGTTTTCAGGAGTCAGGTCAATTGCAAAGTAGGTAAATAAAAGAAATTATGTAACCCAGAACTATATGGAAACAACAAATTTCTTTTAAGCCATCACATAATTCAAACCTATAAGGCAACCACGATACTCTTTTTAAGCTATCAACAATAAAAACTTGTTCATATAATCATCCCAGCCAAACAAAATGTTTTTAGAGAACGACCAACCTAAAATTTCATCACATATGGAACAGGAGCAAATAGCTCTTCCTTCATAACATCTGTTTTAGAAGCTATCTCAAATATAGTAGGTTGCACATAATTCCCCTCAAACTCTATAGTTGAGCCCCCTGTTAGGATCTTACCTCCCTGCAAAATATCAATGAAAACTAATTATTGAATAACTTCAGGAAATATACTCTTAGCCCAAAAATAAATCATTCAACAAACATGCAGCCATGATTGGAAATCCTAACTATGCAATTAAAACAGATGGAAGAAGAAATCTCTTAGCCATTCTAAAGGTATCTTGCTTAAAATCTAGACATCTTCATTCCAATATCATCTACAATCTTAACATAGACACAAATCCATTTTATATGATTTAAAGAAAGGTATACCAAGCTGACCATACTTAAGACTTGATGATCTCTATTCCCTTCTTAAAATTCTTTCTTGATTCAGAAGTATGCAGTAGCCCAAGCAAGGTTCCTTTCTCCAATGGATCCTTAATTTTAACTTGTTTGTATACATCAAGTAATTGATCAATAACAGTATTATATATACTTCCCATTCACGGCTGTGACTAGGAGTCACACCCCCGTGACTCCATGTTTGTATACATCAAGTAATTGATCAATAACAGTATCATATACACTTCCCATTAATGACTGTGACTGGGAGTCACGGGATGTGACTCCCTAGTCACACCCTTTAAATAAACCCCTTCCCTGTTTATATTCATCTTTTCCTTTTCCTTATTTCCATATCTCATTCGGTGTTATCTGTCTTCTCCACCCACAACTGCCACGCGACCGCCACTCCTCACCCAGTCTTTAACCTTAGCCGCCACGCAGCCACATACCCTCACACCTAGCCAGTTGCACCGCACCGCCCTATCGCGCAACTATCGTCGCATTTCTCACCTGACTCTCCACTCTTCACCCCGACCATGGATGCACGCTTTGCCAGCGTACCCCTTGCAAATGAATGCCTATGCTAGCCCAATGCATGCTCGTGCACTGCTCTTCGCCCCGATCACCATCGTGCACGCCCTCGCACCCTGCCACACCTCACGCCCTCTCACTCTCCTAGATTACACCACACAGGCGCACACCTATCTTGTCGCCCCTCCACTTAACATCATATGCTCTTGCGTCACCTCCTTCAACACAATGTACGCCTGTGCATCCACCACATTAAAACAAACGCCGCCTATATCGACGCAGCCAGATATGCCTCCAAGAATGAAACAACTTAAAGTTCCCTCCTCTCCACCATAAAAGCCAAATTTAGGTATCCCATGCCTCAACTTTCAAACTAGAGAGCACCAACAAAGCTATGCCTTTCTTAAAATTGTCAAATTATCTGAATAGATTTTTAGATTCTTAAGCAGTTATTGAATTAGGAATATTTAATCGAATCCACGAGTTGCTGCGAAATATAGGTTGAGAACAATTTTTTGAATTTAGGAAAAATTCTTATGTGGAATTGACAATAGAGTTTCTGATCACTTTAGAATTAGTTTGTGAAACTAATGCTCGGAACACTACAGGGAGTCTTAAATTTCAATTAATGAATGCATATCATGCGATAATTTTAGAAGTGTTGAATGTTATTTTTGGCTTTCCAAATAGTGATTTCTATGAATATCATAATGAATTTGTAGCTAGCGACTTTTGGTCCTAAGCGACCAATTCTAGGAAAGTGTTTTCTCCTAATCAGTCTAAATCATCTATCATTGTGGACCCTGCCCTTCGCTATCTCCATCGATTTTTAACTTTTGCAGTATTCGGTAGAGGAGATAGCAATGGGGTAGTTTCTAAAACTGAATTATCTATTTTGTGGTATATGGTACATGATAGGCCTTTTAATGTTGGTAGTTGTTTAAGTATGCATTTAAATGAAGTGACTCAATCTAGTGTAGATAAAATAGTAGTTAGGGCATTTGTGACCCGAGTTGAAGAACATCTTGGTTTGCTAACCGAGAGAACACCCTTACAGTTAGTTTCAGGCAACTTGACTCTCGATTTGAAATTTTTGGTGTCGATGAAGGTTATTAGGCGGTAAGGTGATCGATATGTTCTTATCTATGATGACACGGGAGAAGCTTCAACTAGCAAGCAAGCTTGAGTTGCAGAAATGGAAGCTACACAAGAAGATGATGTTCCACTGCCCGAAGAAATACATCAAACTTCTTCAACTACTTTTGTGGAGTGTCAATCACTGCTAAATCAATTGATAGCATTTGAACGGCAAACAAATGATAGGCTCCACATCATTGAAGGTAGCGTGGCAGAGATCCAAAACTTCATGGCCAATTTGAATGCTTGCTTTGGACAGCCTCCACTCCCGTCTTGGTATCATGTTTCTATTCTTTCCCTTTTTATTAATTACTGTTTTAATTTCTTTTCGGTTTCATTTTTGTCCTTGCTTTCGTTCTTTTTCCTCTTAAATCCATCTTTCATTTTCTTATCACATCGAGGGCAAAGTGATGTTCAAGTGCTACAGGAGTATTAGTTTAAAAAAGAAAAAAAATGATTTTTTGTGTCTTATGTGTTTGTTTTCCTATTTAGTAGTTATAGATGCATGATTATTAAATGAACTCAATCTAGATTAGAAATGCATAATATGAGTGAATGAGTTTACTTGCATGCTTAGACTAATTGACTTGGATTTTGGTTAAAAGGAAACTAGCTTGTTGTGATAGATGAATGACACCTTTCATTTGGTAAGATTTTGAGCCTTTCTGAAATATTAAACGCCAAATTTTATAATTCTTTGTTGAGAGTATTCTTTCATGATGAAGGAAATCTAGAACTTGCTTGAAAATACTAGTTGAGATCACATAATCTTATGCAAATGTTGAAATGATGAAGGCAATTAGGATTTATCCCTTTTGCTGAAAAGACCACCATGATGTTACCTTTAGTGAACCCCCTTTGAGCTTAATTTGAAAATTTTTCTTTCTTTAAACCCAAATATGAGCCTTGAACTTGATTATTTATCCTCTTTATTATACCTACCATAAGGCAAGTTGAGCATTTGAATAAGTATAATTGGGTTTAGGGAATAAGTGTGGGGGAATCATAACATATACTTGACTATAGCATTAGGGATGGGTATGGTTGTAGAGATTTTTACTTCTCCTCTATATTTCTGTTCTCTTGATTTCCTTGTTTTAGATTCATAAATAAAATAAATAAATACATGAAAAATAAAAAAAGAGAGGAAAAGAAGAAAAAATAGAAAAGAAAAGGAAGGAAGAGAAGGTGACCGAAAAATGAAAAGAAGAGGAGAGAAAAGTAAAAATGGAAAGTGTTAATTTTGTTAAGTGAGGGGAAAGAATTGACTGTTTTATGGTCATTGTTTTATATTATTTTAATGCTTAATTTGTGTTTGGTTTTAAACTACAATTCTTCTTTTTCCTACCCTTAGCTTGACCCCATTACAAACTAAATAAAGATCTTCAGATTGATGCTTGTGTTTGATATGAGTGGTGGAGATTGGATTGGTAAGCAAGCTTATGGTAGATGCCTTACATGAAATGAATGATGAGTGCATACATATCCCACATTTGAATGCTTGAGAGGATGGAGAGTGGAGTGAGTATTTATCACACTTGTTTGATGTTTCTTTGAATTGAAGTGCTTGTTGATTTTGGCTAAATATGTGAAGAATAACTTATTCATATAATTATATGACTTTTAACATCTTAAGTTGTGTTTATTAAAATGATCGTTGATATTTTTGACTATTATTTGGGAAAATTGTTGTTTCCATTATAGTCTAGTATTTTTTTTATTTTGGTTGAGTAAAAGCAGGGGAATTGTTATGTTGAATTTAGTTTGATTGTACTTGTTTTCATATGCTGAAATTGGTTTCCATTTGAATAAATATGAATTGAGTGAAATCGGCGTGGATGTTGCATGAATATTAATTGGATTAATTTGTGAATGTGACGTTAAATTAAACAACAAGAATTGTGTATGAAAATGGTCATTATATAGTTCATATTTTGACCATGTCATGATTTTGTGACTTAAACTAGCCACCTGCATGGCCATGCAATTTAAGTCACGGCCGTGACTTGCATGCATGGCCCTGCAATTTAAGTCACGACCGTGACTTGCATGAACGGCCATGGAAGTTAAGTCACGACCATGAATTGCATGCATGGTCTTTCAATTTAAGTCACGAGTCACGGTCATGGCTTGCATGCATGGTCTTGCAATTTAAGTCACGACAGTGACTTGCATGCATGGCCATGGAAGTTAAGTCGCAACCGTGACTTGCATGATAAATTCTTTCGTTTAACCCTCAAATCCAAGAATACTAATAAACACAATAACATATAACCTGTTGTTTTCTTAACATTTCGAACTAAATGAATGACCTTGCACTAAATGAATGACTTTCTCCTTGCGGTCCTGAACAATAAGATTCATAGTTTAAGCTAACATTGCATTAGAATTTCACTCCTCTTTTACAAATACCAACTCCCTAATTGTTTGGTTTGATTCCAACTCCCAAATTGTCAAAACCAAATGTTTGTTGTGCTTATCAATCAAAATGCATTTTAATTAATTAATAAAATGTAACATTAACATGAAATGCAATTATTAATAAAATGTAACATTAACATGAAATGCAATAATTGAAATTAAGAAAAAAAAAACATGAAAAAGAGTACCATAAGTAAATCAGTCATGCGCATTGAAGGTGGGATAATAGCAATAAAACTTTGTTTACTTATTTCTGTATCAATGGCCTAAAATGACAAATCATTAGAAAATTAATAACATATTACGAAAAGAAAATATTACAAATACTACCTGAGAATTTGTTCCAGAATGATGGTGAGTGTAAACCATACTTGTGTTATCCACATAAACACCAATTGGATGCATTTGGTATGTGTCATAACCAAGTGCTTCATAAATAGAAAATTGAAATCATTAAACTATTAGTAACATATACCTAAAAGACAATATTACAAATGGTACCTGAGAATGTGGTCCAGAGTCTCTAATCATTCTCTGATAAGTGTAAACCATACTTGTAAAGTCCATCGAAACACTAAAGTGGTTGTATTTGATATGTGTCCTAACCAAAAAAAAAAGGAAAAATTGTTCAAAATAAGTAAAACAACACATGCGACATTTTTAACTACTAAAAGCTAACCTGAACTTGATGTAATGTTGTATATTGTTTGGTGGACACAATAGAGGTATGTTGGGAATTTTCTTCGAAATCCTGAATAGGTAATTAAACCAAAAAAATACTTGAAATTATCATAATATAAATTGTATGCATTAAAAGGTTTGAAAACATAAAATTGGCAAAAATGTAACCTGAGTATAAAGGGATATGGGTGTCGAAGCTACCATATTTGCTGAAGTCTTACATTTTTTAACATACTTTCTTTTCCTTGAACTTTCTTTAAGCCACCCTTCAATCTCTTACTTGATGTAGGTTTTGTCTTTATTTTGACACCTCTAATCCTATTCCTTTCACCAAAATTAATCTCACATTGATTGAACATATTTATTTCAGGATTTGACCATTGGGTCAACTCTTCATCTTGTGATATTAGGTTCTTTTGATCAACTAATTCTTCACCTTGCAATATCTCATCAACCATCTTCAATATGTTGAGAAGGTGATCTTTTATAATTTTTCAAGTATTTCTCATCTCTACTGCTCTTGTAACCAATCACATGCTTAATGCACACAATTCTTTGCACCTCATACTTGACATCATCTTAGGATCTAATTCACTTTCATTGATAGTGGAGCTTTTACTATCAAGGTATCATGTTTTTGCTTTTTGTGTCCATCTTTTCAAAATATACTGACTCAGTATTCTTAGAATATTTTTCAAGTTAAAAACCTTCAAAACATAAGAACATAAAATGCCAACAAACTCAAACTTCCAACAACTACAATAAATGTCATCATTTGATGAATCAAAAGTGACCATACTAGATTAACTCTTCCCTATAAGAGTGATGTCATATTTTGTAATTGCACCATCTTCACCACCAAGACGAAAATTATAATCATGAGAATGATTCCATTGATCTTGAAACCATTTAAACACTTCTGGTCTATAGACACTAGATGTATGCTTTAAAATTTGAATAGGCACTAACAATGTTGGAGTGCTTACATTAGTTCTAAAATCAACTTTCAACTCATCAGATCGACGATCATCAATAAGACTCTAGAAGTGATTAAAAAATTGTAAAAAGTTATATTGATAACTCACATACCTTTTTACAATGCTATTCATGCTCTCATTTCGTTGTATGGTGGTCATGTCTGTATAAAACATTTGGCATCCATAAACCAAAGCCCATTTTCCTTTATATGAAATATACGTTTCAACTAATCATTATCTTGAAATTCATATTTTTACAGCATCTCATTGCATGCATTGAAAAAATCTTCTTCTTCTTCAAAGTCAATATGCATGAGCTGAAATCTTACAAAAAATCTTTAAACTGAGAAAAAACACCACGTAAATAGATTGCAATGTTTTTCTAAATGTGCTAAATACAAAGTTGATGATGAGTTTAAGGCCATCTTGAAGTTTACGCCTTTGCCATCGCCACATCCTGATCAATAAGAATAGTTGTAGGCTTTTTCTCCAATATGGCTTTAGTAAATGTGTTTAACAACCACTGAAATGTAGGAGCAGTCTCATCGTATAGTAGTGCAACACCAAAAGCTATTGTTTGCTTATGATGGTTAACACCTATAAACAAAGCAAGTAAATGACCCTCACCATTTTTCTTGTAAGTAGTATCGGAGCAAACAACATCACCAAAATCTAAGTAATCATTCCTCATCTTTGTGTCTAACCAAAATATATTAGTTATCAAATCATCTTCATCTACTTAAATGGCACAACAGAAATTAGGATCTTCAAATTGTATTTTATACAAATATTCTAACACGCCACCTGTATCTTCCTTTTTCATATCTTTTGTTCTTTTAGATCTTAAATAATTCTTGTAATCCTCTGGAATAAAACCAAGATTATTTCTCCAACCTACTTGTCTCACCATAAGATAATGGGATGCTTTTGGTGGAATTCCCACATTATTGACCATTTCAACTTTCATTGTTGCAGCAGAGGATATCTTTCTGTGACTTCTATACAAATGTGTTTTGTTAGCACTTGAAAGATAGTGATTGTGATCCTCATCAAATTGAATCAGTTGAAATTTTCTAGTTTTCACACTATTAGCTTTCATTCTTGCCTCACAACCAAATCTTGTTTCTGAACGTGGAGCTCTTACATAGACATCTCTTTTGTTAGGCATCCTTTTACCTTCAGCACTACAACAAAAAAGCTTGCAAATCAATTTACCAGATTTATCATTGTGATTTTTGCTCCTTCTTATTCCAAAGCTGACATGTTTGGCATACATTAAATAAAATTGATAAGCTTGTTGTTATGTTTCACTCTATGCCAATTTTCGGTATTAATTCTCTTAGAATAGGTGAGTAGACTTTTTTCAAATTCTTCTCAAAATTTGGATACACCAAATCAATTGACTTCATATTACTACTCTCATTGCCAATGCCAATTTCATTATTCTTATGCTACTCCTCAAGTTCATATTCCAATCGATGGTATAGAGTAGATCTACCTTCCATAATTTTGTTTAATGCTAAATTTGACACCTTCCAAATTCACAAATGACGTATCATTATGGCTTTATTTTCAGATAAAATTATTAACACAGCAAAAAAGGAGTGTTCACAAACTACTGGGAATGTTAAATGGTTAGATTAAGGAGCAAAATGTATTTTAGTTTGCACTACATAACTTATTTAATTCCTATAACAGAAAAGTGATTGGAGAATGAAAGGTTTTATGTTGTTCAGTTATGAGTTCTCATCTTCTCTCTGGTTGACCAACTAACACCTAAACAAATTCGTAAATTCTTCCCAGTAAATGAATAATAAGCTTTAGAAGGCCTTGTACCAACCAAAAGTCAATATGATCACCAGTAAACTTTGAATCAAATGTTTATATTTCAAATTAACTAATCTGCAATGTTAAGCAAATCAACCTTTACAATATACATTAATTATCACTCACATAGATGTATAAATAGAAATAAAAGAAGCTAGAAAGGAATGACGTCTATGCATCAAAACAATCATAATATCTTCAAAACTTACCTTTAAGGAAAAACATAAAGACTATCTTGAGTTTAAGAGAGTCACGCACTAAAGTAGCTTATATCTTTCCACATTAAGATTAATAATAAAAGTAAATTACCAAAATGATGTCTTCCAAAACGCAAATGGATTAGCAATAGAGTCGTACTATAGAGACCCAAAAAGAGGCAAACATTAAAGGGGGCATTCACAAAAAGGTAGTTTCGGGCCTACTGAGCCATTCCCTCAAGAATAATAATTTAGAGATATTATCATTCTTGAGGGAATAGAGCCATTCGGGTCATTTTGTTATTTAGAGATAGAGAGAGAGAGAGAGAGAGAGAGAGAGAGAGGGAATGATAATAAAAAAAGTAAGAAAATCAACAAATGAAACTTATATGAGAAGAGACTTGAAAGTCGCCAAAATCTTATCTTTCTCCCCTTGTCATTGGTGTGTTTCTTAGAGCAACAATAAATTCTCCACAATCCTAGTTTTTGGAAATATTTTAGATTGTCTTATTACTCATCATCTACTTCTTTATTCCCCCAAATGTGAGAACAAAGTTAATTTGCTTTGTAAGAAGGTGAAAAAAAGCTTTGAAAGATATGAAAATCGAATAACAAAGAAGCACAGACACAAGATGACGGGTAGGAAATTTTTTGTGAGATTGCATTGGAAATGACACACAGCAACCATTTGGTGTTTCTATGAATAAGATAATTATCGTTTACGCTCATCATCATTATGGTACTCTTGTAGTATTTATAATGTCTATATTCTCATGTAGTATTTGGAATATTATATTTTTGTAATTTGCTAGTAATACAATAATTATTTAAATTTTCATATTAAGTCGTTCATGCAAAAACAAATAAATAAAGTTTTACTACTAATATCCCACTGATACGTTTATTTCTTAATTTTAATTATTGCATTTGATGTTAATGTTACATTATAGTAATAATTTTATTAATTAATTAAAAATGCATTTTTGATTGATAGGCATAATGATCTTTTTATTTTGACAATTTAAGAGTTGGTATTTACAATGAAATGTGTGGTTATTCTCTTCCATGCCTTGGTGACAAGATTGGTATTGGTATAAGAGGAAAAATATGGGTTAGTGAATTGCTTCAGGTGATTATAATAACATTAATAGGCTAAATGATAGTTTTTCTTTCTATATAACAAATCCAATCATTATCTAACTGGTAAATTAGTATTGCATTCATAAGCCTTTTGTAAATTAAACATCCAAAAAGGAAAAAGGACATATAATAAAACAATCCTCAGGCAGAAGCAACCTCCTTGACAGATTCATGCCATGCATATTCCCTTGCTCCATCTTTATTAACTATCTTGTTCATAAAGATTGGAGGTGCAACAACCAGTCTGGATCGAATCTCCATTATACACTTGTCGACCAAATCAATAGCTTCTTCAAGTGACATGCCACTATGTTAATGTTAGTCCATCATGGTGAGAGAAAAATATGATCCGTAACCAAAAACTCTCCTATCAACCTTGTGAAGTGTAGCAACCAGTTGATTGCGGAAAGAAACAAAGCCATATCCTTTCGAGCGACTAGTTTTGTGATCCCATATAACCCTCACATCTTTGAAAATGATGAAAAACAAGAAAATATTGGAAACTTTATCAAGAAGAAAAAAAGAAAAAGAAAAAAACAATGGAAAAGAGAAAGGCAAGCTTATAATGAACTAGATAATAATAACAAGAAGTGCTAAAATACCCAAAGAGGGAGCATAAGATACAATGAAGACAAAGAGGGCACTCTACTTTCCAACTTATTTCGGTCTTCTAAATATAAACAATCAAAACTCATCCCTATCCACTAAACACATTGCAAAATTATTTACATTACTAGGTGCTTGTACATAAGATGCAGACATCATAAGATACACATTGCTTTCTTAACACAACAAAAGGAGGGCTAGATGGCTGTTGAAATTAGGATATGGAGAAAAGAACTTTTCTAAGGTAATTAAAAAATCATTCATTAAAGCAAATATCAAATTCTACACAGGAAAATTGTAGAACTATGCCTCTGTTTGCTTGAAAAAATGAGAAGATCAAACATTCATTTTTCTTGGTAAATTGAACCACTACAATTGATATCATAGTGAACCTGCAAAACAGATATGGCCAGACATTTAGCCCTTCAAGATTTCTGAAGCTACAACCACATATGATTAAATGAAGGAAAAATTGTATCACACCATCTTTGGAAGATTAAGGAGAGGCCCAGATAAAAGATACATAGACCTCTGAAGTAAATTACCATTACCAAGAATAACCTGAAACCAAAAGATACATCCCTTATCTGCCCTTTTAACCATATCAATTTATCATATCCTACTTTACATGGGTCCATACATCGATACTCGACAATCTTGTTCTTCTCCTCCAACACATTAATTTTAGAATACTTTTCTTTGGAGATAGGGGAATGTTTAAGAAGATATTAAGTCACAGTGATAAGTGTGAATTACATCGTGTTTTAGGGCATAGTTTGACGTGTATTTAACTGTTAATTCAATCATTTAGTATATGTTTAGGTTAGAATTGTGTTTATTTGTTAATTATTTGTGTTTAAAGTATTTTATGGGTTAGTACAAGTTTTTGAGCTTAAATATTATATTTTGAGGTACTTTGATGTGTTTGCTAGTGTTTCAAGGTCGATATCGAAGAACGGAGGAGTTTCGGAAGACATTCAAGCCTAAATAACAGTCTACGATCGTGGCTTGATAGTGCAAGATCATGACAGAAGGCTTAGATGTAGGCCACAATCATGGCCTATGTTGGGCAAATGTGTAGCCACTCTCAAACTTCAAGTTTCAAGGAATTTTTTGGACCTTTCGAACCTTGAAAAAATCCTAGTTCAACCCTAAACATAAAAGAACATAAATAGATTAATAAGAACATAAAGAGAGAAGCTTTTGCATCAACAACTTTTAGAGAAACACTAGAGAGAATTATCGAGAGATAGAGAAAGAGAAGAAGGAAGAGAGAAGAGGAGAAGAAGCCGACTCGACGTACTTCTTTGATCATGAGCTTCCCAACGTCGCTGTCTCCCATCGTCCATTCAATTCATATTTCCTATTATTTTTAGTTTTATTATTGTATAGAATTGGAATAACAGTTGATAATAGGATTTTTGATGATGATGATGCTCTAAACTCACCTTCGAGGTTTTATCTTTGATTTAATGAAATCTTATTCTTTACATGTTATTTGGATTTATTATGATTTAATTCTGGACGTGCATAATTTGATAATAAACTAAGAGGGTGAATCGAATGAAAAATAATTAAATTGAGCTATTGAGAGTTAGGTGATTTAATAAAACAAGAATTAAATTAAATCAGTAAATTATGTGAAGAGAGATTTTGCATAAGTTTTCGATAGTTTATTGGACAACTTCAAATCTAACTAGGATTTTGGATAGGCTGTTAATTGAGAAATTGCAATTTCCATAATTTGATTAGGGTTTATAATTTAGAGTTAATAGTTATAACTCGAGAGAGAGTAATCAACCCTAGGATCGTCTAGAACCAATAATCCAGTAATTCATAATCAATTAAGTTAGCAATAAAGATAGGTAAAATTTCCTTTCTCTCAATTAGTAATTCCTTTAGGTTGATTCTTAAGTGTTTGTTGCAACTACTAAATAATTAATATTTTCTTGATTGATTGAATTGAATTCTTATTTTAGTTTCGTTATATTTTGAGTTTCTGCAAATTGTTCTGGCATTAGATTTTAGGATTAGATTATCCCTCTTCGTGGGATCGACAACTTAGGTACTACGCGAACGACCCATGTACTTGCAAATTATCGAGGATAATTAATTAAAATTTACATACATCGAAATAACCCGATCAAGTTTTTAACGCCATTGTTGAGGAGATGATTAGTTTAGTTCTTTAGTCTAAAGCTTTTTCACTATCTTTTGTTTTTTTAAAAAATTTGGGGCATAAAGTAAAGGCATAACAAGATATCTTAGAGTGAGAATGAGACATCTGCAGAGCTAGATGTTAAGAAGAAATGGAAAGAACAATGATGAAAAATAGATATTATAGGGAGTAAGGAACTTTTGCGAACTATAATAAGGCACAGTATGGTTGGGGAAGTAATGACCCTTGTTAGAACATGTACACTTCGGGATGGCAGAACAACCCAAATTTTTATTGGTCCAACAAAGTAAGGACTCACTTAGGACATCAATACCTATTAGGATTTCAGCAAGATGAGTCCAATTCATGGGATTCTAAATTGGAAAAGATCATGGATAAGCTTATGGATATGGAAGAGGGCCAGAAGAGACTTGAAGAGCAAATTGAGCAAGTAACAGAAAATCATAACTCGTCTATTCAAAACCTAAAGATTCGAGTGAGACAACATTTCAGTGATTTTTATAGGAGAAGTGTAGAATACTCTCTAAGTAATATGGAAATACATTAAAGAGAGCAATATGAGGCTATCGCATCTAAGAATGGGGAGAGCTAGAAGCATCAGTGGAAAATCAAACTGAACCCCACCTTATTGAAGACCAAGAGAAGAAGAAAGAGGATGAAGAAAAGAATTTCAACCCTCTCTATTACTCACCAGTTCTTGATATACCATATGTGAAAAATCTTGGGTAGATATCCATGAAAAGAACCTTATCCTTCGGATTAATGATGACCAACTAACATTCAATATAAATGATGTATTAAAGAATCCGAAAGATAGTAGCTTATTCAGGATAATTGATGTGCTTGAATCTTTAAAGAAACGAGAGGATAAAGAACAATTGACAACGAACATCAAGTTTAAAGAAGCTATAGAAGTCTCTGCTCAAGAAGCTAAAGAAGAAGAGGAGATAAGGGTGAATAAGGAAGAACCAAGAAGAGAACAACTCACCCTCTTATCGAGCAAACTGCTGGATTATATAGAAAAGTTAGAGACTTTTGTTATTCCCTATTTTGTTGACAGTTCACTAAAAAAAAGGGCATTACTAAGCTTAATTGGTTTTCATAATTTTATCAATATTGTCCTCTTGATTATTTTGTAATTTGTGGCTTACTCATAAGCTATGAAATTGATGTTAAACAAGAAGGGTGGAAGTAAGCCACTCATAATTGATCCGGGTTAAGTTTTTGAGGATGTAAGGTCAAGCTAAGGACTCTAAATTAGCACATTTAGTAGTTAGATTTAAATTGTTGTGTAGTTAAGTTTGCTTTAAATTCTAAATATGTTTTGAATGGTTTAGATTGCTAATTCTTTTACTCTCTTGAATCACTTATAAGATAGGGAAACACTATCGATGTCAAGTTGATTTGGTCTCAACACTATCACCATCACCACCTCTATCACCAGAAACGGTTTCGTGTTCTAACCCTTTTCTTTTAATTTTTGTTATTATTTTATTCTTCTTTTTTGTATATTATGTTTTATTTTCACATAGTGTGTCTGTGTACCCTTCTCACATTGAGGACAATGTGTTGTTCAAGTGTAGGGACGGTTGTGTGTTTTAATCTTGAGTGTGAATTTTACATATTGTATGATAGTTTGTTTAGGTTGCATGATGTGAATTGGGTGAATACGTCAGTAGCTAGGACTTAACGAGATAGATTTAGCTTTAAACATAGTCTTTTAGGTTATGAAGATTTATTAGCTTGTGAAATTAGTGACCTAAGTTACTGAGGGCTAAATATGCTGATTAGCTAGGATACAATGTTAGTACATTCACCTAGGAATTTCCCATACTTATTTATAATTTTAGGTCAATTAAATAAATGGGATTATTAGTACATTTTCATGAGAATGATTAACTAAAGCAATAAAATAGGCAAAATTTTATGTAAAAAAGTACTGTAAATCTATAATTTAAGGTGTTTAGTTAGTTTTTAATTTGTGTTTTCCTTCTTTCTCTCTATTTCTGAAATTATGCTCTTGCATGAACACAAAGTCACGAGAAGTTAGAGTCGTGTAGCTGAAAACTTAGATTTAGACATCACTCAACTAGAATGATCCATTAGGAAAGCTCGGCGTGAAGAAGAAGAAGAAATCGCGAAAGCAATAAAGGCCGAGGAATTTCAACAAGATTTGGACCATGAAGTGAACTAAGGACATCAACAACGAACCCTTATAGACTTCATGAGACTAGGTTTAATGCGGCTAACTAAGGAAAAGTTTGGGAACCAGTACAAGTAGCATCGTTTGAAATCAAACCAGTCCTCCTTAATATGCTTCAATAGAACGTGCAGTTTTATGGACTAACGAATGAAGATCCTAATGCACATATAGTGAACTTCCTTGAAACATGTGATACCTTTTGGTACCATCAAATGTCGGAAGATGCGGTTAGAATTAGGCTCTTTCCTTTACCCTTAGAGAAAGAGTAAATGCTTGGTATCATTCTCTTAATGCAGCTAATGTCACCACTTGGGATCAACTAGATCATGCCTTTTAGATAAGTATTTTCCCCTTACTAAGACCATGAAGATTATCAAGGAGATTACCAACTTCCAGCAAAGTGACAGGGAAGTGATCTATGAAGTGTGGGAACGATAAAAGGATTTGCAATGGAAATGTCCACACCATAACTTACCCAAGGAATTCTTGTTGTAATCATTCTGTAACGAAGCAACCCCACATACGAGAGGCACGATTGATGCATCTTCAGGAGGATCACTAATGAGAAAGATGGTAATGAAGCGGAAGAGCCGATAGAGGAGATAGCGAGTAATAGCTGCCTATGGATAAATGAGTGGTGTAGACAAACCATTACATTCTAAGAACAAAAAGGAATTGTAGCTGTTGATCAAAACATGGAGATGTAAGCTAAAATTGACAACCTAACTCAATAGCTCAACAACATAAAGGCTTCGTCCTCATCTCCAATGAAAGTTGTGCAACTTACGTGTGGACTCTGTGGATAAATGGACTATGATATAGTGGAATGTTTCTTGATGAAGGAAAGTGATCCAAAGCAAGTAAATTATATGGGAGATCAATATGGACGAGGAGGGGGAAACAATCCCTACTCCAATATATACAACCCCGGGTGGAAGAATTATCCTAACTTCTCATGGACGAATAATGCTAGAGGACAGTTCAGACCTCAAGGATAACCAAGCTTCCAGCAAGACAAACTAAGCTCATTGGAATCCAAGTTGGATAAGATTTTAGATAAAATTGGAGGCATGGAGGATGCACATAAGAGGCTTGAAAGCAAATTTGAGCAATTCACTAAGAACCACACCTCTTTAATACACAATATAGAGGTCCAAGTATGTCAACTAGTGGAGGCAATTTCTACTCGAAATGCAGAAACCATGCCAAGCAATACTGAGTCTACCTCAAAGGAACGGATTATGGCCATTACTCAGACCGAAGATAAAAAAAACTTGAATATGCAAAGGAAGACGGAGATAAGGGATAAGGATAAGTAATTATGAAATTTCTTCTAAGTGAAATCGCAATTGAGCCAATCAAGGAGCCTAGATTGCAATTTCCATACCCTATTTTAGCTTAGCAAAAGTCGATTACAAGTAAGGCGAGGAGGAATTCTAGGGAGGTTGAATTAAACAAGGTTGAAGACATAACAAAACATTTACAAACAAAGCTCGCACTAAAGGAATCAAACAAAAAGAAGGTTAAGGAGTGTATAACGGAAGAAAACCCTAACATAGCATAGAAGAAGCAGAACCCAGGGGATTTTTACATTCCTTGCAGTATCAATAGAGTCAAAATAGATAGAGCATTCGCATATTTAGGAGCAAATATCAATATGATGCCCTATACCTTCAATCAAAACTTGGAGTTAGGAGAGTTAGAATCTACAAAGATGCTAGTGAAGATGGCGGACAAAATAGTTCATCGACCAAAGGGGATTATTAAAGATGTGCAAGTACAAATTGAACAATTTACCTTCCCCTCAAACTTCTAAATATTGGATATTGGAGAAGATGTGGAAATCTCTATGGTCCTTGGACGACCATTCTTGGCTATTGCCCACTCCATAATTGACGTTGATCGGGTGAACTAACTCTGAGAGTCGGTAAGCATCAAATAGCTTCAAAGTTTCAAAGAAAGACAATAGTTCTCTTTTACCTCCAACAAAGATCAAGGAAATCGAACCTCGAGAACAATGTGAAGATATTGAGGATCTTAGGACTACATTTAGAAAGAAATGATCAAAAAGAAAATGATGAAGGAAAATCAGAGGGAGAGTGGAATATAGAGCATGGTAGCTCATGTGCAAATTGTAAGATCGATGACTGCACTACCATTGCACGATTCATTCAAACCACCTTGAGAATAAGAAGAGTTTCGAGCTACTGACGTTAAAAGAAGCGTTATATAAGAGGTTACCCATGGACTGTTAATTTGGTGTTATTTCCCTTGATTTTTTAATAGTTAAATTATGTAGTTAGGTTATTTCATTTCCAAATAAAATTGGGAAGGTATAAGACTTCGACATGAATTAGATAATCGAGGAAGTAAGCAAAAGAGAGGTGAAAGGGCCATAAAGAGTTAAGAAGTGACTTTGGAAAAGTGGAGAAAACAAAAGAAGAAGAAAATTTAAAAATTGGTGGAAAATGTGTTCTACGGCAGGGTAAAAAAGGGATATGTGAATTTCAGTGGTTTAGGTTACGAGGACGAAACTGTGAGTTAAACATCGAAATCATGTGTGATATTTGTGGGTTGCCTAAGTCTTCCATTATCAATCAACACGATGATTTTTTTGCTTCTCGCTATTGGAATGAGCTTACTAGGTTGGAGCGATTTGACGCTAAAAATGCCCACAATAACATCATAAGAACCCATAAGCAATTGTTATTTCACAAATTCATGTGTCAATTGGTTTTTGATAAATCAGAAACCAACAATTGCTTAACAAAGGAACTTTTCCTATTGTGGTGTATGGATAACAGCATCCTAGTGTGCACCTCCACACATATGTTGAGTGCTATTGTTGCAACTCTATGTAAGAGGAGAAACAATTTAGGCTAAGAAATTATTCCATCGAACGTATTCCCCTCTAGAACCAGGAATAGCGACATGAACTAAATGTGGGATACTTGGCTTCTGCCATTTCTGAGTATTATGGCATGGATTGTAGTGGTTTAACTGTCTACCTCCTAGATTTTCTAAATCATCATCATCTATGGCGTGCTGAAATCCTTAAGTCCTATAAAATGAAACTTCGGGATATCAGCCAAAAGACACATATGAAGATCAGGGTTAGTCAGGAGACTTCAAGCGCAGTACCACCTCAACAGGTAGAAGAGGACTTGACTAGTAAAGAGTCCGAGGAGGAAGAAGAAACAAAAGAACCGAGTTGGAAGAAAGTGCTTGATACAATCTTCGCAAATATTAAGGTAATTACAGATACACTTATGGAGAACTTTAGAAGAATGAAGGAGATGACCCGAACACAACGACTTCAAAGCTGGAACATACATCGTATCCATTATTTTTTCAAGGCTTAGAGAGTCCAACTGCCAACCCCAACACCATCCCCGCCTCCATCACTATGAGACTTTGTTTTAACCCTTTTCTTTTTAAATTTAGCCTTTATTTTAATTTTTGCTTATTTTTAATTTATGTTTCTCTCCTTTCCATGTGTGTTTGTTTATCCCCTTCTCATAATGAGGACAATGTGTTATTCAAGTATGGGGAGGATTATGTGTTTTGCTTTGAATGTAAATTTTGCATATTATATGATAGTTTGTTAGGTTGCATTTTGTGAATCGTGTGAATGTGTCAATGGCTTAGATGAATTGAAATTGATTTAATTTTGAACATAGTCTATTAGGTTGTGAATAATCATTAGCTCGCAAAATTAGTGAATTGGGTTCTTTAGCTAAATATGCAGCTTAATTAAGATTTAGTGTTAATTTGTCACCTTCTAAATTGTCACATTCATTTATAATTTGAGGTCTTTCAACTTAAGTACCTTCGCTAGCAACAAGGTAGTCAATGAAACAAAAATTTTGTGTTTGTTAATTTTAAATAAATTACTATTCCGCTGACCTTCGGTTTATGAATAGAGCTAGTAGCTAGTTGAGAACATGATGTAGATAAGTAACCAGATCAACACGTATCATAAATGTGTGCCTTCACATCAAAAGGCTATAATGATGTTCCAACCAAACAGCTTAATAAAAAATATGACTTAGTTGAGTAACCAGATTGACATTCATTACTAATGTTTGCCTTCACGTAAAAAGACTAAGTCTATGTTCACAAAAAAGTCGTGTTTTAGGTCTTAGTTTGATATGCACTTAATTGTTAACTTAATCGTTTAGTATGTGTTTAGGTTAGAATTGTGTTAGTTTGTTAATTATTTAAGTTTTATGAGTTGTATGGGTTAGTACAAGTCTTTGAGCTTAATTATTATGTTTTTGAGGTACCTTGACGTGTTTGTTAGTATTTCCGAGTTAACATTGAAGAACAAAAAAGTTTTGGAGACAATTAGGTCGAAATAATGGCCTACGGTTGTAGCATAATAGGCCACGATCATGACAGAAGAATTGGAGTTAGCCCACGATCATGACAAAAGCCCAAAACATGGCCTACGATCATGGCCTGCTTCCCACGATTGTGGCAGAAGACTCGAATGTGGCCTAAGATCATGGCCTGCATCGAACAGATGTACAGACACTCAAAAACTGTCAAATTTTGAGAAAATTTTCAGATCTTTTGGACCCCCAAAAAACCTTATGGCTGCTCAGAACATAAAAGGTATTTAAAGAATAAGATAAAGAGGCAGAATGAGCTTTTGCATCAACCACTTTTGAGAGAAACCCTAGAGTGAATTGTTGAGAGATAGAGAAAGAGAAGAAGGAAGAGACAAGAGGTGAAGAAGCTAACTCAACGTACTTCCCAGATTAGGAGTTTCTTAACGTCACTGCCTCCCGTCGTCTGTTTAATTTCATATTTGCTACTATTTTCATTTTTATTATTGTATAGAATTGGAATAATAGTTGATGATAGGATTTTTAAATGTCGATGATGTTCTAAACTCACCTTTGAGGTTTTATCTTTGATTTAATAAAATCTGATTGTTTATGTGTTATTTGGATTTATTGTGATTTAATTCTGGATGTGCATAATTTAAAATAAAGGGAGAGGGTGAATCAAATGAAAAATAATTAAATTGGGCTAACGAGAGTTAGGTGATTTAACATAATAAGAATTAAATCAAATCGGTAAATTGTGCAAAGAGAGATCTTGCAAAGGTTTCTGATAGTTTATTGGATAACTTCAGATCTAATTAAGGTTTTAGATAGGCTGATAATTGAGAAATTGTAACTTCCATAATCTGATTAGTGTTTATAATTTAGGGTTAATGGTTATAACTCAAGAGAGAGTAATCAACCATAGGATCGTCTAGAACCAATAATCCAATAATTTATAATCGATTAGGTTAATGTTAAAGATAGGTAAAATTCTCTCTCTCAATTGGTAATTCATTAGGTTGATTCTTAAGTGTGTGTTGCAACTGCTAAATTGTTAATATTTTCATGACTGATTCTTGAATTGATTTGCTTGACTGAATTAAATTCTTATTTTAGTTCTGTCACATTTTGAAATTTACAAATTGTTTTGTAAAATTCAAAACAATTCTCTGTCATTCTCTGATCCCTTCTTTTATGATAGAATGACAAAAGGTAATATCACATAATGTATTCATCACTCAAGTTATTTAAATCAATAATGGACTCGTCTGTGAGGAAATTAGCTCAATAATGGACTCATTCATAAAAGTTGTACACTTTGATGTGGTTGAGATTCAGGAATCTAGGTATTATACGGTGTAGGAAGGGGGCGAAGAGAGACAAGACAGTGAGAGGGGTTCCAATTGGTAATAGTCTTCTAGGGATTTGAATTTGAATATGAATATTAGTGAAAGTGAAGGAATCTGGGCTTCTTTAGTGTTGAAAAGAAGGAGAAATGTTCGAAAAATTTTTGTTTTGTGAATGAAGATGAAGATGAGGAGGACGACAACTGGGGTTGGCTTGGCTCATAAGCTACGCATTTTGGAAAATTAATAGAGTTTGTAAAATTTAAGAAGAAATGACAACATTTTTTCAATTGGACATAGTCAGACAGAGTAAAGTTAGAAAATTTAAGAAGAAATGACAACATTTTTTCAATTGGACATAGTTAGACAGAATAAGGTTAAAAAGAGAATCTCGTCTCGAATTTGAGAATTAAGAACCAAATTAAGACTCTTAACTTTATAATTTTCGATGAACTCTACGTGGACTTGTTATGCTAATGCTAAAATCCACAGTCCTGGTCTTCCCTAAGTCTCACTCTTACATGTTGTTCTATTGTAAGATGCCATCATCTTGTAGAACTAGTTCATCTACCTTAGAAACTTCCAAGCCCTCCCATAGCTGAAGGTTTGGTTAATGCAATGGAAAAACTGCTCTACTATTCTGCCCCGCCAATGGTGATGAATTCCCAATATCTCTCAATGGCGATCGTTTGGTGACATTAGGTTCAATGGTGCTTACTTTGGACCTTCTTCTTCCATCACTAATTGCCTTCTTTTGCTTGTAGCCATCATCATCTTTTGGATGCTTTTTTTTCAAGCGGCAAACTAGTACTCGCTTCTCCTTTTCAATGCTTGTATCTTGAGAAAGTGGTGTTGGTGAACTTCTGTTTGCGGCTGTTTCTGCAACTCTTTCTTTCCTCAACCTTTCCAGCTCGGTATGAAGCACACACACCTGCCCTTGTAACTCATTTGCCTTGGCTTCAGAAGTGAGGGCTCTCTGACTCCATGCTTGAACCTAAAGAAATCAAATTTAACAATTCAACTATTGCACTTAACTTTTACCAAAAAAAATGCACAAAAGAGAAACCATAGAGATCAAATATTGGTGAATCAACACATTTTCGTAACTACTTGCTGCTAAACATTTCTGTCCCTCTCCAAACCACACAAAATGAAGGACAAACTATTGGTCTACTTACATCTGATTGCAGCGATTGAATCTGATGATCAGAATCAATTGCTCGATCTTCCCAAAAGTCTCTAGAAGCCTGCAGTTCTTCCATTTCATCCCTTACTTGTCCCAACATATCTTGCATTTGTGACCATTGCTCTGTCTCTGCCCGCACTTGTTGTATAACTCTCCGCACTATAGCTTTGCAACACCCTGAACATGCTCTCTCCTCCAGAGGCCTTGTAGCCTGTGAAAATAATTACCAGTCAAATACCGTGGACAGCAACAAATTCCACAATCGAATACACCTCTGGCCTCAAACCTACCACTAGAAAGAAGCTCCTATTTTTCTAAAGCCTTTGCCTTTGCCTATAGAATATCTCTTCTTATTATTATAAAGATAAAATACTTCACCTTGCTTTGGTTTCTTATTGAGGATGTTGACATTCCAGGCAATTCTGTTCGCTTGGATGTTGAGGCAGAACTGGCAGCAGAACTATTGGCCGTAGAGAGTATGGACCGGTACTCATCTTCCATATTCTCTAAGATAGTTCCCTTCGCTAATGCCTCCATTTTCCTTCTCAGAATCTCCATCTGCATATTCGTTGAGATGGTAATTAAGAGGCACAGAGACATGAGTTGAAGTTTGAACAATAAATAAGACGCAATATAAAAGGTGCAAAAGTATAACTCATATCACAGTGGTGATGGAACTGAAGAATTATCCAAGTGCAAAATCCACCGAATCCACATAACCAATATCCAGAAATAAATTAGGAGATATCAGTTATTAAACAACTGCTTGAGTGGAATGAGTTTTGTGGATTGGGTTTACATGAATTTCAAGAAAAAGAAGTAAATATTCACATCAGAGAAAGCCAGATGATAGTAACCTATAGAATTGCATCAAAAGATTCAACGATTCTCAAGTAGTTGTTTTTATTCTAGAACTAGCAAATAGTATGTTAACCAACTGACTGATGTGAATTTAAGATAGACGTCAGAAGATATAAGCAATAGGAAAAGGAAATTGTATTATACATTGTAACTGTGCATGGAAGCAGAATTCTCAATGAAACTGAAACTATTTGTGGTGGGCAAACTTGCTTCTGCTAGCTCTTGAATCTCCTTTACACATATGTCATCTGATTCTGCTGCAAACTTCTCTAGCTGTCTCCGAAGATGGGATGCTTGTTTGTCAATATTACTACACTTTTGAAATCGCAAATCCTTCACTAGTGATCTTCTCTGCAACTTCTCCAGTTTCTCAGCTAATTCCTGAATCTCTTCTTCCAATACAGTTCTCGCATTCTTCCCTTCTGAAATCCTTTCTTTCCCCTACTAAGTCATTAACCACGCCAAAGTCACTAAATTTAATAGAACTACTGTGTGAAAAAAAAGGAGAAAACTCAAGCCATTCTGGGAAAACTAAATGCTGTTTATGAATAGAATTCTGCTTCAACAGACTAATGAAGATAAATAGTCTTATTGATATTTTCACGTTTGTTATTGATCCAAGGCGTTTGAATGAAAAGAATATACTTGGATTAACTACAGGTTACTTCATAAAGTTTAAACATTTAAACAGAAACTTGTGGAGCAAGTTCGAATGTTTTGGTACCAAAAGATGATAAACAATCAAGATGGAGTTTGCAACTAATTTTGTTGTTTGTTTATAGCAATGAAAAGCTTACGCCGCCTAATCTTCATATAGAACCCGTCTTTTCAAATCTACTATCAAAATTCAATTTTGATAATCTTTTATCATTCACTTCCTGTTTCCTGGCAACCCGACAAAAGATTTCAATCCAAGGACTTCTAAGCTTGAAAGCGATGGAGTGTTCTCTTTGCCCATAAACTCTCAGCTTCCATACAGAGCAGTCTGTTAGGAAAGATGGATAACATCTGAATCTGAATTACAAAGCCTTACATGGATCCAAGCACAAGCTTTTAAATCTCCACTTCCATGTTTTTCCATCTTGCCTCAGCAATCAAACATGGATGATATTAATTAAGAAATGTGAAAACGAATAGAGAAAAGTTTTAAACTGTGGCCTCACAACTACGTCAAACCTTAGTGTGTAAGCAGAACAGTGTTTCCTAAAGCAAACTCTTCACTATGTCATTGTTATTCAGTCCGTAAGAAGACGCCACTCGAAACCCAAGCAAGATAAGATATTCAAACTGATCAAACTAAAGGACAAACAAGTATCAGAAAATACTAACAGATATTAGAGTTTGGATAGCAGATCTTAAAGTCCTTTCCATTTGGACCCTTCTCCTCTCCATCTTCTTCACAGCAATCTCTCTCTCCATCCTCAGCAAATTACACTCTGCCCTTAACATTTCAGCTTGAAACTTCCACTTCTCTTCCTCCACCAGCACAGTATTTCTCTCCTCCACCCTCTGTCTCCTCTCTTCCCGACTCTGATCGTCCCCGCACCCACTTACCACCACTACTGGAGCACCGTCTCTTGTAAATTCTCTTTCTTGATCAAACAAAGTCTCCAGTCTCCCTTTCCTATCTCTTTGTAAACAGTTCTTGTTGGCATTGGCCTTTGCATTTGGCTTCCTCCGAGGCCTGCGTGGTAAATGGAGGATTCTTGGCGTTGGAGGCGCTTGTGGGTATTGCCACCTTGGTCTCCTGGTTGTCAATGTCGTTATCGTAGCTACTTTATCCATGCAACAGAACCTTGGTTTTGCTTGGAGTCCTCCTAAGTCGATACCTTCTCAAAGTGCCTTTGTATTGGTGAGTGGCTTTCGGTTACAGTCAAGGAGTACAATAGCTTTCAAGTTTTGAACAACAAACAGAAACAGGACAAGGTCATAACATCGTTTCCTTGTTTGTTGGTGGTGGCAGGGTCGCAGTCTGAGACAAGAAAGAGGTCTGTATATGAGAAAGGAAAGAGATTCATCAAGGGCCTATTTTGGTTTCAAATAACAGCTTTTATACTGACTAGCTGGAAATGTGATTGTTTAGTTATAAGGAGAGTTATGATTTGGCGATAGAGAGAAGTGAAAGTTTGGACCTTGCGACAGATAACAATGTTCGACAAGCAGCTTTCTCTTCAGTTTGAAAACTCACAGACGACAATTATAATAATCAAATCACTCAATTTGGGTGGCCTTATATATAACTAACACTATAGGTAGATACAGAGGAGAGGAGCGTCTAGAATGAATATCAGGTAATTGCGGAGTTAAAGCAAAAGAATGCTTTTTGGCGCTGGTAGGAGCCAATACCGCAGAATCTTTATGGGTTAGTACGTGGGGGACTATGGTGAGTGTTACAGTCTTACAGAGAGAGAGAGAGAGAGAGAGAGTAATTAAGACTCAGAGGCGTGCAACCTCGTAATATGGAAGGAACAGAGATTTCAAATGAAAGCTGCGACTCTCTCTCTCTCTCTTATCTGTCTTTTTTTTAATTCCTGCATATGTTATCGTACAGATAACAAGGCAGCGTCTTTTAACTTCACTTTGGAAGTGTTCATTTCTATTTTTCTTTAAACTTAATATGTCATTGGGTGCGATGGAAGGTACATTAGAGGCTATTTAATCAATAACAAAATACAGGAACGTTGCGTGGCGTTGAAGGTCAGGTCATGTGTCAAGTGAATCATATAATCAACTTGTAATTAATACAATTGCTTACTGACTGTGACTGACACTACCTCATTCCTCAGCCTTCTTCTGCTGTATTTATAATATCTGATAACTGTGATTCTCTTGATTTTCACGTACGTCGTCCGTTTTTCTCTCTGTAAAGTTTGTCTTCACCGTTTTATCATTTTCAAAGAAACCAAAGAAGCTTGCGTTTAACCCGAGGACCAGACATAGGGAGACTGTCTCATGCCCCATGTTTGAATTCAATCTATGAAATCTAAGGGACCACTTCATTTCATTTTCTTCTCAATTCTGATACGAACACGTACGTACACTGCATGCATCTTCTCTCTTCTTCTGCTTCCAATACTCTTACTTTGGTTATAATCAAACACTTGGTGGTTACAAGAGTGGTTGTGCTGTAAGGCTTTCATAAAGATTGCATGTACTCATGCACAATTCTCATGTAGGTAAGGACTTTTTTCATATGGGAAAGAAGCCAATGAGTTAGTAACTCATGTCACACCTTTCTTGAGATAGCCAACTCAATTTCAGGTATCATAAATAACCATGAAAGAGGATGGGAAAGATGAGTGCTAGCTAGTATTTAAAACCATTCAAACCAAGTATAAATCCGTCCATATAGGTTCGTATCTCTAACATGAGTCTGTGATTCTAACCTAAGGATCAAATCGGATGTATAAAATACATAAGAATGAAGTGAAGCTCTAACAACATGTCTGGAATATCTTCAAGTTAACACTTTCACATATGTTTTTCTTTTCTCCTTTATTAAGAGCTTGAAACCAATTTATTTAGTATCAAGTTGCCATGTAGAATGCCACCATATGAATTAAACTACCATTAAATGTAAACATCGAAGTGAATTCAAATACATTTTCGTCAAACTTTACCGTTAAGGGGGCTGGGCTGGTTTAACTTTGAACTCGAAAGTTGAGAAGAATAGTTAAACTAGCTGAATTATAAGTTCCAATACTAAATGCAATAATTAATTAATTGGTTAATTGAGCCTTCACCAAATTTGAGGTAGGCACTTGTCTGTACTTACTTGGACGAAATACAACAAACCTGCAGTACATAGGACTTGCATTTCCAAAACCAACTCAAGTCAAAGCGTTTCCTATTAATTATGTAAAAGCAAAGAACCGTCTTGTCCTACCTGTTTTAACTTCTGCCCATTCTCTAAAATCAAGGCAGCAGTAATGTAGTTAGCGGAGACACTCTCATTTAAAGATCTTGGTATTACAATCACAATATATCAAATTTCTTGATAATTTCCTTTTTTGGAAGAACTTAAACAAAGTATTCTTAAATTCATACCAAAGTGGCATTCTAGTTGCATTGACCCTCTACATTTCAAATAATCTATAAATTAGAAATTAGGGATTATTCTTTCTTCTCCTTTATTTTTAGTTCCCTTTTTATTTATCATGAATAGAACCAATTGTCGTGGATATTGAAAGAAAGAGAGGAGATAAATAAGTAAGTGGTTGTTACAAAAAGGAGGAAGGAATAAGTCACATATTTTAAAACTAAACTCACACACAAGTGTCCCGTAAGTTCTAAACTCAAAATTCTCATTCTATGACACAACCTACATACTATAAACTATACTAGAAACATATAGCACAGATCATAGCATGCCAATAGAAAGACAAATAAAATTCAAATAGAAGAATTAAAAAAAAAAGAATGATCCAAATTTATGAGATTATAGATGTTAAGACAATCAGTAACAAGTTTCAATTGAAATAACACATGAATTTTTAATGCAAGTACTGATTTGTCTATTATAAATTATACGCATGGATTACATGGATCCAGCTCTTGGAGTTAGATAACATATGTCATGAGTGTCTCTCGATACTCGCTTCCTCCCTTTAGCATATACTTGTCATATAATGCTTTTCATGCCTGTGAACATGGCTCTGAGACTTAGACATCTATGAGATTTAGTTTCCATTCCTAACCATTACTCACCATATGTAAGTAAGGGAGACTCTTAATTTTACGAACTCATGCTATCTTTATCTCTAAAATTCTGAAACTGACTTTGGTATTGGCTTGTGTGTCTCAGGGTTGCATCTTTCACTATTTTATCACAAGGGTTCCAGAGGCCTACTATCAAATCATAGACAAAAATCTATCGAGATAACTTTCCAAGCATTTATATTAATTGATGTAGTCTATGAGAATTATGTATGAAGCCAAAAATTATAATGAGAGGTTCCTAAAGATTCTGTGTTGCGAAGTTCGACAAGAACAGGAATCTTAAGAGGCAAAAAATGGACAAAGTAACTCAGTGGGAAGACCAACATGGACGATGTTTCTCAGTTTGCATGATCAAATCAAATAGGTGAATAATCTGCTTCGAAGTTAGTAGGGAGCTTCAATACTTTCTAATGGGTTTGCGATGCCATCAACCTCAAACGAAACAAAGGAATAAGGTAGATTTTCTTGTGGCAAGTTCATTAGAAGAAGGATGTGGAGACATCATCCCCCCTAAACTCTCACAGGAAAAAAGGCTCATTCGATGTTGTATAACCTTTTATGCTTGGATCATAAATGAACATCCCTACTAAAATTCAAGCTTCCTATTTTAGAGGTCTACAATGATACTATAAACGTCACTAGCCATGTTACCCGATGTTATGACATGATGAATATGTAATGAGTGTAAAGCTTTCTCTTTAACTTTCGCTTAAGTAGTCAAGGTTAATATAAGACTATCCCAAGAGAATATGTGTCAAGCTTTAAGCAACTCAAGTCCAAATCTGAAAATTATTTTGTTAGCAACAAAAGAAGATCAAATGATTATGTTTCTCTCTTTGATATAGTTCAAGAGAAAGTCTTAACCACTAGACTCAAAGATTTAGTATAGAAGTTACCCAAATACCAAATTTAAACATTATAATTGCAAAAATTTTCATTTTCATGGAAACTATATACACATGAAATTAAAGAATGTAGAGACTTGAAAAGGGATAAAATTTGTTTTTGAGAAATGACCAACTTAGGCAATTTATTGTCAAAAACCACAAGAATAAAGAAAGAACAAGATGTGACGACAAAAGATGTAATTTGCAAGATTAGGAAGGCACGTCTAGGAAGACCTCATATAGAGCTAGAGTGATTTACATTGTGTTAGAAGGAGGTTCTAACATGAGCAAGACACAAACAAAAAGAATTCTCACAATTAAAAAACATGAATCAATGTAGTGGATGAATTGAGTAGGAATTACAAGTATACAAAGCAAATTGTCTTTAGAGACAAAGATGTCAAGTTGATTAACTCTAATGATAAAACAATAGTGATTATAGCAACCCTAGCTACCTACAAAGTGAATAGGTAGTTAGGGTTTAATTTACTTTAAAAAATCTTATTATTAAGGGTTGAGTGAATCAACTCTTTAAAACCTTGATTAAAACTATTGTATCATAAGTAAAAGTTGATTAAGCTAGGTGAAGGCCCTACAGACATAGGCAATTTATACCCAACTATGTTATCAAATCTCGGATGTTGACTTATTTATTTTATGTTTAATTTTTATGTTTTCGTTTGTGCTAGAAAATTAACAATTCATTTGTGCTTGAACTTTGTCAAGAAAGAACTTTTTTTATTTAAAAGAAATTCTGGCACACCAAGCTTCTCACAAATCATTAGATACATGATTATAGTTCTCGCTAATAAGCCATATGAACTTGGAGGTTATTCCTTACTAAGCTCACTCATCAAAGAAGTGAGTACAATTCTTTGCTAGCAAGCTATATGAACTTCCAAGCCTTTCTTAATTTACTAAGCTCTCTCAACATGACCTTAAAAATTGATATTTAAGTCTATCAGTAGACAAAACGAAGCCAATAGAGATAGTCGCCATTAGACACAGAAAAGACTCCTAGATTGAGCAACACATCATCGAGAGGCATCAGAGGTGAGGTTGTCCCTGGGTTAATAAAACATGACAGATTGCGACGGTGGAACCCTTAACACTAGCGATAACTCCAAAAACATGTAAAGGAGATGAATGTTGACATTTAAATTTGTTTTTATTGTTATTTAATATATGCTATAATTTGTTGGGAAGTTGAAAGTGTGAAGCATTAGGAATATGGAGAGTTTAGAACTAGAATGTTCTATGTTGCCTATAATTTGTATTCCTGTTTTTGGTTTAATGTCAAGAAGTTGAAAAGAGAAGAAAATTGATAGAAATCAACTTTGCTTCTTCGTTGTCCTATTTTTAAAGAAAATATAGTCCTTTAAAATTGGTATCAGAGTCTCAACAATAATGGCTTCGACAAATCTCGTTCAATCACAAGTGCCCACCTTGACGAAAGAAAACTACAAGATGTGGAGTATCCAAATGGAGGCTTGGTCTCTCTTGCTGTGTGGGACCTTGTGGAGAATGGCTATGGAGAATCCAGTTCTAGAAAGGAGGACGAGGAGAAGTTTAAAGTAATGAAGAAAAAAGAGAAGAAAGCATTATTCACAATTTATCAAGGAGTCGATGCAGCAACGTTCGAGTTGATTGCAACAGCTAAAACCTCAAAAGATGCTTGGGAGACACTGAAGAAAGCATATGAGGGAATTGACAAGGTGAAGAAGATTCGCTTGCAATCATTGCAAACTCAGTTTGAATCATTACAACAAGAAAACTCGGAGAAGGTTGATGATTATTTTTCTCGAGTAATCGCTATTATGTATTAGATGAGGAGTAATGGTGAAGAACTGAAGGGTGTTTGAGTTGTAGAGAAAATCTTGCAATCTTTGGACTTAAAGTTCTATTTCGTAGCTATAGCGATTGAAGAAACAAAGGATTTAGAGACCATATCCATAGAGGAGTTACTAAGATCGTTACAAGCATATGAACAAAGAATACAAAAGAAAAGTGGAGAAAAGATTTTGGAGCAAGTTTTGCAGGCAAAGCTGTCATTAAAAAAGGATGATTTATCTAAAAGAGGTTATCAACGAGGAAGAGGAAGAGGCCGAGGTCGTGGTAGAAGACGAGTTTCAAGTTCTAGCGAGCAAACCAACAATCACAATAGTGGAGATGATACTGATCAGAAAGGTAATGGTCGTGAAAAGGGTGGTGGTCGGAGTCAAAGTCACGGATGTGGATGAGGTAGAAACAACATATCTGATGTCTAGTGCTATGTTTGTAAAAAATTTGGACACTACTCTTATGATTATTGGTACAACACTAACAATGCCAACAATGCAAGTGAGAAAGCAAACCTTGTTAACAAAGAAGAAATTAACGATGGACCAGTACTGCTTATGTCGTGTAATGAACCAGAATCAATCGAATCTATTACTTGGTTTCCCGACACTGGAGCATCAAATCATATGTGTGGAAGAAAGGAATTTTTTGCTCGGCGAGATGAAAGACAACTTGGCAACATTACTTTCGGGGATCTCTCAAAGAGGTCGATTGAAGGAAAAGGTGATGTTATTTTTGAACTCCAAAATGGAAGACAGTTTTGTATTTCTAATGTCTATTATTTTCCTGAGATTAAGAGTAATCTGCTGAGTGTTGGACAATTGTTAGAAAAGGTTTATGACATAAAAATGAATGATTTAGCTCTTAGTGTTTGAGATAAAAATAACAGATTGATTACTCTTGTGAAGATGACTAAGAACAGGATGTTTCCGCTGAAACTAACGATTAGTGAATCAAACTACTTGAAGGCAACAACGTTGAACAACTCTGTTATTTGGCATCTTCACTATGGGCATCTAAATTTTAAGGCATTGAAGCTACTCGAGAGGAAAAACATGGTGATGGGATTACCAAAGATCGAAGCCCCCGACAATCTATGTGAAGTGTGTGTTATAGGCAAGCAGTAGAGAAAACCTTTTCAGAAGTACAAGTCGAGAAGAGCATCATCGCTTCTCGAATTGGTACATTCAGATGTTTGTGGACCCATCAAGCTTGCTTCTATTGGTGGAAATCAATATCTTTTGACATTTACAGATGACTACAGTGGGAAAACATGGGTTTACATGTTGAAGGAGGAAAAAAGAGGTGTTCTCAAAATTTAAGGAGTTTAGAAATATGGTTGAAAAATAAAGCGAATGTCAATTAAAATGTCTACAGACTGATCGTGGAGGAGAGTATACATCTTTGGAGTTCGAGCATTTTTGCAAGAAGAATGGGATTATACACCAGCTCACCATGCCTCAGACACCACAACAAAATGGTATCTCTGAGAGAAAAAATAGAACCATTATCAATATGGTTCGATGTATGTTAAAAGAGAGGAATGTTCCAAAAGAGTTCTGAGGAGATGTTGTGGCTTGTGCTATATATTTGTTGAATAGGTTTCTAACAAAACGCATCGAAGATATTACACTGGAGGAAGCTTGGAGCTTTCGTAAGCCAAAAGTTGACCATCTAAATTTTTTTGGAAGCGTTGTTTTTACGAAAGTTCAGGAAGAGAAGCGTACGAAGTTGGAGGATAAATTTCAGAAGCACATATTTTTGGGTTATGGAGAAAATTGCAGTGGCTACAAATTGTATAATCCTATAACTAAAAAAATTGTGATGTCTAGAGATATGGAGTTTGATGAGTAGTATTCATGGGACTGGAAGAGCAATGACCAATCAAAACATATTGTCTTTGATAAAGAGCAATGGCAGAAAGAATACACATTAGATCATATTGATAAAAATTCATCGCCTCGTAGAGATGGAGTTCAGTTCCATGAAGATGATTCAAGTAACTTGAACATAAGAAAGACAAGAAGAATTTAGGAGATTTATGAATCAAGCCAACCCATTGAGTTTGATTATGAAGATTAGATGAGTAAATTGTGTTTATTTGCAGGTTTTGATCCATTAACATATGAAGAAGCTTTAAAAGAAAAGAAATGGAGGAAGGCAATGGATGAAGAGATCCACACAATTCAAAAGAACAACACATGATAGTTGACATCGCTTCCTAACCCTACGTTTGGTTCCTGTCCCCGTTAGTGGGGATAGAGGACGAGACGTAAAAAACCTATCTCCGGTACTGTTTGGTTGTTGTCCCCGTTTTTTTGTCCACCGTCTCCGGATGACAGAGACACACTTTTTTGTACCTCTCAAAAAGGAAGGACAGGGACGCTTGTCCCTGT
>JANSVA010000008.1:25253211-25269038 GCA_025504915.1 Erythroxylum reticulatum | reverse complement strand
ATCTTTGGAAGGGTTTTTCACCCCTTTACAGCCTTCAATGATTTTTTCATCCTTCATAGAAGATGTAGAGTATCTGCTAACCTTTCTATTGTGGTATAATATGCAACCTTTTGACTTAAGAATAAGAAGTTATAGGGTTTGAAAGATTTCCGTTACTGTTCATTTTGTCATTTTACTGTTACATTGGTCATTATAGACGCAGAACTTTTGAGTAAGTTTTTACCTCTTCTAATGACAAGATTGGCTTTTACGTCCTTCATGAAATTTGTAAATCATATTTTACTCTTTCCATTGAGATATGAAATGTTTTTTTTGAAGTTAGAAGTAAGAAGTTATGAGGGTTGGAAATTTTCAGTTACTGTTCATATGGTCATTTATGAGCAGTAACTTTAAAGTAGTTTTTGACTCCCTTAGAGGCCATATTGGTTTTAAACCCTTCATGAAAGTTGTAGAGTTTTCTTTGAGCTTTTTATTGATACCAAAGTGGCGAACTTTGGAGTTCGGTGTAAAGAGTGATGAAATTTCATTTTAGCTTAGAAATCGGATTCAACGATAGGCCTTAAGCTGATCAATTTTTATTTAGAGAGATTAAGATGAATTTTTCAAAAAAAAATTGTCGGAAGGAAATGAAATAAGTTCGATTTGAGTTTCTTTTGTGGTGAGGAATTCCTCCGTCGTGGGATGTGCGTCCAGATGTCACGTAGGACGTCGGACCCGTGATCCACCGGGGAGGGGTTCCAACATGCATCATTTCTCCACTCAGCTTTTCCTCCAAGACTAAAAATGAATCTAAATTGTCAACCTCCATTGCCCTCTGAATTCCTTCCAACCAGGCTAGCAGGCTTTTTTTCGATGGAATATATTTCCAAAAACTAACTTATTCCATCTCATAAGGTGGTTGGAGAATTTGGCTAAAGATTTACTTATCGTCTCCTCTATTCATAGTCAATGCTCTGCTATCACATCATCAAAACCTGTATATGTTTGCCAAGCATTTTGGAATCGAAAGACCAGTAACCCTATTATTCTTAGATTTGGGCTTTTTATGTGAATCAGCATAGGTCTATAGTTTGAACTAAGAAAGGGTAAATGGTGATTCACCGTTTGAGGAAAATCTTGCAGCCAAGTTGTTGAGCCAAACACTTTATCCAGTATAGCTTGAACCGTTCCTCTCCTCCAAGTAAATTTTAATCCAACAAAACCCAAATCATGTAGTCCACACCCATGCACCCAATCCTTAAATCGTTTATTCACCACCCTTGCTAAAGTGGCTCCACCCCTTTTATTCGAAATCTCTATTTTAGCATTAAAATCCCCTTCAACAAGCCAGGGTCTGTGAATAGAATGTCCTACCCATCTTAAAACTGCCAGAGAATGGTTTGAGAAGACACTTACGGGCTAGCGTAAACTGCGGTAAAATCGAACGAGCTAGAACCATACTTGAGGATGGTATGAATAAATTGGCGATGAGCTATTACTACTGAGATATCAAAATCATTCGTCCATAACATCCATATCCCTCTAGAAAAGCCTTCAGCTTCTACTCTAAATGAATATTCAAACCCCAAAGAAAGGACTAATTCGTTAGCCCGTGATCTACTAATTCAAGCTTCCATCAAAACTAAAATACTTGGTTTGTAATTACGAATGTAATTACGCAGCATGGCATGGAATCTAGTCCCCCTGCCCTTTGACAATTCCATATTAAAATCGACATAAGGAAATAAATTCATGAACAGGCTACTCTACAATGGAGTTAAAGCTGTATCTCCTGTGTGGTCTTCCTTATTTCCATCTCCCTGTGTTGGCGTTACAAGCTCCTTATCATGTCTCTCTATTCATACATGTCTTTTAGCAAACCTGACCCTCCAGCTAGATCTGGATGTTCGGTAAGAGGAAGTGTGCTTATACCCCCTGACCTTACACGCCTCCTCAGGTTCCTCTACTCCTTCCATCAGGTGGAGTCGCTCCTCAATAGCCTGCTCCCTTTTCGCAATAACCTGACTATCATAGACCATTTCAGTATGAGAATTGATTTCAACCGCTAGATGTTTATCCATTGACGTGGGTTGGAGTTGAACTTTAGGGAAAGTATCTGATCCCTTTTCCTAATGACCGCTAGCCTGCGAACGTTCCCCCTGGGTCTGCTGAAGTGTGGCTACCGACTTTCCTTTTGATCCATTCCTCGCATTCCTTTAGGGTCCAGTAGACGTAGACACTAACCCCTGATTCTTTTGCTTTCCTTTTCCAACTAAATCTATCAGAATAAATCGTTGTCCAAACCCAAGAAAATTACGATTTTGTGTCGTCTCTATCTATCCTGTAGGCTCTTCCTCTATAATCTCCTTATTTGTCAATAGTGAAAACCTTGAGCCTCCCATTTGATTAGCCTCCCTGTGACTACCTATTTCTCTCTGTTCTTATCTTTTCATTGAATTTCATGGAGCTTTTAATTACACCTGTGTCCAGGGTCCATATCCGTTGGTGTTCATGTTCGGTTGCTTCCCAGATGTTGCACCAGTCATACTTCTCCGCCCTGACACTCCTTTGCCTTCACTGGAGATCAAATTCTGATGTTTAGTTTGCGCTTGTTGCCTCTTCAGACAAACGTTAGAGACATGTCTTACCATTCCATAATTATAACAAATTTGTAGTAGCCATTTGTAAGCCACCAATAAGATCTCACCATCGAGCTCCACGCTTGTATGCAAAAGAATACTCAAGTCAATGTCAACGACGACTCGAGCAAACTTCCCCCGCTGAGCCTGCATGGTTGCTTCTTCGATCTTAACTGTGTTCCCCAAAGGTTCCCCAGTGCTGTTAGGATCATTAGGTGATAGTATGCAATGGATAAATCCAAGAACCGAATTTAAACCACAACTCTGGTGATTTGTCCTTACGATGGTTGGAAGTTTGGTAACCAATATTAAACAGAGAGAGCTTGTCCGAATATCACCTACAGACATTAAAATAGTCGTCTTCGTCAATGAACCTTACGAGGAAGTAGTCATTTTCCAGATCAATGATCTTCAGGGGGCATCGCGGATTCCATATACTCTTCATATGGGAGTTTAGAATTCGATACCCAACACGTCTACCAAGCAATTTCACGATGACTACTTTTTCATTGTAAAAATATAACAAAACCATATGATAAAGATAACAACAAATTAAGGGAAGTAAAGCAGCAACTAACATGTTAACTCGATACGCATCATCTATTTTCTCCTTGAAGTTCTTGGCAAATTCCGCATCAAATGTCACTCGACATGCCACTTTGCATGAAGCCTCTTCGATCATTTCAAACTGAAGCAGTATAAACAAATTAGATCCACAAAAAGAGCATTAAACTGTCACTCTTTCTTGCCAATACATTTAATCATAGCTTATAATTAACCAAACTATAGAAAATCTCAATGCTTACAGTATAAACAGAGTTCTCAATGTGGTCACCACGAAGAACCTCACCCAAGGTTTCGACATTGTTTAATATCTTTTTAGGCTTACAAAAATTCTAGTAATTGTAATCATATTGAAGTTGGGTCTTTGTAAACAACTTATTGACTTTAACAGAAAGAATATCACGCTATTCACGGAAAAAATAAAGCATATAAACAGCCACATCATAATAACAACATAAAGGTTAAACAAATACATGAAAAGCTCCACTCTAAACTAAATGCACAAACTTCTTAGCCTTGGAAATTGAAATCTTTTAAAACTCACAAGTAGTATGGGATAAAATAACGTATTCCTTACACATTGTCTGGACTATAACAAGAAAATGTTTCCTATACATAAGAGAGGCAATCTTCATCATGAAAAAAATGTAGATTATGGTTACTTCTAGTCAAAGTTGAACATTCTGTATTGCATACAAGTCTTTCCAGCTCATATAGTTTCAAAACATCACTTCTCATATTCAAGAACATTTAAGTAATAATTTTAATTCTCAAGAGTGTAAAATCACATATCCAACACTACTTTCATGATCAAAGATTCTTTTGATAAGAGGGAATTCGGTAAAGAGGAGGAAGAGAAGAGAGAAGGAAAGACTAAGAAGGAAAGACTAAGAGAGGTTTTGGGGTTTTTTAATGTGTGTCTCCTATTAAGAACATTTTAGGCTATTCAATGGCCTTACAAAACATAACAACTATACTGAAAATAGGAAACAATAACTCACTAAAAATAGGAAACAATAACTTACTTCTAGATTACCACTAATTATTGACCTTATTGAATGAAAAGACAATTTAACTAACTATTAAGGAGTTATGCCAACGTGGGATATGTGACAATCCTCCCCCTTAAGAATCCTTATTTGCAAGGATGAAATTTGGGTATGACTTGCGTAATCACCACTCATTTTCCCAAGTAGCATCTTCAATTGAAGCCCCTTTCCATTTAATTAAGACTTCAGACTTTGGACAATATTTACCTCTGTGTATGACTCGACGATCAAGCACGGCTTTAGGTTTTGGAAGGATTATAGAATCATCCGTAACTAGGGAAAGGGCGGTAGTAATTAGAGGGTCATGCGATCTCAAATACTTTCGTAAAAGGCTAACATGAAATATGTCATGAATTTGTGAACCAAAAGGTAAAGCTAATTTGTATGCCAGTAGTCCTACCTATTGAATAATTTGATAAGAACCAAAATAATGTGGAGCAAGCTTCATCAATGCGCAAAATGCCACATAATTCTGTCCATATGGTTGGAGCTTAAGATAAACATAGTCTTCTACTATAAAAAGACATATCTCGTCATTTTTGATCAACTTAACACTTCATTCTATTATGAGCTAGTGATAGATTATGACGTAACTCGCGTAAAATGGAATCACGATCCCATAAGTACTTATTAACTACTTGGACACAACAAGTGCTTGGAACATAAGTCAGCAAACTTGATGGTGGAATACCAAATACCTACTCAAAATGGGTCATTTTTTTGGAGGAATGGATCGATGTATTATAGCTAAACTCCGCCTAAGGAATCCATTCGAGCCACTTTCATGGCTGATCACCTGCAAAGTATCTTAAGTATTGCTCCAAAGTGCGGTTCACCACCTTGGTTTGTCCATCAGTCTGAGGGTGGTAGCTAGAACTCATACAAATTTTAGTTCCTTGTAATTGAAACAATGATTGCCGAAAGAAACTGATAAATACCTTATCGCAGTCATTGACAATAGAGGTTACAATTCCATAGAGACGAACCACATCAGCTATGAATGCCTTGGCAATAGTGATTGCAGTAAATGGATGCCTTAAAGGTACAAAATGAGCATACTTTTTTAAGTGATCGATGATTACCTTGATAACAGTATGTCTGTTTAATGGTGATAACCTTTCGATAAAATCGTTTGATACATATGTCCATATATAAGCATAGATTGGCAATGGTTAAAGTAACCCAGCTGGTTGAATACAATCAACTTTGTACCGTTGACAGATATCACATTATTGTAAAAACTTCTTTACTACTTGACACATGTTAGGCCACAAGAAGCTACCCTTGATACAAGATAGTGTCTTATGAAACCCACAATGTCCTTGGATAGGCGATGAGAAACAATATTCAATTATTTGTTGAATTAAGGTTAAAGTAGGACTCAAGTACACTTTGTCATATTTGAACCATACTCCATCTCGCTGTACTAATGGATTGGGAAATTGTGTTTGAGAGAGATTCTGATAAAAAGAAGCTTGCTTGACCTCTTCCTGTAACACTGGCAACCAATCTATATAAGGCATTGAAATAGATAGAAATTGAAATTTAACCACACGAGATAATGAATCAGCTGCTTGGTTTTCAGAGCCTCACTTATACTCTATTTTATAGTTATATCCAAAGATCTTATAAAGCCATCGAGCTTGTGTTAGAGTAGTAATCTTTTGCTCGAGAAAATACTTAAGACTCCTCTAGTCGATACGAACGATAAATGATTTATCGAGTAAATAAGGTCGCCATTTTTGGATAGCTTTAACAATGGCCAACATCTCTTTCTCGTAAATAGACATCAATAAAGTTGATCCTTTCAAAGCTTCACTGAAATAAGCTACCGGTTTATCCTTTTGAGAAAGGACTGCTCCAATTTCAGTCCTGTTTGCATCACATTCGATCACAAATTGCTGAGAGAAATTTAGGAGGCATAGGACTGATGGAGATGAGAGTGCTTCTTTTAACTGTTTAAAGGCTAGTTCAGCTGATTCATTCCATTTTAATCCCTCATTAGATAGGAGTCGTGTCAATGGGGCAGCTATGCTTCTAAAATGAAGAATAAATTTGCAATAATACCTTGTTAATTCAAGAAACCCACGAACACCCTTTGTAGTTGTCAGTGTTGACCATTATAGTACTACTTGTATTTTTCTCGGATTTACAGCCACTCCTTACTTTGAAATAATGTGACCCAAGTAGTAAACCTATAAAATGCAAAACCTGCACTTTGATTCCTTGACAAATAATTAGTTAGTTGCCAATATGGTAAAAATAACTCGAAGATGTCCTTCTCGTGTCTTAGAATATACAAGAATATCATCAAAGAATACCAAAATAAACTTTCAAAGATAGGGGAGGAAGAGGTCGTTCATGAGACTTTGAAACGTAGCTGGCGCATTGGTGAAGCCAAATGGCATTATGACAAACTCATAGTGCCCTTTATGTGTTCAGAAAGCCTTCTTTAGAATATTTTTTTCTTGCACATGAATTTTATAAAAACCAGCCTTTAAATCCAATTTGGAGAAGAATTTAGCTCCATAAAGCTTATTGAAAAGTTCATCAATAACTGGAATTGGGTATTGGTCTTTGACTATAATAGTATTCAAGGCCTGATAGTCTACACAAAATTGCCAACCACCATCGGCCTTTTTTACTAGTAGAACAGGTGACGAGAATAGGCTACTACTAGGTCTTATCAACCTAAATTGTAGAAGTTCTCTTACAATCTTTTCTATTTCAGCTTTTTGGTAGTAATAGTATCGATATGATCTGACACTCACCAGCTTTGTGTTTGATTGTAAGGGAATGCGATGATCATATGATCGTTTTGGTGGTAAATGATAAGAAGGTTCAAACACTTGTTGAAACTCAACTAGAAGTTTAGCTATATTAGGAGAATTCAGTTTTGGTTAAGGGTTGTTAGTAGAAGGTAAAATCTGAAAAAGGAAGCTAGTACCTTATAGGCAATTAAATTCCTTATCGATCAAAGCTTCAACACCAATATGTTACAATCCTTGAAACATGTGAGAAACTCCCCTAAATTTGAATGTCATAGTGAGCTGTTTATAGTCCATCTCAATTTGTCCGAGAGTCTCCAGCCATTAAACTCCCAAAACTAACTGGCATGCTGCAACAGGAAGAACATCATAATTCGTCATTAAAAGCTTACCTTGAACGATGATAAGGAGCACTTGGCATTGTCAAATACAGTCTATTTTTTCTCAGTTGGTCACCATAACTTGAAACTTCTTGCTTTGAATTACTGGCAATCCACACTTAGTCACCATAGCTTGATCAATGAAGTTATGAGTGCTACCACCATCTATGAGTACATTCACATCCCTTTTTTTCAACTTGCTCGATACACGTATCATTTGGGGATGATTGGTTCCAGCCATTGTATGAAAAGATATTTTGGGTATGACATCCTTTAATTTAGATTCATTAATACCATCTCCACCTGAGTCTGGGTGAGTGGAATCATCTATCATAAACAATTGTGGATGTTCACATCGGTGACCTAGAACAAACTTCTCATCACAATAGTAATATAATCCCTTTTCTCTACGTTCTCGCGTCTCTTAGTTAGTAATTTGTTGAAAAGTAGTTGGCAGATTTGAAGTTAGATTCATACGCTGACTTGGTGGAGGGCCTAACACATCAGCTGTTAGATTAGGACTCAACATTGGTATTACCAAGGATAGCTGGGAGCGTATCAGTGGAACAATTTTCCTTTGCAATTGATTATGCTCTTCAATTAGACGAGTGACCCCTATTGCATATGTCAATGTATGAGATTGTTTAATCTTTACATCTAGACGAATATCATCTCAAAGTCCTGCAATGAAACAACCAATAAGAAAGTTTTCAAGTAAGCCATCAACATAGTGGGATAGCCTTTTGACAAGCTGCTACAGATGAAGTCTGTCTAAGCCATAGTAGAGCTTCTGACAGGTCCTCGTAGTCAATTGATCTAAACCGTAAAAGGATTGCTTTGGTAAATTCATCCCAAGTAATGGTCCTCGAAATTTTGTCAAACACCGATGCCATTGTAGAGCAATTCCTTCTAGATGAAAGGAGGCGAGCTGCACTTGTTGATTAGGAGCAATATTCTAAAATTAAAAGTATTGTTCTGCCTTGTATATCCAACCAGTTAGATCCTTTCCATTGAACCTTGGGAAGCATAATTTAAGGTGATAACAGTGAGGTTCATTGGAATTATTAGGATTCGAGGTATTTAGAGAATGTGAGGATTCTCCTAGGAAAAATCTGTTGATCTCTGGAAGAGTACTGTGTGTGGTACGAGAGACTCGTAAAGCCTGCAATTCAATTAACACTGTTTGTAAGACAGCATTAACTTGATCAAAACTAGACTCATATCGAGCTAGGATTTCACTAACTTCGTTGCAAATTTTTGCATTAGTTTTGCATTGAGTATCTATGATCGTGGTCAGCTCTAATACCACCTGATAAGAGGAATTCGATAGAGAGGAAGAAGAGAAGAGAAGAGGAAGAGAAGAGAGAAGGAAAGACTAAGAGAGGTTTTGGGAGTTTTTAACGCGTGCCTCCTATTAAGAACATTTTAGGCTATTAAATAGCCTTACAAAACATAAAAACTATACTAAAAATGGGAAACAATAACCCACTAAAAATAGGAAAGAATAACCTACTACTAGTTTACCACTAATTGTCGACCTTTAGTAGCCTTATTGAATGAGAAGACAATTAACTAACTATTAAGAAGTTGTGTAAATTTGGGACACGTAACATCTTCACAGGACAAACAAGAACAAAATTTTCAAATAAGCACTAAATAATGTAAAGGCGGCAGATCCCACAAAAAGCCATGGATCTAGAGAAACCTAAACGCTACAACCTTAGGATCTAAAACTTAGACCAAAAGAGGAAGAAACTAAATAGTCTATGATTAAATAAAATAAATAAAAAGGAAAGAAGTGAGGTGGTTACCCTGTGAAAGTCGTGGGAGACCCTAGGAAGGTAGAAGGAGTGAGAGGAGGAGATAAGGAGGAGGATGGCGGCAACGAGCAGCGTGCTGGCTTGCTATTCCTACTAACAACAACATTAGGCTCATTACATGCTTTCTATTACACCGAGAGAGAGAGAGATATAAACGAAGGAAGGGGAGAGAGACTTATAAATAAATTAATTAAATAAAAAGAATGGATCCCACAATTATAAATAAATTAATATTTTAATATTTTAAAAAGCTACACTTTGCCACGTCAGCATTGACGTGGCACAGAGGGCCCACTCATTTTAATTAAAAAAATTTTAAATGTCAGGTCAGAACAATTTGAATTTTCTGTTAAGGTGGGGTTATAATTTAACTTTTTTAAAATGTTAGGATTAGAATTGTTAATGTCCAAATTTTTAGGTCAAACTTGTCGATTGGTGCAAAAATTAGGTTTAAAAGTGACCCTTTTGCCCCTAAACTAGTGAATATGCTCAAAACTCTAGAGTGATTCCTTAAAAGGGGCCCAATTTTGATATTGTTGTAGATTCTTCAAGGAGTAAGAAAAAGGGCTTTAAAAAGAATAAGAACAATAAACATAAGACTTCTGTTAAAATATAAACCCAAATGGTGGTGTCAAGAAGAAGAACAATAATAAGGGCATATTTTTTCATTATGAAACTGATGGATACCGGAAAAAGAACTACAAAGCTTATCATGCTAGTTTGAAGGATAAGAAACTTAAGGAAGCTACATCTTTATGTATGTTTATGATTGAGATCAATATTTCTACTTCTATTCTATGTTGTTAGGTATTAGATATAGTATATTTATCCTTAAGATCAATCCTTCCACTTTTGATCCACATTCCAAGGTATTAAATACTAGTTAGGGTTCTTATATTTGTAACAATATTTAAAATGCTAAAAAGGAATAGATCACTAAGAAAAGGTAAAGTGGACTTGTGAGTTAGCAATGAAGCAAGGATTGTTATATAAGTTGTAGGAACTTGTAATTTATCTTTGCCTATGGCCTTGTACTAGAACTAGACAATTATTGTTATGTTTCATTTCTCATTCAAATTTAAATGGATTTATATTTATTATTAAGGGTAAAAGTTGCTCTTTTTATAAAGTTCTGTTTATATTATGAATTTGGATTACTTATAAATAGTTTGTATAGATTAGATCTTGAAATGTCAATCCTTAACATAAATAGCAAGAAAAGAAAATTAAATGAATAAAATCTATCTTATTTATAATATTATAGGTTAGGTCATATTAATGAAATTAAAATTATAACACTACATAAAGGAGGATTTTTAAATCCTTTCAATTACAAATCATGTGAATTTTGTGAATCATGTTTGTTGCATAAAATGACTTAACTACACTTTGGTGAAAAGGGATAATGTGTCAATGAAGTGGAATTAGATACCTATGTTTCATTACATGTACATATTATCATTCTAGACATGTTTACATGTATTCAATCAAATAAAAGTTTGAATCTTTGGAAGGTTCAAAGAATTAGACTTTAGGTTAAAAACCAAACTAGTAAAAGTATCAAGATAGTTAAATCTAATCAAGATGATAAATACTTAGAACATGAGTTTGTTAGTTACTTAAAAGAGAATGAGATACTCACATAATGGACTCCACAATATAATGAGATATATCAGAGGAGAAACTTTACTCTTTTAAATATGGTATATTTTATCGTAAATCATACAATCCTTTTTATCTTCTCTAGATAAATGCCCTTGAAAAAATTGTTTACTTTCTAAATAAAGTTCAATCCAAATCTGATGATAAGACTTCATGTAAGATGCGAATTGGTAATACATTAAAATTGTCACACCTAAAGAATTAGGGATGTGATGCTTATAAGAAACGTATAATATCTAATAATCTTCAAATTAAGTAAGACAAATGCAACTTTGTGGGGTATCTGAAAAAGAGTATTAAATACCAAGTTTACCATCCTCTTGAAAAAATAATGTTTGTCTAAAGACATACTATAATCCTAAAAAGAGAATTCATTCTCAAGGAAAGTAGTATAGGTGAGGTAAAACTTAGAGAAGTTCAAGAACTACAAATGTATGTCCAAATGGAGCAGGAGTCTAAAACTAATACATATTATGTACAACCAAAGATCCAAAAACATATAATCTATGACACACTAGTAGGATGCATAATCTCCCTATTATATTAGATCTAAATATTTAAAAATGAAAAAATAATGTATTACTTATGGATGATGAGCCTACTAATTTTAAGGAAGCAATTTCTCAACATTGATTCTTAAAAAAGCATAAAGCCATAAAATTTGAAATATAATATGTACACTAAGTATGGACTTTGGTAAATGCACCAATGGTATTATACATATTGGATGCAAGCGAGTTTTATTTTAAAAAAATATGGATGATAATATATACATGTACAAAGCAAGGATAGTAGTTAAAGGTTATAAACATAAATAAGGAGTTAATTTTGATGAAAACTTTTCACCGTTATCTATTTTTAAGTTCATAAAGATATTATTAGCTACAGGTAAATATCATGATAATGAAATCTAGAAAATGGATGTCAAAATAACATTTCTTAATGGAAATTTACTTGAGTATATGCACAACTTGAAGGTTTTGAATCCAAAAGATTTCTTAATTAAGTATGCAAATTACAAAAGTCTATTTATAGACTTAAGCAAGCATTGCAAAGTTAAAACCCCCGTTTTGATGAGAAAATCAAAGAGTTTGATTTTGAAAAAATGTGGATGAATCATATGTCTATGAGAAGGTTAGTGGGAGTGTAGTTGTCTTCTTAGTACTTTATATAAATGATGTATTACTAATTAGAAATGACATACAAATGCTTCAATATGTAAAGATTTGGTTGTTCAAAAATCTCTGTAGAGGATATAGGAGAAGCAACTTATATTCTGAAAGTAAAGATAAAGACAGATTAAAAATGTTGCTTAGCTTATCCTAATCCACATACACAGAAAAATTATTAAAGAGATTTAGTATTAGGAATTTTAAAAGGAGCTTCTTATGCATATTGTATGAGATTTATATCTCACAAAGTATGTATCAAAAGATACATGAAAAGATAGATAAAATGGGTTATGTTTCAAATACTTTGGTTGTTAGATCAATCATATATATGATGTTATATACTAAACTAAATGTATTTTAGCTTTGAACATAACAAGCATATATCAAGCTAATCTTAATAATGGTCACTTATTGGTTGTTAAAAGATATTAAAGATGTTTCTTAATCTATAAATGAGTTTAACTACAAGTTAAAGAGTATTTAGATGTGTACTTTTAGTTTGATTCGAATGATAGTATATTATAATTAAGATACATCTTTACTCTGAATAGTTGTGATATAAGTTGGAAAACTTTAAATGACTAACCACTTTTAATTTTACAACTAAGGCAGACTATATTTTAGTGTTAGAGGTGATAAAGGAAGCTGATTGAATCAAGAAGTTTATCACCAAACTTAGAGTGGACATTTGTGTTGTTAAGCTAATAGTATTATGCTATGACAACATTGGTATTATTGCACAAACAAAAGATCTAAGATCTCATTAACTGTTTAAACATGTAGTAAGAATATTCAATTGATCAAAGAGATAATGGAGATAACAGACATTACATTAGAGCAATTTTCCATTAAAAAGAATCTTATAAATCTTCTCACTAAGTCATTATTTCAAAAGAGACATAATTAGTATAGTATGGATATGATATTAGATATATAGGCGAATGATTTTAGTGTAAATGAGATAATGTTAGTTTATGCCTTTACAAGTAGTTGGTTGGTTGCAATTTAATGTATAATATTATATTTTAATAAAAAAAGGCACTTCTTATCTTTTTGCTTTTCTTTGTTAATTATATTTGATACGTAATTCTAAAAATAAATTTTTTAGAATAATTACTGTATAATAAAATTACTCTAATAACATAATTATGAGATTCAATTTGCATATATATATATATATGTTATTATTTGTATTTTAATTAAGAAAAGGTATTGATGGAATAATTAAACTAATAACATGTTATGTTTCGATTTTCTAAGCTACTATAACATAAATTAGGGAGAATTTTTCATTGTTTTTGATTAGAAGTGGTTTAAGAAATTCTCTAAGCAAATTGAATTGGCGTTTGAAAACAAATCTTTTCAAATGCCAATTAACATAATTGGAATTAAATAGAGTAAAAATTAATTTTACACTTTATGTTCAATTGGAAAACAAATCTTTTCAAATGCCAATTAACATAATTGGAATTAAATAGAGTAAAAATTAATTTTACACTTTATGTTCAATTGGAACACTAGATGCGGGAATGATTAAATTATAAGTTATAATTATGCATAGATATATTAAATCAACCAATTTTGACATTCCTAATACCTGAGCGGTCATGACTTGCTATTAGACGTTAATATTGATATATAATTATAAATTGTTTAATTTAAAAATTAAAAAAAAAAATTAGTTTATCTAATTCTAATTTTGAATTAGAGTTAAAATTTATCGTCGTAGCAAATATATTAGCAACAAAATGATTAGACTTAAAGAGCAATTAAAGAAAAAACTAATTTAAATTAAACCAAACCTAATTTTAAAATTTAAGAAACTTCATGGACCAAATATGAACCATTTGGAAGCAAAAGGTTGAAAAGGACTTAATCTGAAGACTGGAAATTGAAAGACGATGTTCTCGCTTGAGATGCTTGCTTCTCCTCACCTGATTCACTTCCTTCCTTTCTCGCCTCAGAATCCCTGTACTCATGGATTCTGAATCTTCTCATTATCACTTCAAACCGGCTTTCTTGCTTCTTCTATCTTCTCAAACACTTCTCCTTCAAACATCTCTCCTTTATACATTGCATTCACCTTCAGAACTACTTACTAACTCGCCACTTTCTTCAAGACTCAGTCTGTTATAAAGCCTCATACATCTCTCCAGATTTCTATATCTCCGCATTCTCAGTACAAATTTACACCTTTTAACTTGTGCTATACTCCTTTATCCATCAGTTCAAACATGGATCTATTGGATGCACACTTCCTGCCATTAGCCTCCTTAATAGTTGTTGAACCTTCATCCTCAGATAACCCCTCCACCAACCAAAACAAAGCTGCATTGAAGACTTGGACTCAAGTTGTAGGAGATGCGAAGCCTAAACAGAAGTTGTTATATTGTCCACTGTCTGACTCACTAGAGTAGAGGATTGTCTCACCTCCTCTGGACATGTTGAAGTTGGGAGTTGAAAGATGGAGAACTACTCTTGTGAGCTTCTTCATCAACAAAAGAGTAGCATTTTTGGTTATGAAATATTGGGCATTCGACACTTGGAAACAGTATGGGTTAACTGATGTAATGGTGAACTCTCACGATGTATTCCTTTTCAAATTCTCCAACTACGAAGAAGCTAAGAATGTCTTACAATTTGGACCTTAGCACGTCCAAAGTAAACCTCTCCTGCTACAGTCATGGAGGCTTAACCTCGAGTTGGAGGAGCTCAAGCTTGAGAATATACGTATTTGTTTGACTCTACATGAGGCCCTGCTAGAATATTGGACTACGAATGGTTTAAGCTATTTGGCAAGTTTTGATGGGAGACTAGTTGCTTTTAATCAAGCAACAACTGAAATCAACTATGCTAGAGTATCCATTTTGGTAACTTTCTTCAGTGACTTAGATACCATTCCTTTTGTTAGGTTGAATGAGGATATGGTACCCTTGGAAGACTAGTCGAAAGTGTCATACATATGGAAACCATAAATTGGCAAGAAGCAAAAGTGGGTACCTACAAGGAGATTTTTCAAAACTGACAGTTAATCAATAGGTAAGTTTATCAACCAATCAGAAGTATGGTGTCAATATTCAAACTGAAATTTGTAATAGTGGTTATAATCAAATGCCTAGTTATGCAGTTAATGAGCTATTAGTAAGTGTAGACATTGATGGAAAAAAAAAAAAACCAGTTATGTGGAGACTGATGTGAATAAGAATTATGCTCCAGACTTCACTTTAGTAGATGCGAATGAGATGATGATGGCAAGTTTAGAAGGCATTGAAGCCAATAGATTATGTGCTCAATTAACTAATTCAACTATTCACGTGGAATCAGTAAAGGTAGATACTGTCAAAAAAGGTAGGCACCGTTTTTTGTGCCTACCCAAATTGATAAAGCAATGGTAGGTATCGTTTTGCCTACCATCTTTGACAAATTTAAGGGGATAGCTGGCCAAATGGCCAGCCATCCCACATGCCCTCTTGCCTATAAATAGGCAGGAGATGTAGAGAAGAAAGAGCAACAAAAATTGAGCGAAAAAAAATAGAGAAGTGAGGTGAGAGAAAAAGAGAGAGACAAAAATATTCTGCATATTTTTGTGAGTCTAGTTTTTCCTTGTAATTCTCCAATTTTTTCAAGTAGTAAAAGTCTTCTATCCTTGCCCGTGGTTTTTACCCTAATTTGAGAGTTTTTCACGTAAAATTTGTGTTCATTACTTGCAGAGAAGAATCAACACATCAAAGTTCAGAAGTAAAGAGATTCTAGAATTGATTCACTCTGATGTATGGCAAGCACCAGTTACATCC
>JANSVA010000008.1:25241436-25253111 GCA_025504915.1 Erythroxylum reticulatum | reverse complement strand
TGTCATTATTATTATTTGTTAATTTTTTTAATCAATATAAATCATTCGTAATAAAATTATCAATAAATTACATATTTTTAATCAGATTAAAAACCAGATAAATTTTTATCATTGACACAATTTTTCATTTTGTCCACTGCAACCAAACACATTCTGATCTCTAGACGGAAACAGTTTTTTCTGTTCTGTCTACCACAACCAAGCATCTTACTATCTTCAGTTTTTGTTTCGTTCCGTCTTTAAATTTTTGTTTCGTTCCATCTCTAAATACTAAATACAGCAACTATATGCAAGGTAAGAGCCTCGGATGATCAACTCTCTGTCTACAGCGCCTCTCTCTACTGTTCTTCCCTATTTTTATTTCCAGACCAACCCACTTAAAGCCCTCGCATCCTACTTCTTTTTGTTTTTGGTCCTTGGGCTACACGCTGTCGTTTTCTTCATTCCAGCTGACGCGTGGTTGCTCTTCACTTACCCCTGCGCTGCGTTTTGCTTGTCCACCTGCATTACATTTTGGTCCATGTGGTGCTGTCTGTTTTGGCTGCTCCTTGCTTCCACCTACTGCACGTCGTTTTGGTCCATCTGTTTGCAACATTTGCTGGCGCCGGCGCATTTTGTTTCCCTGCTTTGGTCATTTTGTCCTCCTTCCATTAACCACCTGAACGTTGTCGTTTGCAATCCCAGCTATTGTGCCTCTACACTGTCGTTTGCTTTATTCTTCCAACCTGTCACCTTGCGTATTCTTCATTTGCTTTTGCCGTTTTGGTCTCAATTTACTGCCATTTTGCTTGCATGAAATACACATTACTTGCAGGGCATGCACAATACAGATTTTCTACTTCTTTGTTTTTTATTTTTTTTCTTGTTTTCTTCTTATCTTTTAATTTTTTTTTCTTACTCCACGAAGACAAATGGATATTAATCTTCAAAAAATAGTCCAAATATCGTACTTTGGACTCACTTTAACTTATTTGCTTCTGAATTATGCCTAGAATCATATATGAGTTAAGGTGAGTATCTTAAGCATTTTCATAGCAATAATTACTAAGTGTTATGAAATAAATTCATAATCAATTAATCACATATCAATAGTTGGCATTTTAAAAATAGGAATTAGAATGGATGATTGTAAGCTACTGAAGTATTTTCTAGCCAATTGGTAATGCATTTCTAATATGTCCATTAATCCAAATGATAGAAATTTTATCCTCTATGATTCCAATATTTTATCAATTATCTCCTCATGTGTAACTTAATAATTGGTGCACTTAGAGATCTCCTTGAGACAACTCAATCAAAGAGTAAGCATATCCTTTATCTATGCACATAACAGTGCTTATCAAAGAAATTTCCTATGGAACCACATCAAGGAAATTGCCAACACCAATACAACTCCATAGATGATTTATAGACTTCTATTCCATATTAAAGGTTGATGAAGTTGATGGTCTGAGGGCTGTTTGTAATCCATGCAGTGTAACTTGGAAGTTGTTTAGAAGAAGCTCAATGCACTAATATTCCTATGGGTGGATGCTTTTACACATGGACTAACAAGCAAACTAGTTCTAATTTGATAAGAAAGAAGCTAGACAAAAGTGCTGCAAATTTGATAAGTAAATTTATTCTTATATGATTGTGGGATGAATTGGAACCAATTTATTTCTATGTGAATTTGAAGCTTTAATTGGTTAGTTCTCACACATTTCAACTTTGTTGCTTTATAGGTACAAATGGATAGGTTTCAGGGATAAAAGGCAAAACTTTTAATGTGGATGTCGGATTAAGGTCACTCAAAGATGCCTTCAAAGAGGACTTCAAGTTCTACAACTCCTGTGAAGACTCTGAGGAGAGATTATGTCGACTAAAGGGTCAAAAGGGTGCATTTTGCAAATGACCAATATATGTCTATTTAACGGACACTGCCTAGACAAGATCACTCGCAAACTCAAAAAGGTCCACTAAACGGACACAATGTCCGTTAACTGACATTGCCTGACCAAGATTGCTCCTAGACCCAAGAAGGTCCGCTAAACGGACATTGTCAACCCAAGGACGATCTGTTTTCTCTTGTTTGGCAAAAATTAGGTTTCTTTGAACCCAAGGCACTATAAATACTCATTTTATGACCTAAATAGGGGCTAGACACTAAAAACGAGGCAGTCACATAAGGAGGCACTGAAAAAGAGACAAAGAAGAAGTTTTAGAGGATTAATCCAAGCATTGGAAGCAATCTTGTTTTGTGTTCTCTCTATCTTCTCTCTCTACTCTTTCTTAAATGTTGAGCATCTTTATGTGTATAATTTCTGTTATCATGTTTTGGAACTAAACCTCATTTAGGGTGAGGGATGTAGCCTATTTGGGGGATTGATTTGTATTTTATGGATTAATTGGTGTTAAATGAAAGTTTTTGGGTTATGTTTATCTCTCTTGCATTTCACAGTTGTTTTTATGCTTGATCACCATAGATGCAATCTTAGGAATCATATGATGAACTGAGAGGTGAAGTATGATTTATGCACTAGGAAGATAAACACATTAGAATTAGAGATAGAGATATCCTAAGCTAATGTGATAACTTGGGTTACTTGTTCTTCATGAATTTGACTAGTCAAGTTACACATTGAGAAATGGTAATCAACTAGTTAGATATTATTGTATGTCTTGAGAGAGGATATGAGTCAAGTTTTGCAATTGTTATTATAACCTGTCATTCAATCAATTTCATAATTTATTAATCAATCTCTTGAGTTGGTGAACCTCAAAACCCTAAGTTTAAATCATCAAATTATCCTTATTTGTTATTTTCCAATATTTACAATTTACTATCTACCCAAATCCAATCATCTTTTAAGTCTATTGTCAATTTTGTTCAAGTAATTAGCATTAATTCGGTGGTGAGTATTTTAGTTCTTATGGGAGACGACCTTGGAATACTTAATTTTTTGGTACTAAGAACGACTCTGTGCACTTGCAGATTGTGTCGACCAAAATCTAAGATAGCTGAATATGTTTCCTAATGGCTTCTCAAAGTTTGTTACCAATTTTTCATCTGATATACTCCTATTATCACCTTTTTAACTGCTGGAAGAAGGTTTCATCCATTTAGGTTCAATAATTTTCTCACACACCTAGCTAGGTTCGAAAAGGGCATATAGACTACATTGAGGTCTAATATCAGAAGGTTTTACACAGTTTATTTACTCCAAGAAAATGTAACTAATCAAGTAGGAGATGAATCTATTGTTCAAAGCAAATATCGGCAACGCACACCCATCTTTTCAATACAGCAAGAAAAGAATTGGAATCTACACAAAAACTTAAATACTCCAACCTTAGAAATCAGACATGTTGCGAAGGAAAGGAAAGCATTGGACAAATACTCTCATGCTCTTGGTTTTGATTACTCTCTTTATAAACAAAGAGCAATAGTAGACTGGATGAAGCATGGAGATAGGAATACTTCAGTTTTCCAGAAGGCAATTGACTCAAAGAAAGTTAGAAACATAATCATATCTATCAAGTACAACAACAGGGCTCTGGATTCTCAATCATAGCTCATGCAAGGAGTGTATGACTACTTTAGTGAGCTTATAATAAAACCTTTTGAAGCACACTCTTCCAAACTTTTCTTTGAACTAGTTTCACAAAAATACCATTTCACCAGAAGATGTCACTATTCTGTCTAGTCCTATTTCCATATAGAAAATCAGTGATACAATAGCATCTCTACATTCTTATAAAGATTCTGGATCGAATGGCTTCAATATCAATTTCTTCATGGAAACTTGGTATCTTATAGGTAACTTGGTTTCAAAAGTTGTGAAGGAATTCTTTGATAAAGGTACCCTACTCAAAAAGATCAACAAAACTTTCATAATTCTAGTTCTTATGACTTGTGAGTTGAATAATTTCTTTGATTTCAGACCCATTGCATATTGCAATTCCTTTTATAAGACCATATCCAAAATCCTAGCTCAAAGACTCAAAGGAATTATTCATAAGGAAATTAATCACAATCAAGGTGCACATCTACCTAGTACGATAATTAATGATAACATTCTGATGCTTCGAGACCTTATTGCTAATTATTCAAATAGGAGAAGTAGACTTCATCGTTATATCAAAAAATACCTTAAGAAGGCTTATGAAAATATTGATTGGTGCTTTATTGCAAATCTGTTACAGGCTTTAGGTTTTCCAGGAATCTTTATACATTGGATTGAGCAATGTTTACTGACTTCCTCATATAGCATCTTGGTGAATATTTTCCTTAATGATGCAATCTCTCTATAAGATCATTTAAAGTGTGGTCACAAAGACTAAACACTTCAAATATCACTCAAGGTATGGAAAATTTAAACTATCCAATCTTTGTTTTGAAGATGATCTGATATTTCTCTTAAAGGTTGATGCAAACTCAATCTCTACTTTGATGAAAGCCTTAAAGATATTTCAAAGAGTTTCTAAATTACATGTCAGATGTTCCAAAAGTAATGTTTTCTTATCCAAGAGTGCCTCAGATCTAACATATCATTCCAACCTTAATTGACTTTCAACTTCAAAAGTTCCAAATGAAATACCTAAGCATTCTATATGTCCATACAAATTGAAAGTGAGGGACTATACAGAGCTACTTGACAAAATTCAAACCAGAATTTCAATCTAGAGTTCTTAGCACCTATCAAGAGCTGGCATAGTCCAACTTATCATTTATATTCTCAACTCCATCAACAAATATTGGGTATCCCACTTAGCATTTCCAATTGTTATCCTAAATCCATTGATAGCATGTTCAACAAGTTCCTATAGATTGGCAATACTGCTAGGAGCTATAAAACTATGGTGAAATAGAAAAAAGTATGTACACCTCAGATTTAAGGTGGGTTAGGTATTTTCTCTATTAAAACCATGAACACAATCACGTTAACCAAAAGACACTAGAGACTACTAGTGGACAAGCAATCTCTATGGTGTAATTGAATCCATAGCTATTTCATCAAGAACAAAAACATATGGGCTATAGATTGTACCCACTCTCATCTTAAATCTAAGGGAGAGGTATAAGTTTGATTTCATTACTTTAATTGGAAATGGGGAATTTGCTAGTTTTTGGTATAATAATTGGCTCTTTATAGGACCTTTAATCAAGCTTAATGTTGTTGACTTTCTAAAATCCTCAATTCCATTGATTGAGTTGATTGCCACAGCCATCAATACAAAGGAAAGTTTTAGAATACATCTTTACCCTCTTCACTTGCTAATGAAATCTATGGAACTCATTGTAATATTGAATCTGATAATTATATTTGGAAACACTCACATGATGGCAAGTTCTCAAGTTATTATTACAAGAGGTGGCTATTTAAACATCTTCCTAAATTATCTTGGGCCAAAGCTATCTGGTCTACTTATCTTTTACCACGTGCAATATTTACTTTATGAATTACTATGAAAGGTAGATTGAGAACAATGAATAGAATTGGCAAATACACTTACCTTACCAACTTGTGTTGTCTATGTAAAGTTGCTGAGGAAAAATCAGAGCATTTGTTTTTCAAATGTTATTTCATTAAAGAAGTATGGGTGGAGCTGCTTAATAGATGTATATTAGACAGCTTAAACAATGATTAGATTTGACATTTGAACTAATGAAACAACACAAGTAGGAGATGCTTTTAGATAGTTTTATCAACAATTGTCATGGCAAAATAAGATGAGCGAAATCTTAGAATTTTTCAGGATAAAAGCACTTAAATAGATTGATACAACAAATCAAATTGTAGATCTCCTTGCAAGAACAAAAACTTTCAAATCAACAATGCCTCCTCACCTATTGGAATGTTTAGACTTATAATTCTTGATTAAAACTCTTTACTTGAACTTTTATATGTCTTAATTGTCAGTAACATACAACATCTTTTGATGTATATTTTGAATACTTTTTGAACTGCCATTAAAGCTTAATACATTCAAATTCTTTAAAAAAAGACATTTGGTTTTATTAAAATTAAATTATAACTAAGTTAGACTTTAATTGCAATTAATAATTTAATTTTAATTAAAAAGAAAATTTAAAATATTTCTTAATAAAAAGGAAAAAGACATATAAGTAGCACTCTAAAATTTTATTTTTTAAAATGGATTTTTTCTTACTGTGAGAATAATATAAGAGATTGGATATCTAAATAACTTCAAAAAAAGTTTTACAAAATTTTGAATTATATATGTATCAACCCTTTTATTCATAATTTATATTATTTTAAAAATATTTTCTTATGCATTTTTCATTTGATAATAGTTGATTTCCTTATAAGGTTATCATTTAGCTTACCTCCCATTCCAATACATAATGTTTGTACAAATACTCCTAAAATTCAAATGCATATGCATTTGAATTTACTTTAGATGGTGTTTAAAATATAGGGTTTAAACAACAACAACAACAATCACCCAGTAAAAATTCCGTTGAAACGCAATATTTGAGGAAGTCTTATAGTACGTAGTATTTCTCCTAACTAGTTGAGAGTTCATTTCCGATATACCCACATAATGAAGAACACATATATACATCTTAAAAAATAAAAATAAAAATAAACCTAACAGATAATAACACTAATAAAATACAAATAAATAAATTTGTATAAATAAAATATAGAAATAAAATAATACAATAAATAATAAAATAAATATAAAACAAGGTAAAGAATCACAATAAAAGATATAAAAAAAGTAAATACACAAGCAAAAAAGAGGACTGTTAATAAATAAATCCAATAAGTCATTATAATAAAATATTTACACTAAGTTAGGAAGTATTTAATAAATAAGTTTATAAATGAAAATATAAAAATAAGAAATAAAATAAATACTACAATAAATATAGATCAAGGTAAAGAATCAAAATAAAATATAAAACAAGTAAATAAATACACAAAAAAAGAAGACAAGTTATGAACAAATCCAAATTACGAGAAAATATATAGGTCAACTAGGAAGTCTTTGGGCTAACTAACTTAGAAGAAAATAGTACTTATTAGATATCTAGGTTAAATACAAGACATGGAACTTGAAGTAAACTTTTTAAAAGACTTGAGAGAACAAAAAGGACTTCTGTACTCTAGATACTTTATCCATATCCTACTACGCCACAGTTTACTATTAAGGTTTATGTCCTCAGTAATTTCTAACAGAGTTATATCATTCTTAATCACCTCCCCTCAGTTCTTCTTAGGGCTTCTTTTTTTCTCTTGCAATCTTTAAGTACAATCTTCTCACTGGAGCATCAGGGTATCTCCTCTTAAAATATTTGAACCATCTAAGTCTTGCATATTTTAATTTACCATTAATATTAGTTACCTTTAATTTGTCTCTTACTATTACCTTCCTAACCTTATCCCTTCTAATAAGGTTGCACATCCAACGGGGTATTCTCATCTTCATCACCATTAGCTTATGATTATGCACCTATTTGATGAGCCAACACTCCGCCCCATAAAGCATAACCGACCTAATTGTTAAATGATATATTTTACCTTTAAGATTGGGCAGTATCTTTTTGTCACATAAAAGTCCTGATACACTTCTCCATTTAAGCCAATTTGATCTAATATGGTGAACTATGTCTTCATAAATCTTTCCGTTTCTTTAGAGGATAGATCTTAGATACTTAAAATACTCTTTTTGTGGTATAACTTTAGAATTAATCTTTACCTCCATATTAGACACCACCGTATGGCCCGAAAAGTTACGTTATTAGTACTAAGTCTTAGTCCTACTTAGTTTAAAACTTTTTGACTTTAGCATATCCTTTTAAAATTCTAGCTTGACATTAGCGCTCTCTTTTATCTCATTCACTAAAACAATGTCATTAGCAAACAATATACACCAAGGCGCATTCCCTTGGATCTTCTTGGTGATCTCATCCATCACTATGTAAAGAAAAAGGGGCTTAATGAGAAACCTTGGTGCAGTACAATATTGATAGAAAAATGCTTTATATCTCCTCTTATCATTTTAACAATAGTCTTTACACCTACATACATATCTTTACTAGGTGTTTGGTTTGAGGGTTTGGGAACGAAGGAATGAAATAATTGTGAAAAACAGTGTTTGCTTTGGGGTTTTCAATTATAGGGGAATGGATTTATCCCATCAAATTTGGGAATCTACTAAACCCACCAAGGGGGTGGGTATTGAGTTTTTAATTCCAATCTAAGTTTTTATCACGTTTATTTTTTACTCTTTTATCCCCAACCTTTGCCCTACCATCCTTTTTACTTCCTTATTGCCTCTCAATTCCTTATGATCTCCCATCCTGCCTTTTCGCATCTCATCAACGATGGAATTTTTTGTTTTGCGCCTCCAGGTATATTTTCTGAAATCTCTCGTTTTAATTTGATGCTTTATGTTTTAGATACTATGAGAAATCTTGCTTTATGTTTTGATACTTATATGTTTTAAGTTTATTTTGATATTGTTTTATGCTTTATATTCCATTTTAAATATGATATGGAAATATAGATGCAATTCCTTGACAAAACTGATTAATTTTTGTTACAAACATATGGAGATAGCCCCAATAAACATATGAAGGGCAAATTATTTTCATTTTTATTGAGGGTAAAAATGGTATTATATTATCTTTTATTCCCATTAATGCAACAAACTAAACAACATTGTTGGTATTAATACAGAAACCCAAGTTACAAACCAAACATCATTTTTTTTATTTTTTATACCCATCCCCATCCCCTTCTACTATTATACCCATATCCACAACCAACCCTATGCTCAAACCAAACGCCTACTTAATAACTCGTATATAAGTCAGAAGAACTCTCTTAATTTCTAAACACCTACACATGATTTCCCTAGATACGCTCTCAGACGCCTTTCCTAAATCAATAAAAACCATGTATAGGTTACATTGTATTTATTTATGATATTCCATTAATCTTCTAAGGGGATGTAACACTTCTGTCGTGGACCTTCCAAACATAAAGCCAAACTGGTTCTTTAAGATAATAACATACTTTATCACTCTCATTTCAATCACCCTCCCATAAATTCATGGTGTAACTAAGTAGTTTGATGCCTCTATAGTTGTTATAACTTTGAATGTGCTCTTTTTTCTTGTATAGAGGAATTAATATACTAAGTCTCCACTCATCTAACATTTTGGAGAACTATAGATCACATTAAAAAATTTGTCTAGCCAAGTAAGACCCTCTTTTCCTAGGCTCTTCCACACCTCTATAGGTATCTCATTTGGTCCTATTGCCCTTCCACTATTCGTCTCCCTCAAAGCCCTTTTAATTTCTTCCATTATAATTTGTTGGCCACAAGTAAAGTTACGATACCTTTTGGACGTGCTAAGATTACCTAGAGAGATATTATCATCTATGCCTTCATTGAAAGGTTAAAGAAGTACCTCTGTCATCTTCTCTTGATGTCATTTTTAGCCATGAGCACCCACCCTGCTTCATCTTTTATACAACAAACTTGATCTAAGTCTCTCACTTTCCGTTCTCTAGCTGTCGCCAATTTAAAAATATCCTTTTCACCATCTTTAGTTTCCAAATGTTGATATAATTTCTCGTAAGCACTACTTTTAGCTACTGAGATTATCTTCCTTACCTCTTTCTTTGTTAGTTTATAACTCTCTATATTAACTACTCTCTTTACCTCAATGGTGCTATCCAATAAGACTTTATAAACACCCTTATTGATCTTAATTTTTTCTTATATATCTTCATTCCACCACCAAGACTCTATCTTACTATCCTTAAGCCCTTTAGAAACACCTAAGATTTTTTTAGTTGTATTTCTTAAAAGATTTGCTACTCCATCACATAACATCTCCTTCCAAATTCCACTCTTCTTCATAAATTACTTTATCCCTAAATTGTTCCATCGTATCTTCTTTCAGATTCCACAATTTGACTCTAGTACACGTCCTAAGACTTCTGTTTTTCGTCCAACTCTTAATTATAAGATCCAAAAAAACAATTTAAGTGAGTTGATAAACACATGTTAGGTAAAACCTTCTAATCCTTGAACTAGGTTGATCACTTCACATTACGAAGAAATAGTCAATTTGAGTTTTCATAGTTCTGTTATTAAACATCACTATGTGTTCCTTGTTTTTCTTTAAAAAAAGTAGGCTATCATCATCTCAAATGCTACCTTAAGATCCAACAAAGCAATCTCATTATCATTCTTATCACTGTACCCAAAACTCCCATGAGCCTATGAATATCCGTCTAAGGTTATCCTTATATGACCATTAAAGTCTCCTCCTATTATAACTCTCTCGTTATGGAGTGTAGCAACCCACTCCCGCAAGACCAAACCTGACATCGATGGGTGATGTCCGAGCTTGTGCCCCGCGAGAGTAGTGTGCTAGAACACTCAATCAGTCAACACTCGGTATAAACTCCTTTTGATTTTGAAATCACAAATGCGATATGTGAAAATCTATAAACAAATCGGGCCCCACTTTATGTCATAAACATTTTCAATCAACATAATACAGTCAATAATATTTTCAATAGCCATTTGGGCCCTTTCACAAACACAAAACACTTTAGTCGTTTCAAAATATAATTTTATACAAAAAGTTGCGGAATAAACAATTTAATACAAATTAAAGAAATGCAATGTAGACGCGAACTGATCCTGACCTCTATCCTTCACTTGTATCCTGTAGGTATAATCTCGTTGGCCTAAAGGGGTATTCTTCTGATCCTGAAAAATATTTGCAAATTTTGGGTGAGTTTTGCGAACTCAATAAGTGACCATCATCGATGACTCACCCAATCACATTAAACATAATTTACATTATTTCACATCTCACATTATTTCACACTTCACATTCAATATACTCAATCATTCATATTATGTATATGTAATGCACATGAGACTCACTTTTCATTTATTATTTTGTTATAATCGAGTGCCTAAACTGTCCCGTATCTATTGGATACCTGGCTCATTACTAACTGTCCCTTATCCGCTTGGGGGATACAGGACTCATTATACATAATGAGCCTTAAGCTCTTAATCACTTTTGATCCCGAGGCTCATTTTCACTTTCTGAACTTTAAGCTCTTTTTCACTTTCGGTGGCTACTCCGATCACAACTGTCATTACATTTCATGCATTAATGAGATGGAATGCATCACTCACATTGCATAACCCATTCAATCACTTTCCCATATCATCGGACCTGAGTCCAGCATTCAACATCAAGTTGAGAATCACACTTCACTTACATGCAAATGCTCATTCAAAACACATTTATCATCAAGTTATGCACACTTAGTTTATATCATTCACATTCAAGTAGCACTTCAATTTCCAAATCAAACATCATAATCATCGGACCTCCTATCTGGAAACCAAAATTAATACAAAATTGAAACAAAGCAAACAATGAAGTGAGACTATCTTGGTCCACTCACAGTACGATCCAGATTAGCATTTGCTTCTAAATTTTAGGAACGCTTGAATGTGGACACTTGACCTGCACAACTCATTCATGCAAGACACACATTGCACACTCATTAATAATTGCACACAAATAAGCATTTATTTATACATAAATGTATAAATGGACTATGTACAATGCATGCTCAATGACAATCTCGGGTACTTTAACGAACTTCATATCTTAT
>JANSVA010000008.1:25201608-25228686 GCA_025504915.1 Erythroxylum reticulatum | reverse complement strand
GGAGTACACTGATCTCTTGGGAAAGCCAACTAAGGCCCTCATTCTAGAAGATTTGGAAAGAGAGGGATGAGGTTTACAGGAGTCTTGAAAAATAGTTGGTAGTACCTGTTGGTTGATAGGTTCATAAGACTACAGGATGTTTTCTTTTATTTCGATGAGCTCCACTATTAGCTTATGACTTTTTTGCATTTTGCAATTATGTTGTGGTGGATCATTTTGTTCATTTCTTTTGTGTTATGGACCTCTGATTATGTTTATCTTTAAAAGTTGCTGCTTGCGCTTGGCAATTAATCTGAGATGATAAAATGAGAACACAAGGGTTTGTGCCTCAAGAGCATCTTCCTTTTCTTTGCAGATGTTGATGAATTGGTTTTATTTATGATTTGAGTCTCAAGTTTCAATTGTTCTGTCGGAAACGAGGAACTGAATTGGAGAGGCACGATATCTCTTCCCTAATGTGCGTTTTTCCTTGGTAGTTCGTTGTTTGATGCACAGGAAGTAGAACTAGCGGCTTCGTGTAGAATATTAAGGAGCGAGAGTTTAATCGGAAATTGACTTCCAAGCCTTAGTACTGACGGAGCTATACTGAACAGTAAGTTAAAATTTGAGGTCACGAAGCCATGGCGATGTACATGAGAACTGATGGGTTTAAGTTAAAACTCGGTGAAGCTTAAGGTTCAAGTAGCCTAAAGAGAAGTGTCCATCATTCAAGCAAAGGACTAACGGTCAAGAGCAATGGACTTTTCGAATAGGATTTTCGATTTCCACTTTCGACTCCTTTATTCATAGCCACGAGCTGAGGGCAAGATAGAGCTACACGTGTCACTGGTTCATTTGTCCTATAATGTCTAAGGATAAGGAAATGGATGATGGGCTCTTTGAGTAAGGCCCTTGAGCCATTAGCACTTCCAACTGGTAATTAGTTTCGTCGTCTCATCTTTCGAGTGACAATCCCAAAAGGCAAGCTCACATAAAGCAGAGAATCACAGAGATGGTGTCCATGACCATGACTGCTTCTTTCCTCGCAGGATCAGCCCTGACCAAGCAGCCATTGACAGCCCCTCCTCGAGGATTCACTGTGGCAAAAGCGTCGAGAGCCACTGATGAAGAGATGGTCAACTTGGAGATGAAGAAAAGGGAAGGCAACTGCAGTGGAAGGAGGGATTTGGTATTTGCAGCGGCAGCAGCTGCTGCTTACTCCATTGCCAAAGTTGCTATGGCTGATGTAGAGCCTAGGCCTGGGACACCTGAAGCTAAGAAGAAGTACTCGGCTATCTGTGTCACAATGCCTACTGCTCGTATATGCCGCAAGTGAGAGTTTACATGGATCTTGACTTGTAATTCGTTGGTTTTTTAGATTAATGTAAAAGTTCTTATGCACTTGTGCTCTTCCGTGCAACAAACTGCCTGTTTCATCTCTCTGTCCATTATTTCCTAATTTCAAAGTGTTGTATCTTTGTTTTAGATAATTTCCCGTGGCTTCAGTGTCCTTTGTAGATTTTGATTTTGGCTTAGGTTGGTTGTAGATGTTACTTGACGTTGCTTTTGATACCTGATGATCAGCAAAATCACTTCTATTTTTAAAGGGTCGATTTTAATTTCTTTCTAGCATCACATCTCTCAGTATGTGCTAGGATTGGTTGCTCACAATGGAACACGTCTTTGTCCTGCATGAGTTTAGAAGGATGAGAAGTGCTTCTACGAAAGTAGCTATCCCCACTTTCTTTTTCCGGCTACTAAATTGCTTATGAACACATTCGCGGAAAAACGAAGCTTTTGTTTATGGGATCTGCCTCTACTGACTGCTGTTTCAGTGTTTGATGAAACCGCAGTATCTTTAGTGTAACGGAGCTAGGAAAACGAGCTGCAGAAAGTAACTTAGCAAATAAGCTCTAACCCATTGGCATCTACCCCGTCTCGCCCCAACTCTCCACGTCTCAAGTTTGGCTCGTCCTCTTGTAATTAATTAGAAAAATCGGAGAATGAACCAAATCATTAAAATCTGGTGTTTACGAAGGTCAAATAGCACTAGCGTTGCATGTCAAAGTTTCGGAATAACGAAATCGAGACGAGAAGTTCCAATATATTTGGTGACTAGTTTTACATAGATGAAGGTTGGTCAGAAAGCTTCATACATCCTATTGCCTACTCGAAAGTCTGTTGATCTGAGCATCATAAGATGAATAAGGGAGACAAATTACCACGTGGAGCACTATCCAGATCAGAAATATTTCATCTCATTTGCAATTGTCTTATCAATGATGATATAGCTAGTCAGTGATTTCATCGCAGGAGAAATAGAGAAACCTTCCTTTAAAACAAAAATCACTCATTCATATGAACAAGTTAGAAAAAGTACAGGTTCGGTGAAATGCTGAACAAGGTAAACTGTGACACAAAATGCATGAAGACCTGCTGCTGAAAGCCCATTCTCACGCACAAGCTGTTATCGACCAGTAACAGCATGCAATAAAAAGCGAGAGAGGCATTCCTCGTTCACCTTTGCAGATTTGCTAGCCAGCCTAATCCCTCATTCTCCTTTCCCATTTTCATGAGAAGCCACATAATTGCGGATGATTTCAATGGCCAATTGATGGGCAGTCTTATCCTGTAACTTTGCAAGCTGATCCATTTTATCATAAGTATCCTTGTCAGAAAAGAGCCTAAGATTGTACTTGGTTGGTGTAGTCACTATACCTTCCCATTTGTCAATCCATTCCTGAAGTTTCTCAAAACCCTGATAAAAGTAATTGAACATGGTATAAAATTCAAGATAGCTGATAAAATTCAGGTACAAGATGAGTTCACAATTCCTTATTTGGCCTGAAATCCAAGTATACTCACCACACGGGTTGTGAACTCGCCAAATGATTCTTTGGATTGTCTTTTTTGTTTCCAATAAAAGAACAAAGGCTCCAAAACCTTCTCCAGGTCTTGAATCTTAACCTTATTCATAAAGCTTTTAGCTAATGCAGTCTGATTTGGTGTACCCCCAAGCCAAATCTGTTAAGAAAGACCACGATACATTCACTAAGTTTTTGCAAATTTTCAATGGAGAAGTGAATAATAAACTGCCAATTAAGTTCTTCATGCACCTGATAGCTATTGGGACCATCACCAACAAATCCTAATTCAGCCATGTATGGTCTAGCACATCCATTTGGACAGCCAGTTACCCTTATTACCAAAGATTCGTTGTACTTCAGACCAACCTGACATTTCAAAGGGTGTGCTGTTAATATAAGTACTGATACTTGTTTGGAAACAAATTCAGTTCACTGCATCATGCATGAAAGGTTTGGTGCACTTCTCATATAGTTATTTAAACAATAAGTACCTTTTCAAATATTGTTCTAACACGTTTGAGGATGTTAGGAATTCCCCGTTCAGCTTCAGTTATTGCAAGTGGGCAAAGGGGAAAAGCTGGACATGCCATTGCTGTCAAGTTGAGGGGGTCTACATACTTAGGTAGCTGCCACAAGCATCACAAGTCAAAAGGAAAGAAATTAAAAAAGAGAGAGTTAAGGGTGCAGAACAAACAACACAACGCAAGTATAAAAATCTAATTAGGCAGGTAAATATTATCATAATACGCAACTAGCAAGCTTAAGTGAAGAATCGTATGGTCATCAAGTGAAAAATAATAAAACAACATAAGGTCACTCCAGAAGATATCACGGAAGAGGGCTAGGGTACACAACCCTCATAGAATGATAACATAAAATTATAACTCCCCTCAAGAGCTGTTGTTCTAAATCACCTGCTTGTCGTAATTCTTCAATCATTTTTTGTTACATCACAGGTTACATATAACAATTTCAAGTTGATACGTGAATTAAAATGGTTCCTTTCAGCAGTTCCTAACGAAAGTTTGATCAGAACAAATCAATAGAATATATTTATTCCTTATATCAACCCATTTCATCAGGCAAGTACATGATCTGGAGTTCAAACTGTAGATATTCTCACCAGTAAACCACCCTGTGCAAGAGCTGTGGTGATAGGCCGCTTCCAAGCTTTGCGAATGCCACACAAAATAATGTTTTGGTTTGGTGTTATGCGTACATCTAAGTTGTACTTCTGTATTACCTCCCTCAATACCTGTTTCATTTTTCCACCTACACGACCATTGTCTACATGAAGCCCACAAAACAATCCTCCGTCACCCTGAATAGCACGTAAAAGGTCAAGAAGTAAGAGCAGTGAAAATGGTTTCAGTGGTCGAAACCAAAAACAGCAAGGATAAATGACAAGAATCTCAAGGACAAACCTGCTCATGCCATCCCAAGTAACTTTTAAATTCCCATTCAAGCAACTCTCGGATCGGTTCAAATTTCTTCCCATAATATTGTTCAACTACACTTCTAAACTTCTCAATTCCCCAGGAGCTGATCAAATACTTCATTCTACTGTATTTACGATCATCTCTTCTCCCATTTTCTCGTTGTGTAACAACTATAGCCTTCACAGCATACAAGATGTCCTGTTTTGGTACGTACCCCAATGGTTCAGCCAGTCGCGGGAAAGTTGTTTCCACCCGGTGTGTTCTTCCCATACCACCACCTACCTGAAAGTGAAAATGTAAGAAAGCAATATAAATTAATTGGATAACTATCATAACCGTTACAAAGTACACTTACATATATATTGAATCCCTGGGGTTCTCCGTCATCATCTGAAACTACGACCACACCTATGTCATTCGTAAGAAGATCCACAGAGTTATCTGTTGGGACTGTGACAGCAATCTTGAACTTCCTTGGCAAGAACTGAGTTCCATAGATGGGCTCTGGTGAATCGGGAAAATTTGTACCACAAGTGTTGTCATTACGTGCCTTAACTACCTCTGGGGGTTCTGCAGACATTATCTTCTCGCCATCCACCCACATGTCATAATAGAAACCAGACTGCGGAGTTAGAAGTGCAGCAATGTTCTCCGCAGTTTTTTGAGCAAACTGGTAATCTTTTCTTGCAAAGGGAGCAGCAGGGGCCAGAACATTTCTGTTGAGATCACCGCATGCACCAAGAGTTGAACCCATGTTCTGAATGATAGTGCTCATTACAGTCTTGAGGTTCTGTTTCAAAACACCATGGAGTTGAAAAGTTTGTCTCGTTGTCAAACGAAGTGTTCCGATGCCAAATTGATCAGCAAGATCATCCATTGTCAAGTAGAGTTGGTTTGGCACTTTCCCACAAGGGTTCTTAGTACGAAGCATAAACGAGTAGGATCTCGTACCACGTTCGTCTCTGTTATACTGCTGGTAGCTCCCATGGAATTTGATTAATTGCGTAGCATTCTCATTGATATTCGGCGCATCTGTCAGTAGCTCCTCGTTAAGAGGATACCTGATGTAATTGCTTTGTTCTTTAATTATTTCAACCTTACTTCGTTTAGTCTCAATCCCCGGCTTCACTGGCTGCCAACAGAACAAAATGTAATCCAATCAATAAATGTAGTCTGCAACTAATGAAAATCTTGACAAGAAGAAACAACAATTAACACACATTTAAGAGGAGACGCCTTTTGGTCCATCTCTTACCTTTACCATCAAGGTAGGATTTTAAAAATAATAATAATCAAAATGGCCTTTTATTATCCTAAATCTCCATCACTGATGCATGAAAAAAAATCGAAAATGAAATGATTTAAGGCATATTTCGCTTTTCCCCTTTCCTTTTATCCTTTTCTTAAATCGAAAACCAGGCCATCAGATCACCAAATACGGAAAGAAAAGACAGAGAGCTCGAAAGCCGCACTCAAACTAGCAAAAATTTGGAAAATAGTCCAAGAGATCAAACTTCTTCGAACACATGCACAGGGATAGAGACAGATAGAGATACCCACCGTTGCAACAGCTCTAGCAAAAGACTGTCTGGACGTAGACACAAAGAAAACATTGACATTCCTGCTCAAAGACAGCAACTTTGGATCGGAATTGGAAGGCCTCAACCCATCAAAGCTCCGAATCTTGGGCTCATTGAACCCCGCTCCAAACGACGTCCTCGCCATCATCTTCAACCAACAAAAAGCAAACGAGCAACTGGGTTTTAAGATCAAGCTTAGAGAGTAAAGCAGAAGAAGATGAGTACTTTGTGATTGTGGTAGTGTTAGAGACGATAGCAACGAAAGCCAACGCCGCCTTTCCTTCTTATCAGATACATATATGTGTATATATATTTATACGTAGTAAACAAACGTATGTGCATTGTCACGTGCCGGACACGAGAATCATCTTTTGACTGCTGTTGATCTGCGTTTTGTCCACGCATAATGCGCGATTGGGGTTTCAAATGCCCGCCAGTTGAACCGCAGCATCGAATGCGCGAGTGGCCTATGAAATGCGTGACGTGAGGGAGTAAGCAGACATGTCAAATGTATGTTCGGTTACATTGAATCTGGACGTACTCCCGCAAAGAGGTCATCTAGTCTAACCAACTGGGAGATAATATTAAAAAAATGATTTTGTGGAATTTAAAGTAAGAATTCATTATTATCTTACTCAAGGTACATATTCATTTCAGTTGTTGGGTAATATAAATTATAAGAAAGTGAAGACTCAGCTTATGTAAGGCATGACATTCAAACATTTGTTTTGTTGTGTCCCAGTCCACAATTTCCTGTTCCTGAGCCCACTATGTTCAACTGGGCTTTGCCTTAAGACGAGACAAGACAGGACAGGACAGAACAGGACTCCTGTCGTCTTGTCCTTCCCCATGGAAGCAATGGTAGGCTGAAGAACTGAAATATCATTTTACCGAGCAGCGGTTAGGCTCAGACCGCAAGTTGACATTTTCAATAAACCAACAAATCTTACAATAGGATATCAAGAACTTTGGTACTTTCTGATTGATTACCGCAAAACTGCAATCCTTTGAAAGAGACCATTGAGTAAAATAGACATAGAGTTGAATGCATTCACTGATTAATCTCACAGAGTGAGAGTCTGGATTCACATATAAAACAAATATGAAGAAATTTGTAGAGTTCCTGCTTCTCTGATTTAGGAAAAGGGAAAAACATGGAAATCAGCATCTCCTATTTCCTACAATCCACCTGCCACAGCTGACTTGCTCTTGCCCCATGACTCACCATTTACTTTCTTTTCCCATGCCATCTACAGTTGACTTGGATTAACATATCAGTCTCCATTTATTAGTTACTGCAAAACTGCGAAACTTATATGACAATCACATCCATCAACACCAAACGTCTCATTAGGTAAACATGAAATATATGCTACACTAAGCAAAAAAGGGGATAATGTTAAGTACTCAGCACAGAACAGCCAGGGTATTTGCTTAACAAACTTGAGTTCCACTATAGGACAGATTCAGAGACGAAAACATACACTTACATAGTTCAAGCAACTAATGCTCCATTTTCAATTGCGTTCTATTCTGGCCGATGAAGGGTAATTTCCTTTCCACTCTCATATTCAGCTTCCGTCACACTTACTTTTTCCTGCTGGATTATGGAATTTCCTTTGTCTAACTTAGCGTATTCTCTGCGCTGCAAATTGGGTAGATCTTTGTCAGACTCTTCATTAACAATTTCTAATTTGATGCTAATCAAATACCATAATTGTTTTTTTCCTGGAGATGGCATCCACAGGCACTTCAATATTAATTTCTTCACTTACCGTCTTCTCTTTGACATCAGCTGCAGGAGGTACAGGAAGTTCATTGCTTTTGGAGATGCTTCCAGCAGAAGCCAGTGGCTTCTTCTGCATGTTCTCAGCATTAACACACAAGGGAGAACCTTGAGCTGCCAATGATACAGGATCATTTTCTTCACTTTCGCCAATCAGATTCGAAAAAGCCTTGTCATTTTCCTTTTCAAGATCAAATATTACATCCTTTTTGACGTGGATGTCATGATGCACATACTTCATGTTGACTTCACTGTGTTTCATATCTTCATCTATTCTTGTATGCACTTGCTCCTCATTATGGCTCACTTCCCTGTTCGGCAGCTTTAACTCCCTGCTTATTTCAGCATCAGAACCAGATTTCATCTTCAAATTTGCTGGTTTCGTAGCTGGTTTACTGGCACCTCTTCTTCGGATGTATGTCAAAGTCACTACACTTTTACTAATTCTGTCATCTAAACCAACAGTTTTGCCTTCGGAATGGATTTCTAGTCCACCAGTTTGTGCTTCTTTCACAGCAGTTACTTCTTTTGACATGTCTTCAGTGGATTCTGAACCATCATCTCCATTTCTTGGAACAAAAAGAGTGGATTCTTTTGCGTCAAGGAGTTCATGACATAACAACTCCTCATCTAGTTCAGAATGTAAAGCAACATCCATAAAAGCAACTGATTTACCAGATCTCATTTCAGCTTCTTGAACCTTCACTTCAGTAGTCCACTTTCTGCCAAACAAATCATTGACTGCTGTTTTCATCATTATCTCTGAGTTCTCAGAGACAATTTTGGCATCATGACCGAAAGCTGATTCCTCTTGGACATGCTCTCTACTGGCCAAATCATCTTCTGAAGCTGCATATCTCTTTTGAAACTTTGATTCAATCCTCAAATTAAAGCCCTCAGAGGGTAGAATCTCAAGTTCAAACCGCTCTTTACTCAATTCTAACTCTTCCTTGTCACCATCTTCGTACAGAATGCTATGGTGCTTCTTCTTGTTGTCAAATGATTTAATTCTTCCAATGAACCATCTTCTTGACTCTGGCCAATAGACCTTTATTCTCTTGCCAACAATTCTAAACCAATCCCCCTCGCCCAAATTTACTAATCGGAAAGCAGATACCTCTTTTCTTGGACGACACCTTGACATGTTTGTATCTGCAGATGACAAATATGTTTGCATAATTTCAGCATCAGCACCCCTTTTGCGCTTCCATGAAGTTTCCATGCTATCCTTGTTTTCTTTTGCATCTTTTGCCTCCAATGGACTGCCTACCCCACTTATCTCAATTTCACTGCTAGGCCTAGTTTTCTTTTCTAAGAAGTTTTTTCCTTTGATCTTTGCCTTTTCAGATCTCAGTTCCAAATTCTCTTGACCTTTCATGTTCGTAGCTGTGCTTCCTGGCTGATTGATCTTTGTAGTGAACTTCTCTCTCTTAGACTTGCTGGTAGCAACCTTTCTTATCACTTGATCCTTTAAAGCTGCTAGTTTTATTTCATCATTCGTCTCAATGTCTTGCAGTTGGCATACATCATCTTTTCCCTTTTGGGTTGCAGAAACTAACCTCTTCTTGCTTTCTAACTTTTCCAAGATCTTATTCTCCATCACAAGGCTATTAGTTCTTTATACTGAAAATCTTCAATACATTAGTTGCCAAGATTTTTTCAATAAATCATACAAGAAAAAATTTGAATCCATAACCATGACATAAGTTAAGAGGTGGTTGCCCAAATTCAAAATGCATGGAACTTATAACCTACAAACTAGAACATGCCACACATGTTTCCCTATTTGATTATTAAAATCAAATTCAGAAGAGAGTTGAAACCGTTACCCCATGCATAATACAGAAACCAAATAAAACATTAAATATATGTTAGGACTCCCACCTCCATGCCTTTGTATTTTCAGTTTGTAAATTCTCCTAAGAGACATAATTAAACTGCATGCTGTCACATTAGCAATTCAACATCACAACCACAGCCAATAATGCATGGAAGCAATTTAGAGAAGGTTTTGTGGGTGCTCAAGCCCTTCAGCTTGTTGCTTAGTGTTTATTATTCCTTTATATGCACAGTTATCAAGTCTTGCCAACTAGTGATATTGATAAACAAACTAATGATTTCATTATCTGTAGAGAAGCTCTTATTTAACATGAAATGTACTTGGACATGTTTACATTCAATAAGTAGATTAGGGAGTTTCACTTGGCCAAGACAGGAAAGAATCTGAGGATATGAAAACTTTCCGTGCAATATGTCACACTCAAACCACCCTTCACAGCAGGCAGCAAAATCCCAGTTACAAAATTCTCTTTCCAATCTCAGCCGATATGCAGGAAGATGTTGAATGATAGACCTAGAAAATAGTCGACCAAAAGAAGTTGTAAACTTCCTAACTGAAGGCAAACCCGCTCACTCACCAAAACACCTAGAACCCACCTATATCCATTAAGAAAAAGGGATTGGGAACTTTCAACTTCATGTAGGCCCAAAACCTCTATAACTTCAGAGAGAGACATAGTCCCCAGTTTAGAGTATCCTAGAGAGGCTGAAATGCAGACTAAGGGGAAAGCTAGATACCATGACAGCCAAACTAAGAACTAGAATTTAAATAACCACCAAATTCTATAGACATGAATGAATAAACTCTCAGCAAGAATAGAGCTCATAAACGTTAAGGAGCCAGAATTTAGAACTGGTACCAGAAAAAAAACTTTCATAAAGTTGAGTTTTCCAGCCTGGATACCATCACATTCTGTTGAAAATATGATCAAAAGATTTGAAGTTGTCAAGAGAAGAACCAAGGAAGAACAATAAACGAAGTCTAGACTATTGGAGCATATTTTGACATTGAAAAACCCTTAAATTTGACATTTTTATGAAACAGTGCACAGAGTATACTTTTGCAAAAACTTGCTATATGAGATTTTTCTTTGACTAGTGCTTCAATAAATTGTGGCATGAAGAATTTCAAGTCTTCCAGAATTGGGAGGCTTCCCCATCGCAAATTTGAGTTTGTAAACCCGTAAACAAACGCTCTTGAAAGTTGAAATTACTTGAAAGAAGAAAAAACAGCAAAATTCAGGTTTCAAAACAATTCAACTTGTTAGCAAAATTGGAATTGTACAAATCTAAAGTGGCTATCCGTGGCAAGGAACAAAGAGGAATTAGTAGGGAAGCAAAAAGAACAAATTGCCAATTTGGGGTTTAAAGCATGCACACAAGGTTAACACAACAAAATATGAAAAGTAGAAACTTTCAAAATTGAACAAAAGGAACCTCCTTAAAATGTAATGTCAGGGAACCAGCCATTTCTTTTCTTGACAAGTTTGAAATTCACAAAAGCATCCGACTAATCAACAGGGAAAAACAAATAAGAACAAGATAATAACAGAACCTAGAAAGAAACATGAAAAAGGACCACTCTTGATAATGTACAATCAACAAACAGTTCAAAATTGAACACCCCACATAGATGAATTCTCAAGCAAAGAAGAGAAAATTGGAAATAGAGTAGGGCTGAGCAAGCAAACCTGAAATACAGACACTGAAAGTCCTCCAGTTTTTGCAAGAAACCAGAGAGTGAAAGACCCAAAACCCAAAAGAGATTCTCGCAGAGAGAGGACCCCAAAAGAACAGAGAACTATATATCCTAGACCAAAAAAGGGACTTCCCAAGGAAACTACCTGGTCTCTACGAAACAGGAAGACAAAGGTTTCGAGAAAAGAGTGTCTTAATGAGCCCGGCTAAAACTAAAACATGCATCCGTTTCAGTTTTGTGTCACGTAGTGCTAGCCTTTACAGAGAGTGCAGGTGTGGAAGCTGTAGAGAATGGTAAGGCAAGCACGCCATGTCAGCTTCTCAAAGGGCGGGAAATATTCAAGGTCGTGACACATGGCTGCCATGATGTTAATGTTGCAGCACATAGCTTGACCTTTCCCTCAAAGTTTACTAGGCCTTAGTTACTATGTTTCTATAAATGTGAGATACGGTCAAGAGCAAAATCTCAAAATTCAAATCCATCTTTGAACGAAACATAATGCATTATGTTGAGACATTAATTGCAGATTAAGTTAAGGCAACTACAAACTACTACACAAATTTGCAATGTGGCAGAAATTTTGGTTAGACGGCAAGAACATATTTCATAACTGTGGAAGGAATCAGAGCATGAACAATTTGTGAACTTTGGAATGGATATCACTCAGAATATTGTTAAAGTAACAACCTTTCTTTAAGTAAAAAGAACTTCACATGGTTTCATTAACCAAACTTTAATTAACTAGAGCGGCTGTCAAACCAAAAAGCAACCACCGTACATTGAGAAACAGAGATGAATTAGAAAGTGAATCTATTTAAGACAAAATGCACGTCAAATCCTTTGTTCCATTACTCTAATCTAACCCTGTTCTATTAAATCATGACAAAACGGAGAAGCAAACAAAATGCTCCAGTTGAGTTCTACTAAATCCTGAAACTAAGCTGTCAAATTTCCCACCCAAAAGTAAAAAGATTTCCTGAAACAAACATCTACTCTCCAAAAAGAAACAAGCCCCAACATGACCTGTGTGGCACGACTGGATGATTTCCCTCCCCCTTCAGAAGCTGGAACTTAGAGATTAGAAACAATTCGAAGAACGACAAAGTGAAACTCTTTTACTCCCTAGTGATGCTCTGGAACTAAAGGGCTGACCTTTGCCATCTATTTCCGGTAATCTTTATTACTTTCCTGCTTTTTCTCGTCTTCTTGGTGAATTTTTCAGATTTGTTTGTCCTAACCCATTATTTATTATCTTCCTACACATAAACTGAAATTGGAAACAAAATTTGGGTTTTTATGTGGGATTTAGCTGACTAATGTTAGAGCTGGGTTATTTCATTGCATGGAATGATTCCCTATCCTAGCATTTACTTTTTCCTGTGTTAGCAAAGTGAAATCTACATAATGCAATCTTCCAGTGCCCACATATTCAACTACATTTCATTAATCACCTTGTAATTAAACAGGAGGCTTCTCCGCAGAAATATGAAAACTTTAGTTAGTTCATTATCACATCCCTAATAAAAAAAGGCTAGTGTTGACAGCTGTACAGATAAAAGTTAATAAATACTAAGCAATAAGATGAATTACTTAGGCACCCCCAAAACATTCCCTAAATCGCTTTCAAGATCCAGCTCGAGTCTTGATGCCTAAGGTTTCTATTACGACTAAGTGGCTATGATGTTGAATTGCTTTTGTAGGGTGTAGCTTAATTATCTTTGGAGACTTCTAGAATTTACAGACTGAAAATGCAGAGATATGGAGTTGGGAAGCCTTTTTATATGATGACTGTTTGTTTTGGTTTATGCCCTATGTATGAAGATAACAGTTTCACCCCCCTTCAAACCATGGTTTTAATAATCAAATGGGCTAGAAAATTGCAAGAGATGTCCTAGATTGGAGCTTGGAAGTTTCATCGATTTTGATCTTAAGTACTATCTTCTGAATTATCTCATGGTTGTTTTTCCAATTTATTCTTGTGTTATTTATTGAAAATATCTAGAAAATTAATTGATTAAAGGGTTTCAACGTCAAGAATTATAGACGGAGAATAGATTCTTGACAAATTTATACGCAACAATGGATCTGATTCTGCAACCAGAAGGGAAATAATGTTGTATTTTAACTGCAGGATATTGAGATGGATGATGACACAAAATTAACAGCTATGAAGAATCAAATTTTAAGAAAGATAGCTATTAATGAGCTGAGGAGCAGGCTAAAATATTTTATTTTGGAACCAAAATCTAAAAAGGCACTGATGAAGGGCAAAAGCTCTGCAGAGAAGAAAATTGATTCTAGCACTGATATCAGATAACTGAGGTGTAATACTGTGTGAAACAAAAGTTGCAGAACAAAACAAGGGAAGCATGGAAACTCCATTGGAGCAGAGAAGGGGTGTAGATGCTGAAATAATGCAAATATATATCTCATCCTCTTATAAAAACCTTTCAAGGTTCCGTCCAAGAAAAGTAACAGCTTGCTAAGTAGTAAATTTGGGTGAGAGGGACTGGACAGAGTTGTGGGCAAGAGAATGAAGGTTTAGTGTTTAGGGTCAAGAAGATGGCTTACAGGGAGAATTAGTCTGTTGACAACAACAAAATGCTCCATCATTAAGAGTTGCTATATCATGAGCTTCTTGATGCAAAATAACCTGGTACAGTTGTTCTGGAAATGCAAATGATGGTCAAAATCAATTGCAGAGCTGTCTAAAGAGCAAATGGAACATTTGAAGCCTGATATGTGGACTGGAACTCCATTCTAAAAACAGAACTATTAGTTTAGATGACAGAACTGGTAGCTGTGGGATAAGTGGAGCAATTGATTGCAAAATTTTGTCAAGACTAATCTGGTAAACTGGTGTGAGTGGTGCAATTTTGGAAAGAAAATAGCTTCTGAGCTGAAAAGGGTCATAAGCCCATAAAGAGGGGATTAAATTTCCAAATAGGGAAGTGAGTTGAAAATTTGAAGTTGTTGAACATGATCATTAGAAGCAGATTACAAGAATGAAGCACTTGTGGGTTGACTTAAAACAATGAAATGTCATTGAATAACAAATTCAATATAACAGGAATGCTGATGATGGCAATATATTTACTAAGTACGAACTGGTAATCCATAGCTGAAAATATTTAAATTGTAGCTTTTCTTATGATCTGAAGAAAATAATCCTATATAGGGAAAATTGCTTTCTAAAGAAGTAAGAAGATGCATGGGGAGTTTTCCCAAAGTGAGATGGACTGTCCCTTACAGAAAACGCAATGGAAGAAAGGCTGAAAGCAGCAAGAAGTTTGAAGCAATAGAACTTGAAAGAAATGAGTAATAAGGTTAGTATTCTTGTCTCGAGCAATTTTGTGCAAAATGAATATTTCAATTGTCATATGAGGCATTTGTTGGATCCTTTGGTCTTCAAATGTTTATTTTTATTCATGTTAGATTTTCTTTAGGTGAAAACAACAAAGTAAGCACCCATTTTTCCTCCCACATGACCACTGGTTTGGCTTTTGATGCCACAACATCACTTGCGATCACACCACTCCACAGATTTTGTTTATCTGTTATAGGTTCTGTGGTCAATTTTCTGTTTGTCTACTAGTCTCAATAAACTCTTGATTAGATCACATTGTAGCTACCTATTGTCCTTGCAACTTCTGAAATCTATGTTGTGAAATATATCAAACAATGATGAACTTTCAGGCAATGGAGTTGATCTCGAACTGCTTTAGACTTAATTGTTTTGACTGTTCAATGAAAACACTAATAACTCACAATATTGATGCCCTTGGCCTTTTATGTTGGTATTCTGGTGTCATAGCAACACACCTTAATGTCAATCATAACCATACTGTGACTTTAGACCATACAATTAAATTACTGCTATGGATGTAATCAAGCTACATACCTTCTGTGATTTGAGAAAGAACAATGAGATGTCTACCTGCAATGCCGACCAGCTTGTAGAAACATACTGTACAAGAGACAACATTTCCTTTTACTCTTTAACATTGAAGGATAAGGCATACTGATTGTAACAAGATTGCTACAGTGATATTGTTAGATTTGGAAAAGGGGATAGTCTTGATTCCAATAGATCAAAATAAATGGTTCAAAGTTTTAAAAAGTTTATTATGAATAGGAAATGTTACCTGATTCATCATTAAATGTATCAGACAATTAATCATGATAAAACTGTCGTTCATCCCACAAGCATATGGCTGTGCAACCACTGTATGTGATAGATTTTGGGTCATCATATATTATTTATTCACTGAGAAAGTATTCATTTCACCTTGAAGCCTAAAACCTCAGTGCTAGTTGTCATTCTTTGTTTCGTCCCTTTCTTTTCCATTGTTCTTTCTGTCCAGCCCTTCTGCTGTATGAATGAAAACATACCTTCATTTGATAAAAGAATGTTAGGTGTGAGACTAACCACCCTTATATTTCCTTTCTAAATATTTGTGGTGAATTTTAGGAAACAATAATTAAGAAATGACAGTGAAATATGGGCGAATGAGTGCCTGAAAGTTGAAACACTAGGTTGGTTCTCTCCTGATGAAATCAATCTATGAAACATAGTAAGACTGATATTTCCTTAAAAGATGATGGTATTTCCATTTAGAAAACCAATTGAGAGACAAGTCTTTGGCATAGCTGATATTTTATTTTGACCATAATAGACTGATAGGATCTCGAATAAAATTTAAAGCCTTATAGAAAGAACTGATAGTTTGCAGATCTCCTTGTAGGATCAGAGATAATTACCGATCAATACACTCTAGGTAATCAGTTTGAAGACCCTGTAAGGAAGAAAGAGGCACAATCTAAGAAGACAAAGAGCCTGAGGACAATCCTACCAATACAATGATCAAGATGAGTACGAAAAGGGAGAAATTAGGAGTAATCGTCACGATAACAAATCAAGGCATGAAGAACTGGAAAGAGAAGGGATGGTGAGAGCATCATACCTTGTGGAGGCCCTTACAGGGATGTTTTGGGGCAGGAAGGGAGAGATGATAAAGTGTACATAAATTTAAGATAAAGAACAACTTTTCAATCTTGGTCGAAGATAGATAGTGAAAGTAACCGTCTCTGCACTAAAGTTGATGGTAGGTGAGCTTTTCTGGGTTCTTGTCAAAATTGGTAAGAACCTAACACGTCAAATCTTTCATATCTAGCAGTTTTCTTCTCTGTCACACGTGTTCATTGTATGCGCTATGTACATAGCTCCGGTAGCAGCACCATACATTTTTTGTTAAAGTTCGCATCTTCCTTTTATATCCATTTGGAGCTGTTTATAACATTTTTTCACGTGGAATATGACTACATTTCCTCATTCATATCTCGTGAGCTACATGCATCCAAGGTTGCAAGCTGTGTCGGTTTAAACAGTTTGTCGCTTGTTAAGAAACTCATGGCAATAGAAAACAAATAAATTGCCTATATAGGCAGTAGGTTTACTTGTTACTGCAGAATTGCATTTGTAGGCATCACTAGGTAGCACTGGTTAATGAAATTGTAGTACCATGAATATGGAGTTCAGAATATATCTCAAAAGGTTGTACCGACTTGTGTATATTGGCATTACCTATATGTTGTAGTGGACCTACTTGTCAGCTAATTAGATTACCCTTTTTGTACTCAGTTTCTAGTGCCTTTTTGTTATAATGTTGGCATACACCATGTGTCAAGCTCACTGACTCTGTTAGCTACAAGGACTTGCAAGTCTTTAATTGAAGATGATAAAGAACACCAAATGGATGAATGAGTCAATATACGGTAAAAGGATTTACTATTCTCATCAAGGTTCACCTTCTGGAATGAATTAAGGGACTTTAATGCTTTGTTAAATTTTTGTTATATTGACTGCAGTTGAAGTGAACCAAGAGCAATTTCACAAACATGTACACTACAAAGATCTCTGGGAAAAGAAAATTGTATTTGAAGGAAGTACTACCTTACATAAGTAAAAAGTCATTGGGAAAAGAAAATTGTATTTGAAGTACTACCTTACATGAGTAAAAAGTTAAAGTCAATGTATCCAGTGTATAAGGCGCTCTGCTTTGTGGGAATTTAGAGAGGGTCATAATATATGTAACTTTCTCTTTGTATTTTACAAAGAGACTATTTTTATAACTTGAACCTGTGATTATAAGATCAAAAAAGGAACAATTTTATCAGTTGCTCTAAGACTCAAACCTCTACTTTCTTACAGAAGTACTTATTACAATTATGACTTCAACAGATTCCTTTCTTTGTATATGTCTTGATGGATACACACATCCTTAGGCATTAATGATTAGTGACAAAGTGATTGTTATTTGCATCCGACCTATGTGAGAGTGCATTATAGGCTTTGTGTGTTTTAACTGATTAAAACACCTTGTTTCATTGGTCCTACTAAAGATCCTACCCTTCAAACTGCTGGATAAGCTTAAGGTTTTGCTCACCATGTTGTGTTTTCTTGAGATATTCCGTTGTTGTTCATGCTTTAGCTGGTTTTAGGGTAACTGATGTCGGAGGAAATGCAGCATTGGCTGGTGTCTTTTGCAGTGGATGTAAGGCCACTTATTCTGATGCTATCTCTAAAGTTTTCTGGTCCTTGGTCACAATAAAATATTATACTTCTGTTCTGTTTTTGAAAGCCAAAAGAACAAGAAGATTGCGTGTTGAAGGTTGTCAACTGAATTTCTTGGAGGCCTGAAGTGAATGAATTTATGATAACTTTTGTGTATTTTATGCTAGCTTATGGCTTTTTATTCCTTGAAGTCTCTAAACAACGTCCAAACAGTTTCCACGTTGCAGAATCTATTGGTGCTGTTTCCAAGTGGTTGTAGAATCAGTTTTCACCATACATACATTTAATGACAAACGAAAATTACACTGTCTTAGTTATGTCCATCCACGCCAAACAAAGACAGAGAGTCACAAAACAATAAAGCTTACAAACGACAAATTTATGTTAAACAGCAGTAGTTTCGAAGCAAATGAATCACAATTTAACATTCTCTCCATAGGAAATACAACTTTGAGCCTAAACTGATAAATCTATTTACAAGCACATATTGACTTTCCTGTTCCGCTGCCATTCCCTTACAACCAACCAACAAATCCTAAACATATCAAGAACACCAAGGCCACTCTATTCCTACCTATTCCCCAAGTCCAAAGAGGTGGAAGTGAATAAATAAATTGAGTAAAAACCTCAAAACAAAAAGAAAAATGTTGAAATCAAATTTCTTTAGCCAACTATTGTGATTTTGTCGGACTCTCAACTGGCTGCCTGCAATGAACCATCCCTCATTAACTTTAAGCTCAGACTGTTGAATCTTTCCCGTGAATATTGCCTGGAGGCCTTTCTCCAGTCTGTTCCAGCCTTCATCATCGCTGCAAACTCTTCATAACTAATTCGTCCATCCTGCAAGATTAGACAATGTGAAGTCAGCCTTCAATTAAATGATTTTAAATGAGGTTGGAATTATTAAGCGTCCAAAGATCCAACATTTGTAAGATAATCATACGAAAAGCACAGAAAGAAAAAGGGCTGGTCATGATCAACTGTAGCAGATTTGTTATAAAGGATGAAACCCACAAATAATTTTCAATTTTGAGTAACATGCTATACTTTAGCGAGAGGGATAGACCACCACTGAAATGCATGAAATAAGCGGATATCAAATTGTTTAAAAGTAGTGTACACAAGTACTCCAAAATATCGAGTATCAGCAAAATGTTTAGTATAAATCCAAGGAACAGAGAACAAAAATGGTGGCAATAGCCTAATTATCCCTTAGCTGAAAATTTTGAAGGTCTTGTAATCATGTAAAGTAGCAGAAATAATTTTTAAGTAGCATCAACTGCAACTAAAAAATCAACTATGGTCAGAACACCAGATGAGTATCAAATCAACATCCGAAGATCCTCGACTATATGCATGAGTAATACTAACCTTGTCTGTGTCTACATCTTGCATAATGGCATTAATAACATCCTCGCTACAGGTGTCAACTTCATCATTCAAGGCCTCTCGCAGCTCTTCAATCTCTATGTAGCCACTCTGGTTTCGATCAAAAAAAGCGAACGCTTTATGTAGATGCTCGTCGTTACCCATCTTTCTAAGGTGAACCGACACGGCAACAAACTCTCCATAATTCAGAGTTCCGTCACCATCAGCATCAGCCTGTAGAAAGCATCAGAAGGTTAGTAAAATCACATATTTTGAAGAAGATAAAAAACCTTGAAAAACATATTGACACAAAAACTGATCAATATTAAGGATAAAAACTTCAAGCTTTGAAGAAAATCCACCCAAGCTAAAGGCAAAAGGCATTAAAACCAGTTGAAATTCTGATCATAACAAAGTTACTGCAGCGTCTTTCAATTATCCGATATCAGATTCAAGGGACTACAGTGCTTTTAGAAGTAAAATGATGCTTACAGCTTCCATGAGGATTTGGAGATCTGCATCAGCAACCTGTTGACCAAGTTTCTGCAACCCATTTCTAAGTTCCTCAAGGTTAATCTTGCCTCTTTTTCCAATATCCATCATGTTAAAGGCCTCCTTTATGCCAGCCACTTCCTCTACAGACAAATGCTCAGCTATAACCTGGAAGGAAATGACTCCACATTTAGTCTCCAATCAGGAAGAAGAAATAGAGGAAAGTGACAATTAATTAGAACACAATATGCATTGACCATTCATTGTCATATATCATCACCTCAATAAATACCAGAAAGACTTAACAAGCAAATTAGTTATTACCCTAAGAGCTCTCTTTTTGAGTTTGTTCATCATTGAAAACTGTTTGAGCCTTGTTCTCACAGTCTCGCCAAGTGGGACATTTGGAGCCTTCTTTGCATTTTGTAACCAAGGATGCTCTGCAAGCAGGAGAAGAGTCAGGAGAACGGTCATACGTAGGATAAGACATAATAAATGGCTAAAGAACACTACCAAGAACTTGCTGTGCGGTAAGCCTTAGTTTGGGATCAGGATTAAGCATTTTCTTCACCAGGTCCTTCGCATTGTCAGAAACTTTTGGCCAAGGGTCCCTCTTGAAATCAACAACAGAGCGGATAATTGCCTGTGCCACTCCTTGTTCAGTTTCTGTAAAAACAAGAACATCAATTTCATGGAGAAAGAGGTACAAGCACATTATCTGGTTCAGAAAGTTCACCACCAAAAGAGTGTCAAACAATGTTTCAACAACATAGTTTAGCTTTACCATATTCTCTTTGTAACACACCAATAATTAAACTGGTTTCTGTTAAAATTCAATAGCTCAGGATCAGATAAGTGCACTAAAAGTAACCCAAAAAAAAAAAAGAATAACCTGCCCAGAAAGGTGGGACTCCACAAAGGAGAATATAGAGAATAACTCCAGCACTCCAAACATCAATTTCTGGGCCATAATTGCGTTTTAGAACTTCTGGAGCCATATAGTAAGGACTTCCCACTATCTCATTGAATCTTTCACCTACAAAGAAAACAAGTCTTCAGGCAAATACGAAGTTGTGCAAAAAGCATTAAACTGGCACATGTCGAGTTCCCTAAAGCATTAAGAAAATACAAATATCAGGTTGACATATGTTTAAGCTCTGTCAATGATGTGATACCAGGTTTAAAGAAGACTGACAATCCAAAATCAATTGTCTTCAAGGGGGCCGTCTCCTTCTTATTTCCAAATAGAAAGTTCTCAGGTTTAAGATCACGATGCATTACTCCTTGCATATGGCACATCTACATTGCAAACAGACACAACAGCTAAGTAGATTATAATAGTAAAATGAGTACCATTTGAATGTTCAGTCATCTCATAATATTAAACTATAAAAACTCAAGTAACTATATGAATAGCAAAATGAGCAATAAAAAAACAAGACGTGAAAGAAATGAACAAGATATCACTTATAGAACAGAGGACATGAAAGCAAATTTGAACTAAGATAGTGCACACTTCTCAACAACTAGAAATGATAAAAATCTCCAACCTGAACAACTTCCACTATAGTCCGCATCACAGCAGCAGCTGCCCTTTCTGTGTAATGACCTCTAGCTACAATTCTATCAAACAACTCTCCTCCCTCACACAGTTCCATCACGATGTGTACAGCACTATCATCCTCATAGGTGGCCTTCAAAGTCACAATGTTTGTATGCTTGGGCAGATGTTTCATTATCTCCACCTCCCTCCTGACATCCTCAATATCCACTGCAGTTCTGAGCTTCTTTTTAGAAATACACTTGCAGGCAAATTTGTCACCTGTGTTTATATCCGTACACAAATATGTAATCCCAAATTCGCCACGGCCAAGCTCACGGCCCAGATCATAGTGAGCCGAGAGATCACGGCCGTCTGGTTCTCTCAAGACCCAGAGCCTATCTGTATCAGATCCATTACCTACCACAAAATCATCACCAAAGAAAGGATTTTGTTTGTTCTTCTTTTTGTTCTTCCCTCTGGCTTTTTTACCAGAGGGAGAATTGGGAGTAGGAGTTGCACAGCAATTGCCCATGCTCTTTCAGACCTTCAAGCTTCCAAAACACAGATAAGAATCTACACCAGATCCCAAAAAAAAAAACACCGTTAATACGAAAAAAACGAAATCTCCCATTTAAATTCGAAGAATGTGATATCCAAATATCATTAACAGATGATTAAAGGAAAATATAGGAAGACACAAAAGAAAGCTACCAACTTGTGAACAAAGAAAAAACGTTTGATATCTAACAAGTCCTGAAAACTCAACTTTACTAAGAAAAGGCCGATCTTTTCAGAAAAAGTAGAAAAAACGATGGACTATATTAGAAATTGAAGAACAAATAAATACATCTGGAAAATGAATAACCAAGTGAAAGAGTAAGTCCATAAGCTGCAAAGAAATTCTTTTTGAGTTGAAAAGGGTGAAATCTTAAGAACCTACCTGGAATTTCGATTAAGCTGTTGACCTGGGAGGATAAGCTGAGGAAGAGTCAGATGAGATTTGGATTGAATGCAAGAAATACCAGGGAAAAAGAAAAGAAAAGGGGGAAAGATGAAAATGGATTGTGTGAACGAAGAAGAGACAATTGGAGAGAGCGTGAAAGAAACTTCGTTTTCTTAACAGAGTCTCTCTCTCCCTCTCTCTAAGTTTCTGTTTCTCGCGGATTCAACAATGAGGCGAGGAGACACAGACAGAACCCTTTCACCTTTTCTTTTCCCTCTTTTTCTTTTTCCTTTTTTCTCGTCCCAAAATATCAGCTAGCTTTTCAGGAATTTCAAAAAGGAAAGGGAAAAAGAGAGGAAAATGGAAAAAAAAAATGCAAAACAGAACAAAAAGGACAACAGTGGGTTTTCCAATTTGGGGTTGGTTTATATTATATTATATATAAACTTTCAGTTTCTAATATGCAGCTTATTTGAAGAACAAGTAGACATTATTATTGCAAAATCTGGTTTGTGGACAATAGTTAGAAAAGAGGAGAAATGTAAAACAAACACCAAAAAGAGTGGAAGTCAAAAAGCACAGGAAAAACTTAAGTAATGGAGGAGGTTGGAAGCTAAGACACATCGCACATTAACTACAGAATGAATTAATGGATTCACAAGACCATTTCAACCATCTGCACATGTGACTTAGCTTCATACAAAACCAAGCCACCTTTTTTCAAATCCAACCAAGTGACCTTTTATAAAATCCAAGTCCAAGCATGTTCGATGTGGTTGGTCTAAATCAGTAACCTGGCCCTGCCGCTGTGTTTGTCTTTTTGTCCCATCCCATGTCTGTTCTGTGTGGACGACAAATTCATATTATTTGGTAAAGAACATTTCTCTCTCACTCTGTGGGTTCTTTCATTCTTTGCAGCTGAGCAACTTGGTATTCATTGAACCAAGCGGTCAAAATCAGAGCACTCCATTAGTTGACCTGCGTGCTTTAGTTTTAGTTTTAGTTTAACCAACCCATTAAAATCAAACACTGGTTCTACGAGAGGTGTTTCTTCCTTCTTTCAAGGAAACATCAATGATGCTGCTTAAACTAAAACTAATTTCTTTATACCAAGTCAGGAGGACCTCAACAAACACATTATAACTAATATGCTCGGGTGTTAGAAATGCAGCTAATGTGCATGGTTGACTTTTCTGGATTGTGTTGCTTTTGAATTGTTTAACAGATTCTATTCTATGCCTGGTTAAGTTTTTCAAAGTTAACTACTTTCTTTCACCTATTTGCCTACCAACCAAGCAATTTCTATCTAGAAGGCCAAGTTGGAACTTTTCAATGCAGAATAAAGAGTTTGGAGATCCCATCTTATTTGATACCCGTCTTTGATAATTAAATTTAAATTAAGCTTTAGCTTATTGTCTAAAGCTTAATTTAAATTTAATTTTTGCCGTAATACGATACGAGAGAAGTAGGACTCGTGGCCAATGGAGTTTGCACGGTGTCCCTTTCCTTTGTTGGACCCTTTTTCTTTCTGCCGCCTGTACATCTCAAAGTTTCTATCTTTCAGACTGTTGGCCGGCGGCCGGCCACTGGGCACTTGTCGGTCTTTTTAATTATTATTTACTTTCCTTAGCATTACGGAATTGTCTCCAACTTGTGTGTTTCGTTTTGTTCTACCCAGGAACACGTTATTCCTACACTCGTCTGAAAATACACCTCAACTCGTTTGGTTGGTTTGGGTTCTCATTTATCTTTGCTCAATGCAGTTGCATTGCACTCATTTCCTGATCTTTTCCCGTTTGTGTTTTCACACGTCAGAGATGATTCGGACAATCTAGCGTATGCACTCACGTATATATTCAGCAAGACCAGCATGTAATATAATGTTTTGCCGTATGTTAGTAACTAATGTTAGTCCATCCACGGCTGATGGTAAAATGGGCTGATGCTCTGTGAGTGAGTGCAAGTTATGCTGTTATATGTAACCATAATTTATTGCCTAAACATAATCACATAATTCTTTAATTAAAATCTAAAAATTTTGTGTTTTACATTAAAATATAAAATATGAAATACATACCTAGATGCATGATTTTTGTTGAATCGTAAACTGAGAAAAAAATCCTTCTGAATGCTTGAACATAAAGAAACTTGATTTCTCTTCTTTTTCCCCTCAATAATATAAAACACAAGCGTGTAGGAAAGAGAGAAGACCATTTTCAAATAAAATAAGAATATTTCTAAATCATTTCCATCAAACGATAAGTTTAAAATAAAATATTATCTTACTTAATCAAATTGACCAATTAGAATTTAACATTTAATATTGTTAAAACTATAATTATTTAATGTGTCACATATTAAATATATATATAAGTTTTACATTCTCCCATTTGGCTTGTTAATTGAAAAAACATTATATCATGGTTTAATAATAAATAAACATTCTTCGCATAAACTTTGCTAAATTCTTTAATGTTAATTATATTATAAATCATGATTTAACAAAGATACTCTCAGAGTCGTAGAGGTTTTACATCTTAACAAATGACATAATTCCCTCTACGTACTACAATATTAACACTTTATTCAATATGATCCATAAATAAGAAACACATTGATGATCCAACAATATGTCTTAACTAAAGACAAATCCTATCAACATAATGTATTCATAAATGTATACTACAAAATAGGATTAACAGAAATGTAAACATAAACATAACCATAAATGAGCTCACAATGTCAAAATGCAAACATCATAAATCTCAATAATGGTTTCTCATAATACCCATTCTTTTAACATGTTCTTTAAAGAGTTTCGATGCTAATCCTTTTGTCAAAGGATCTACAATCATATAATTAGCGCTAATATGTTGAATTAACACATTTTGTTTATGAATTTCTTCTTTAACAAACATGTAATAGCCTATCTCTATAATTAGGAGCCTAACGGTCAGATTAAGTCATATGAGTTATATCATTTAAGAATTCTTGAGGTGCATTTCATTTACATGCATAATATTCGCATATACACATGAACCATGATTTAGAAACGTTGCAAAGATAGTATATGCACTCAATTGACGTATTCTGGGGTATGAAAGGTTTTAAGTGATTATGACGTGATTGCGTGATTGTGTATTGATTATGTATTGGATTTTGGTTTGATGAACTATAATTAGTAAATTGGAATTTATTATTACAGTTGGGTGATTGATGAAGTGATATGTGCATCTAGCTTAGGAAAGATGTTAAATGGCAAGACAAATTAATATATGGTAATTTAGGTAGATTAGGCCTACGAAATAGTGACACGTGACAGTGGAATTGAGTGACAAATGGCTTAGAAAATTTAGTGACAAATGGCTTAGAGATTGAATGACAAGTGGCTTAGAGATTGAGTGACAAATGAACTAGGTATTTAAGTGACTTTTAGCTGCTTAAATAGAAGAAATATAGCTTGGGTATTTAATTGATAAGTATCCAAACACTCACCATACACCTATACCCCACAACATCCATACACATGGATGGCCATCTTCTCTATTTGTTTTTGCTGCACAATTTCTTCTTCTCTTTCTTACTTCCGACATACACACATAACTCTCACAACCTTGAGTTTTGCCTAAAATTCTACACCTTGCCACTCCAATATTTTGCTGTTTTCATCTTGTTGCTAAAATCTCTTTCTGTTTCCACGTTGATCTTGGAGTTGTGTTTGTCTGCTTGAAGGCTAGGTTAGCTTGATCATTGAAGAGGCTTTGAGCTAAACAAGTAAGTGATTTATTAATCTATTATGACATATGTTAGCATAACATTCATGATGATTAATTAGGGACAAACTTGGTTGTGGTGTTGAAGATGAAGTGTGCTGGAAATTTAATGAATGGATAGGTTGTTATATGGATGAATTAAATTGAGATTTGAAGTATAATGACAATGAATTTATGCTAAAGATAGATGTTATTAAAGTATTCTTGAATTTGGAAAGAAAAACCCTACGACTACATGTATAATAGTGAATGATAATTTATGTTTTGGTTTTTGATACATGAAAGATATATAGTTTATGAGTTGTTAATTTGATAATTTTGAGTTGAATTGGAGATGAAATTGAAGTATAATTAAGGTATAATTGAGGTATAATTAATGAACTATGATGAAGGAAAATGTATAGAAAACTTTCGGGTCACTCATCCCACAATCGTGGGCAATGCTTTGAAACTTAAAATTTTTTTTGTGTGATTGTTGAACCAACTAAGGATAAATTACTTTAATGTGGTACATTTGGACTTAATTGGAGCTTGAAATGAACCTAGTTTGATGTTGGATTAATTAGCTAAGGGTTTGATAAGTCTAGGTTGTTAATTAATGTAATAACTTAAGGAATGGATTGTCTTGAAATCAATGTATTGAAATCTAGAATTTATGAGTTGATAAAGGTATACTTAAATATGGAATTTATGAGTTTTTAAATGTATAAAAGTGTTCTTATAAATGCAAATTCCATTTAAAGGATATGAGTCATGTGAATTAGGTATGAATGAATGAGAATTGGGAAAAATTTATGAATATATAATGTTAGAAAATGATTGGTGAACGTATGAATGATGAATTTGGAGAAATCAAACTTGCTTAAAGTATAATCTAATTGCAAACAAGTTATGTACAAGCTATAATATTTGAATGATTAAGACTTGCAATTAAAGATACATACATGGGAAAAGTCAATTGAGCATACATTAGACATGACAAATATACATGTGCATGGTTGAATAATTATGTGATTGATCAACTTAGTAAGATGTGAATTATGTGTGTATTGCATGATTAAAACAGCTCAAATTGATCGTCAGCATCCAGACATTGCAGGGTCATCAAAGCAATAGCTTGAGCGTACAGTGAGTCATCTTAGATGTGTAAACTCAATTATATGTGTGCTTATGTTTGAATTATATGTGTAGTGAGT
>JANSVA010000008.1:25189680-25201508 GCA_025504915.1 Erythroxylum reticulatum | reverse complement strand
TTTGTTAAAACTTATTTTTGGTAATCCTCTTACCAAATCATGTCTAACCAACTTGGAAATGTGTTTAAAACTAACATGACCTAGCTTTTTATGCCAAATTAGTTTTTCCTCATCTGTTGATATAACACATGAAACATTTTGACTTTTCAAATCATCCAAATTAATCTTAGAGAGATTGTTTCGTCTCTTGATAGAAAAGAATACGGAACCGTCCTTATTTTTTACTACACAAGAATTTTGATTAAAGGATACTTCAAAGCTAAAATCACATAATTGACTTACACTAATTAGGTTATGCTTTAATCCTTCATCTAGCATAACATTATCAATAAATGCAAATGAATCTTTACCAATTTTGCCGATTCCAACTATTTTGCCCTACTGGTTGTCTCCAAAAGTTACTGATCCTCCTTGCTTATTTTGGAGATCTAAGAACATAGACCTTCTTTCTATCATATGTCGCAAGCATCCACTGTCCAAGTGCCATTGGTGTGGGTTATTTTTTCCGAGAAGGGAGATCAATAGTATATATTATGTCTTTCTTAGGTACCCATATTTTCTTGGGTCCTTTAGGGTTAGATTTACAATAATTCCTCGAATAATAAGAATATTGCTTCTTTTTCTTTGTGCTAGGAGCAAAACTCTTATTATGATGAACATTACTATTAATAAACCCTAAACCACTCTTATCCTTTGGATGTCTATATTTTCCTATCATATCATTCATCCTTTTAGTACTTTCAATAAATGATGATAAATCTGCTGAAAGACTATTAATTCGTTGTTTCATTTGACTAATGTCTCATATCTATCAACAGTTACTTTCTTTTTCATATCGTCTACTTGTTTCTTAAGGAAGACGTTTTCTTTTTCTAACACTTCCGTGTTCTTCAAGCTTTCAACAAAATTCTTTTTCAAAATCCTATATTGCTTTAATATAATATGCCAATCTTCTAACAATTCTAAATATGCCTCTTGAAAATCATTAAAGTTAAAAGTTACCTCATCGTCACATTCTTTTTTAGATACCAACCATATATTTGCTTGTTCTGATGCTTCTGAATCGAAGTCAGATTCAAATGAGTCCAAATCTTCCCACGTTGCCATCATGCTCCTTTTGTTTTCTTTACTTTTATTCTATTTTATTTTGAGCAATGGACATTCAGACTTGTAATGTCCTGGTTTGTTACACTCGTAGCAAATGATAGACGTTTTCTCATTCTTAGCTTCATCTTTGCTATTCTTAAAAGAAAAGTCTTTATTTCCTTTCACTTTCTTTTTCCACATCCTCTTAATCTTTCTTGAAATGAAGGATAGTTTATCATCATCTTCACTTGAATCTTCATCAAATTCACTGGCATCATCATTATTGATTTCTTTAATCTTTAATGCTTTTGAAGATGTGCTTCTATTTTTCTGGTTCTTTTGATTCGTCTGACCAGCTTTAATGTGATAGACTTATCTCTTCTAGGGTTATCTTCTACATTAAGCTCTATTTCATGTATCTTCAGTGAACCAAGCAATTCGTCTAGCTTCAGCTTGCTTAAGTCCTTGGCCTCTTGTATTGCTGTAACTTTGGGTCTCCATCTTTTAGGTAGACTTCTAAGAATCTTTCTAACATGATCTTGATTACCGTAGATTCTTCCAAAAGATTTAAGTCCATTAATGATTGTTTGAAATTGTCCAAACATCTGATCAATAGTCTCCTCATCTTTTATCTTGAATAGCTTATACTGATGAACAAGAATAATGATCTTGGACTCTTTCACTTGATTTGTGCCTTTGTGTGCAATGGATAATGTGTCTCACATCTCTTTTGCAGATATGCATCCATGAACCTTATCATATTCACTTCTGCTTAAGGCACAACTTAGAAAGAACTTGGCCTTTGAGTTTAACTAAAATCGAGCTTTTTGATCAACTGACCATTTGTCACGAGAGATGTTATTGCCTTCATGATCTGTTGATGTATATCGACCATTCTTGATGATATCCCAAAGATCAACATATGTGGATTCTATGAAGAGTTGCATCCTGTCCTTCTAATAATAATAATCCTCACCATTGAACGTAGGAGGTCTTGTGACCGAGGCACCTTAAACTATAAAAATATGTTATTCAGCTATGGATCTTTGTCCTCACTTTGTGACAGTGTTTGTTAGAAACCTCGCTCTGATACCAACTGAAGTAAATCACTTATTAATATAGAAATCTGATATGATATGTACACTACACAAGAAAGGGGTTGAATTGTGTAATTTTTTTGAAAATATTAATCTTTTGAGACTACTTGAATTTTTTTACGAAAATTCAAATGATTACTAAAACACTTTGCTAAAGTTGGTTAGTAATGTAATCGCAAGTAATATTATCTACTCATCTAACAACAAGAAAATTAAGAGTAAGGGTTAGAGAATAGACGCTGCGATTTTACACTGATTCACCCCAAACTTTGGGCTACGTCCAGTCCTTAGAATTAGTCTAAGATTTCACTATACTCTTTAACTTTACAAGTATTCTTTCTACACTTGTAGAGCCTCTTCAAGTATCTCTCACAAAGTATTCTTTATCTGCTGTAGTCGCTTTAAGCTCTAGCCTTCCTTTCTCTCTCTAAGAAAAGTATTTTTGAGCTTCAGGTTACAATTGTATTTTCTCACTTCTTTCGCACTTTGAATACATAATTTTTGCTAATGCAAAAGCATTCGTGTTTTAGTCTTCGACTAGAACTAGTATTTATATCCTAAGTTTCCAACTGTTTTCTTGAAAACTGCTTCTTGAATTTTCTAGAAACGGTTATTAGTTGAGTCCTGTAACTAACTCCAACTAACTAACTGACTAACGTTCTAGAATATCTTCCTTTTGTATCGTCTAGAATAATGCTTCTTCTATTACTACGTTTCGTCTATTATTCCGCTTCGTCTGTTATTTTGCTTCATTTGTTGTCGCGCTTCGTCTGGTGTTGACCATACACCTTCTAAGTTGACTTAAGTGTTAATTACATTTTTTTGCACACTTAACAATCTTATCAAAACAGTTTATACATTTCTAAGATTATTATTATGTGATTGTCATCAAAATTAATAGAAGTGAAGTCCTCTAGACTTAACATCATAGGCATATAATGGCTATTTTTAGTTAGTAAGGGACATCATCAAGGTATTTATGGATAAATTTTTTTGTCCTTGGTCATTCCTTTGACTCATCTTTATAGAATTTAAAAAGAATTATTAAATAATTTGAGGATACTAATTTGATACTTAATTAGGGGAAATGCTATTTCATAATGCAAGAGAGGATAGCGTTAGGTCATAAAAATCTCAAGCAAAGGTGTAGAGGTTGATAGAGCTAAGTAGAAATGATAGAAAAGTTGCCTTCACTAACTTTGGTAAAGGAAATTAGAAGCTTTCTTAGACATTTTCGATTCTATAGGAGATTTATTAAGGATGTTTTTAAGATAGCTAGAAGTCTCACCAAATTACTTAAGAAAGATGCACTTTTCATTTTTAATGACGAGTACTTACATGCTTCTAATATTTTAAAGAAAAAATTGAAGAACTCCCCGACCATGATATCACCAGATTTGAATTTGACTTTTGAATTAATATACAATGCAAGTGATTTTGCAGTTAGTTTTTTCTTTGGTAAATCAGGAAATAAAATAAATCAAAAGGAGTTATGTATGAGCCATAGGATTAACTTGGAGGCAATCCCCTCCCAAAACCAAAAGAGCATCCTAACCTAAGAACATGACAAACTCTACAAAAACTTGTTCCTTATGAACCGAACTAACCACAGCATCCCACCTATACATATCTACCAACCAAGTTGACCTTGTAGGAAGGCATACCTTAACTAGCAACACAAACATTTACAGATTACCATAGTAACGAAATCAATTAAAATAAATAGTCCTTTCCACATCAAAAACCAGAAATTCACTTCTACATTGCATCAGTTTAAGTCTCTTAGCTGCATTTTTCCATTTTGTTGAAAGGTGGTATATTCTTTGTTGAATTATTAAAGATAATAAGGTACAACCTTTATCCTTGCTTCTTGCGTCCTTGTTATCCCTAACAGCTTAGTCCCATGTATGAGATCTTCATCGTATGCTCTCATAATTCTCACTCATCCTTCCTTGGCTAAAACTGTATTGCAGTTAGTTTAATGTTTGGACAATGTAAGGATAAGCATTTTAAGCCTATATAATATGCAAGCAAAACCATGATAAATGCACACAAGAATTACATAACTATAAAAAAGGAGTTGTTTAGCTATAATTTTTTCTTTTAATAATTTTAGCTTATCTTATCATATCTAAAGTTACTATTTATACTAAACACTCAACACTTTGTTATCTTTTAAGAAAACTGATGTTAAAACACCTCGTGTTTGCACCACGTTACAAAACACCCTAATGTGTCATTTTCGTGTCTACTCCTGTATTGGAGCATACCAAATTCCAAATGAGAAGTTGAGAGTAATATAATTAACCATAGCGCACAATACAACCCCGTATAACCCCCATGTAAAAGAACACCCTCACGTGTCAACCTTATGTCTTTATTGCATAAAGGAGCAGCAAGTACCTATATTGAATATGGGACAAACACATCACCATATAGTTCTTGTGTTCACGTCCAATTATAGGTATGGTAAAATTGTGGCTGAATATGCCCCCTGTTGGACTAGGCAAAGTTCTTTAAAATCTTTCTTGCATAACATGAGGATGACAAGGTAGCATGTTATGTTTGTATTTAAGTGAGATATAGAAGTTAAGAGCGCCCTTTTTGAATACAGTTATAACATGATGTTGTGTATCTATAGGATTTGTGAATACATCCATGTGTAGAGGCCATATTCATTTTGGCACAAAAATGAAATTTGAAGAGTTTATAACGTGACAATAATACGGTAACATATTCTCACCATGTCTATTTCTTGTCACTTGTGTTTTTTCATTTCTATTCAGTGCACTAACATAGTAGTATGTCCTTTCCGTGTCTATCCTATATTCTAAGAACTCTAACTAATGTTTTTCCGTGTTATGGGTAGATCGTGTTTTCCCTCAACACAGACCCATTTTGCTCTGTCTTAGAACACGATGTTAATATGCTGTCATCTAAGGCTTGTATTAAACTATAATTTAATGTTGTAGAATAACGTTTTCACACATTATTTTCGTTCCCCTTTTAGTTTTCTCCCAATTCAGTCCTCCCCGTTGCATTTTCTAATTGATTTTGACTCCTATTAGTTACTTTCTTCTTAATTTCGATAACCAATTAGCAAGATTTTTACCTAAGTACGTTTAGCACCAGTTTTGTAGGTAGGTTTTTATTATATTTTTAAAATTTTTTATCTCTTTTCATCTCCCTTTGTATGAATTCTAAGTTGTTGGATCATGACTAGACAAGCAGCACCAATAGCGTAGCATAGGCGGGGAAAAGGAGCAGCCTTATTTCCAAAAGCTTAAGAGTTGTAGGGTATTATTAAGGCACCCTGCTCTTATTAGGATGTTTTAATTTTGTGCGGTTTAATTTCGTTCATATATTTATATAAATCTTATATCAATGTATTGATTAAATTTAATAAAATAAGATAAAAATTAATTAAATAGAACAAAGGAACTGATCCCATAAGCAATCACCGTAAGGAATCCTAAGTTGCAGCTATAGATATTCACTTCATGACTAAGCTTCAGCTAAATCATTACCATTATGAAAAAGTTTGGGCTGCTACAGTACATAGACTGGGAAGTTTCAGGGGAGCTAGACTTAAAGGATAGTGTACGGAAGACCATCAAGTTTGACGTGGCAATAGTTCTTTGATATCTGAGAACCAGTATATGAAGAGCTAGTAACGAAGTTTCTGTGCACAATCTTAAGTGGCTGAAAATAACAAATCATCATCCAGTTTTAGCTAGGCGATGTTTTCTGTCACTTCATTTACAATCACTTTGGTGTTCATGCTAGATTCTATATCGGGGCGTACATCCATATTATGCATCCTAGTAGAATTCAAGTTGGTTGGGACTACCTAGAGGTTCATGCCACCAATTATTGGAATGCTGTGGCCTCATTGCAGCCTTATTCACCCAGGTCCAAATCTTCTGGCTTCCATTTTAATTAATGCAACATGTGCACAAACTGCTCATTCACTCCTTACGTGTTCGATATGATAACACAGGTATGGTAACCCATCGGAACCTATTTCTTTATCTACTACACTTGTCATCGAGTTTAGACATATTTGAGTATGCTTTCATTAAGCTCATCTGGTGCTACTTGCTTCTATCGAACTTTAATATTATTGGCACTGGGTCCTTTATCAGTTAATTGGTGAAGAGATTAGATATGTTCGATGATGAGGGCAAGTTAACAATTTTTTACACTTCCATCCTACTTACCGTGGAAATCCTGCGGGCAGTGATGATATGAAGCTTTACTTTGATGCATGAGACCAATATTTTGTACTAATTGGCATACCACCACGAGTAGTGGAGGGTGTTTATACATGAGAAGAGCATGCTGGGGGTTAGGAACAAGAAAGAGCATCGATGCCAGCCCTGGATCCGAGCCAATCGTCGGCAGCCTCGTCACCCATTTCAGCATACATGGAGCATTCTATGCACTGATAAAGATACGCTAATGAAGTTGACACAAACATATAGGCATCGAGATCCTCCGCTCATATATATAGAGCCTAGGTAAGATACAAAGCCCTGTTGAGAACTAGCACTTGTAAAGATGATCCTTGAAATAAAGCCCTGTTGAGAACTAGCACTTGTAAAGATGAACCTTGAGGAGGAAATCGAGGATTCTGTCGTGATAGTGGATTAAAGAGGGATCAAGCCCATAGCCCATAGCCCATAGCTGGAGCGACCGAACATGAGACTGAGAATTTTGGACAGATTGAGCCAATTGCCACATAGTGATCATTAGGGGATTTAGTTGATATAAGTTATGAAGATGATGTGATTAAATTATTGGCGATAAGCCCTTATGTATTCTATTAAATCCACTATCATAAGACTGACAATTATACAATTATTATATACTTATTGTATTTTGTTCTTATTTGTCAAATATCATAACTTTTTCAGATAAAATATTAACTGAAAAATGGTTTATAAAGAAATTTGACAAGCCTTGCTTATGTTTCCTTATATTAAAAGAAATACTAGTTCTTAAATTTATTTCTCTCCCTTTGTTTGTTTACTTTTATTGCTTTTGCATGATACACAAATTAAGGATAATGTCCAACTTAAGTATGGGGGAGGGATTTCTTACGACCTCAGTACTCATGCTTATCGATTTCATTATGAATATCTTAATAGAGAGCAATTTTTGGAAAATTTATATACTTTAACAACATATCAATTTAGATAATCCACTATGAGTTTGATTGTCTTTGTGATTTTAAGTGTTCGGAAATATAGTAATGACTTTTGATGACTAAGTTAAATTCAATTTTCTTCATGAATTTAGAGAATGGATATTTGATTTACGTTATAGTACTTTTTAAAAAAATTATATATGCATTAAGTAAATGTGCTGAATAAAAATATGATGAGAAGTATAAATAACTGAGCATTAAATAATTCACTCCACTAGCTTCATACTAATAAAAAGGTTGTAATTAAAGAGTGGTGCTAGTGTCCATTTGCAATAGTGATCTAGTTGACTAATTGAAAGCATTTATGACAAAGATTTTACTCTTGCATCAAAGGGTAACATGACTTTTCAAACTATCTTCAAAATGCTCTTGTGTTGTTTAAATTTGAAGTTTCTCTTTATGTCAATAAAAGGCATGAACAAGTTCATGAGTATTTGTCTCATGTATATTTATTTTATACATTAGAGTGAATTTTGTGAATTAAGTTAAAGTTTGAAGAATCGTAAAGTGAATTGAGTTGGTTTATGAATTGACAGAGGTAGCTGGTTGCTTAACACTTTGATGACCTTTCCAATTAAATGAGTAGAGAATCTTGACTTATGTGCTTGATTTGTTAAATTTTTTTTCTAAAATTGCCTCCTACTTAGGTTAAGATGGTGAAATTGATTTGTTTGAGGATAAGCAAATGCTTAAGTGTAGGAAAATTTGATAAGTGCTAAATAAACTATATATTTGGCATGAAATATGAGAGCATTATACTTATATTTTAGGTATTTTATAAGCTTTAGTACTTACAATAAATAATATTTTGTTATAGGTCTTATTTCAATCTTTTAAAGGAAAAAGAGGAAATTGGAGAAGAATTTAGTCAATGTGGAACAAATTTGAGAAACTTCAAGAGAAAGACTTAGAACACGGTAGCAATAAGGTAAGATGTTACTCTCGATATTCATAATTGCTCTATTATATTTTTATAGGAGATTATTACCCAAGTAACATGACATCAACGTACTGTTGCTTTTAAGATAAGAGCGTTTTATTTCTCTAAGTGCTTTGGACATTATATCATGTTCATCCCTTCATTGAAAGATGGTGAGTACAAAAGAATGAGAAGCAATGCTGAAAGAAATTACATCAAAAACTTAGAAAGCTAAACAACCAAATATATGAAATATATACAATAGTTTGATCTAACTCAACATCTAGCTAGACAATTCTCAAGATTGTGCTAATTTTAGGGTTGACTTTATGCTTGTGATTGTAAAGGCATAAGTGCAATATAACTTAGTCCCATATGAGTTTTGTTGGACCCCGAATATTTTTTTTATTATTGATTTATTTATTTCATTATTTTTAGAGTTGAGTCATTAAATTAGCAAGTACGAACAGACTATGTATTCATAATATGCAAGAGTTGAAAGACAAGATTCTTGATAAGGCACATAATGCTCCTTATGCAATGCACCCAGGAAGTACGAGAATGTATAGAGATTTGAAGAAGCATTTCTAGTAGAAAGGAATGAAGAAAGAAGTTGCAGAATATGCTAAAAGATGCTTAGTGTACCAGTAAGTCAAGGCTGAACACCAGGCACCCTCAGGCAAACTTAAACATTTGTTGATTCCGGGATGAAAATGGGAAAAGATTTCGATGGATTTCTTAATGGGATTGCTAAGAACCTGTAGAAAACATGATGCAATATGGGTGATTATAGATAGGCTAACTAAGTCAGCACATTTCTTGCCAATTAAGCAGAAAAATTCTTTAAATGCTTTGACTAAGATATACAAGATAAGATAATCAGGCTTCACGGGATTCCGAGTTCTATAGTCTCAGATAGAAATCCCAGGTTCACGTCTAGATTTTAGGAAAACTTACAGGAGGTTTTGGGAACTAATTTGCACTTTAGTACAGCTTTCTATCCACAAACTGATGGACAATCGGAGAGTACAATACGAAATTTAGAGGCAATGTTAAGAGCTTATGTTATGTATTTCAAAGACTCATGGGATGATCATTTGCCTTTAATTGAATTTGCTTACAATAATTCTTATCATTCGGGAATTCAGATGGCATCTTATAAAGCTTTGTATGGTAGGAGATGTAGAACTCCTATTTGTTGGGATGTGGATGGTGAAAGGAGGCCCTTAAGGCCTGAGTTGGTACAAATCACAGTTGATAAGATTAAATTGGTGAAACAAAGACTTAAAGCAGCTCAAGACAGAATGAAGAGCTACATGGATGCACATAGAAAAGAGATGGAATTTGAAGTTAGAGACAAGTTGTTTCTTAGAGCTTCTCCATGGAAAGGGCTTTTGAGATTTGGTAAGAAGACCAAGCTTAGTCCGAGATACATAGGCCTTTATGAGATAATTGAGAAGATTGAGCCTTTAGCCTATAAGTTAGCTTTGACTTAGCTTTGCCACCGGAATTGTCTAAGATTCACAATGACTTTCACGTATCGATGTTGAGGAAGTACCGATCATATCCTTCACACATAATTCAACCTTCAGAGGTCCAATTAAAGGAGGATTTGACATATGAGGAGCAACCGATGGAGATCCTAGATTCGAAGGAAAAGGTTTTGAGAAACAAGATTGTAAAGCTGGTTAAAGTCTTATGGAAGTACCATTTGATGCAGGAGGCAACATGGGAGCCTTTGGAAGCAATGAAGGAGAAGTATCCACACTTCTTCGTGGACTCAAGTAAGAATTTTGTTGACGAAATTCTTTTACGGGGAGAATTATTGGACCCTGAATATTTTATTATTATTGATTTATTTGTTTCATTATTTTTAGAGTTGAGTCATTAAATTAGTAAGTACAAATAAAAATTAGAAATTAAAAACTAGAATGAAGTGTTATAATTAAGTTAGAATTAATATGGTGATTAATAGGCTAAGTAGTATTAGACTTATGTTAAATGAAAGGAGTGGTAAATATGGAAAGCCTAGTTTAATGAGGGGCAAAATGGGAAAAAGGACTAATAAAATGGGTTTGAATTAGAAGAAGGGAAAAGAGAATCGTGAGAAGCTATAGAGAAGGGAGAAAAAAAACGTAGAGAAAGAGGAGAAGAAGGAGAAAATCGTGGGAGAAGCTAGGAAAGGGAGAAAAGAAGAAGAAAAGAAGAGAGATTAAGCTTGTCAGGGTAAGTTCATCTTTTTCTTCTTGCTTTGATAGAGAAAAAGTTAGAGAGAGAAAGAGTTTTGTATAGAGAGTTGTATTGGAAGAAGATGATTTAAAGGAACCCATTTGATTTTAGGGATTCTAAACTACGTGTTGGTCTTTTTAACTTAGATAGACCATGGGTAAGTTAGTGCTAAGCTCAATTTAGCAATTATTTCGTTTTTGTGATTTTGAAGCTTTATGAATTTTAAGGAAAATTGGATTGAATGAAAATTTTGGTTTATTTAGGAAATCATGGAAACCTAATCCAAGAGCAAGAGGAAAGGCAAGCTTGACTTAGACTTTTGCAAGCTAATTAGGTGCGTAATTTATTATAGTTATTGTGTGATTAGGCAAATTCTTGACTATATGTGTGTATATTGATTTCTCAAAATGGATTTTCTTGAAATTGAATTGTTGTGACTTGATTGGAAATACATGTTGCATTGTGATTATGTATACCTTGAAAGAGGTTATAACATTTTGAATTAAACGAAAAGAAGAAAAAGCATGAAAGTATGAGAATATGATAACATGATTTTGAGCATGATTATAGGCTTTTGTTTGGATGAAAGTGGAACCATTCTGTTTGTCAAGTGCAAATTGACAAGAGCATTCTCTTAGCTGCCCGCTTGTGGCATATGAGCTCTGAAAATAGACTCATTCTATTCATGGTACAAATTTTGATTTCTCCATTCTATGTCCATGGAACCATTGAGCCATTTATTTGTGCATTGTATCTTTGAATTGTCAAGTATGGTGCATAATTAAGTGTTATGTTTAATGGCTAAAGTCTATGTTGTATGTCATGAGTTTCAGTTAAAATGATTAATGCTTGTATTGCTAGAATAGATTGAGATGCTTGAATTGCTGGATGTATATATATACATATGCCTGAATTTGTGACTAATTACCGATGGTTATAAATACATTAGCCACCAAACTGTGTAGCTCAACCCATCATTTTCCCTCCTCAGGTGCAGACCGAGAAGATCAGTGATCCTTACAAGGTATTTGGACAAACTCTAAGATAGTTATCTTTTGTATTAAGTTAGTGACTTTTAGATAGCTTTATAAGCATATCAAACATTAAGCATCCAATGTATTTTTTATCTTGTGTTAAGACTTTGATGAAATTTTGATATGTAATTAAAGCTATCTATGAAAGTCATTTGATTTAGAAATGATGTAACATCTCATCACCGATGGGAAGGGTAGAATAGTCATTTGGAACGGGGTATGAGTGTTTAAAATTGTCTTGGCATGTTTATGAA
>JANSVA010000008.1:25170473-25181114 GCA_025504915.1 Erythroxylum reticulatum | reverse complement strand
AAAAGTTTCTTTTCAAGAAATATCAAAGGTTTTGTGTATTCACAAAAAGATTACACAATTCAACCCCCCTTCTTGTGCACGTCGTATATTGTACGTAAGTTCTATATTAACGTGTGATTTACTTCACCACTATGAAAATTGATAAGAACAACTTACCTGGATACTGTTGAATGTAAAATTTGTGCTTCAATAAATTATTAAAAAATCAAATCATTTTGGCTAGTTTAACAACACAAACCTTGAACCAGTTAACCTTCAATTCAATTTACTTTAATAGCTATTATTGTTAAAAATTGACTGATTTATTAATTAACTAGCTAGTTTTTGTAAACTAATTGAGTTTTATAAGCCATAAAAACTAATTAGTTTTTATTTAACAATCTCTTTTTTCAATTAAATTTCAACTTCTTTAATGGGCAAAGATAGTCTCCTTCTTTAATTCTATTTCAAATTCTTCAATTTTGTTCAATCTATACTATATACCAGTTTTATGATGATCTAATACTAGTTGAACATTTAAACCTTAAACCTCTTTTTTGTTTAGTTTGATTTCCAACCTAGTTTTTGAGATATTGGCTTCAATAGTTCCTAACACACTTGAAGTCCAAGTCCCTAATTTAGGGCTTTTTGGTGTAAAATTCTACAAAATGGGTGATGAATTTATATCTTTAGCTATGTGTTTTGTGTTTGAAAGGAATTATTTATTATTTGAAAGATCGAAGTGATTAAAGTTAAGATTGGGTCGAATTAAGTTTAGAGCCAAAAAGAATAAGGGTTTTGGGTTTTGGGTTAAAAATTTACGACATTACCTTTTATACTATTGGGGTTAGGATCAAACTGGCAATTGACACACTTTATAAATAACAACAATTTTATTCTATAACTTTAGAGTTTTCCTTCATTTATGAGACCTACATTGGGCGTACTTCTCATACCAACATTGGTTTTATTATGTTTTCAAATAATCTATGTGCTATTTCAAAACTTACTCCTGTCCTTCCATAACTAGCATTATTTATGCTATGTAATTCACAATTCATGCTTGAACTTGATTTTTCTATCTTCTTTCCATTATGTCTCCTCTCTTATGATTTTTGGCTCATAAATTATCATATGTATGCTTGTGTTAACAAATTAAAATGTAAAAACAATACCTTAAACACATCAAATGAAAAAATTAAACAAAGAATAATGTTAGTTGACAAAAAAGCTAATAGACAGTCACAAAAATTTCAATCTCCCACTGTTATTCATGGCATTACCTTCTATAAAAAATAATTGAGATGATAAGATCAACCAAATAAGGAAACCAAGGTTAAGAAGTCTCTCATATTTTAATATAATTATCTTGAGATAAAATTCCAAGAAATTCCACAAAAAATGGCTTAAAATAAAATAAACATGTTATAAATTTGTTAAATACAAAGTAAATTAACCCTAAATAATATGTAAAATATTGACCTTTCACAGTTCATAAAGTTCAACCTAACCTATATTTGATCTTATCATATCTTCTTCTAATGTGGATCTATCAACTTATCCATATAATCACACCTTAGAACCTCTTGCTCCTTAACCTATATTTTAACATAGTAATCAAGTAAGTCACCTTTCTATTTATATTTAATATTTTCATATTTATTCCACCATGGTCTCTCTATATGAATCTCAAACCTATCATGAGGCAAGCTTTGGCCATCTATGGTAAAAAAAAAAAGCAATGACAAAAGAATTACAGGCACTTACTAGTACCAATACTTACGACATGGTTGATTTACCAGCAAAATAGTTGTTGGTTGCAAATGAGTTTATAAAATTAAGACTTGAGATGATGGACCAATTGACTATAATATTAACTATGAGAAAACATTTACTCCTACAAACTATTTAACCTTAATCCATAGTCTTATTGTAGTTACTTCTAGCAAGTATTGATTATTATTCTAGATGGATGTCAAGAATGACTTCCTTAATAATGATCTTATAGAAGAATTACACATGTGACCCCTACCTAGTTATAATCACCCATCTAGTAAGGTTTGTCATCTTTCTAATTATCATTCTAAGTGTTAAACTACTAAGTAAATCAACCTTAAATAACATGTAAAAGATCAACTATCATAGCTTATGAAGTTCAACCCAACTTATATTTGATCCCATTGTATCTTCTTCGAATGTGGATCCATCAACTCCTCCATATAATCCTTCCTTTTGTACTCACCCATTTAAACCTCCTACTTCTCAAACTGTTTCTTAATGTATTAATCGACTAAGTCATCTTTCTAGATGTATTTGATATTTTCATGTTTATTCCACTATTGTCTCTCTATATGAATTTCACATCTGTCATGAGGCAAGTTCTAGCCATCTATGGTAGAAAGCAACAAGAAAAGAGTTATAGACACTTACTAGTATTAATACTTAGGACATGGTTGATTTATCACCAAAATAAGCCTATTTTTTGTTACAGATGTTATAAAATTAAGACTTGAGTTGATGGATCAATTAAATATGGTATTAATTATAAGAAAGCATTTTCTTCTGTAAACTATTTAACCTTAATCTATAGTCTTATTACATTTATTACTAGCAAATATTGGTTATTATTCTAGATGGATGTTAAGAATGTCTTCCTTAACAACTGTCTTATAGAAGAAGTATACACGTAACCCCCACTTATTTATGATCATCCATCCAATAAGGTTTGTCATCTTTCTAAAGCTTTATATGGTCTAAAACAAGAGCATGGTTTGCTAAATTAGCTCCATTATTTTCCACCTTGGCTTTCAATTTAAATCTATAACAACAATACCTTGTTCCTCCAAACAATGTAGTAAAGGTACAAGTTTTTTTCTTCTTTATGATAATGATATAATAATTACTAATAATGACACTGAGGTATCTCCACTCTTAAATCTTTTCTCCATTAATAATTTGAGATAAAGGATTTAGGCAATCTTAATTACTTATTGTATCTTAAAGTTTCCTCTAATTCTTGTAAATGTTATTTTTCATAATTCTAATATGCTACTAATCTTATCCCTCATATTGGTATCACTAATATTAAGATGGTTAACACTCCACTAAAACCTAAGATTTATCTTTCAGCTACTAACATGACTCTTATTAGTCATAATACTCTATATCATTAATTAGTTGGTAGGTTTATCTATCTCACTATCGCTTGTCCTAATATTGCTCATGTTGTTCACCTAGTCTACAATTCACGATTACACCTTATATCACACACTTCTCTATTTTTCTTGACCTTCTTTAGCACATTAAAAACACATTTCATGGTCTGCACTTCTCTTACTCCTTCTCATTAGCGGTAAGAGTATATGCCAAGGAAGAAATAATAGCCAGTATTGGAGCGATAACAAATGGAGTCTCCACTACAATTAGTATTAGAATATACTCTTATCAAATAATTGTCTCTCATTCTAGTACATAAATATAATATCTGGTTCTTGCTGACACTACCTCTAAATTTCTATGATTATGATTAGTTACTTCAAGATATGAGTAGTACCTCCTGATTAGTTACTTCAAGATATGAGTAGTACCTCCTGCTCTGCCTCCTTTTCATTGTGATAATCAAAATGCCTTGCAAATTGCTTATAATGACTTTTTTATAAATACACCAAACATATTAAAATTAATTGTCATCTTATATGACATCATATGTTTCAAAGTACTATCTAACTTATCTCTTTATAATATCATAACATAAATATCTTCACCAAATCATAATTTTCTTTTCGCTTTCAAAATCTTATTTACAAAGTTAAGGTGGACAAATTCTTCACTACCTTGAATTTAAGGATAGATGTTAACATATCTATAATTATTATGCTGAAATATAATAATTTATTAACATGTAATTAGGAATAATTATCTTGATTATCTTCCATACTTAAATAGATCTTAATTAATATAAATATCCCCTTTTATAGAGTTTAATACACGTAAATAAAAAATATTTTCATTATAAAAAAACCCTCCTAATGTTTTCATTTCACATTCTCAAGGTTTACCATATGGTGAATTCATGTACGTAAATTATAACTTGCATTGAAACCAGACAATAAAACTTGTTTTAACTTTTAACCTCTTCTTTTTCGTTTCTTTTTCCCCTAACAATTAATGTCACACGTGGGAAATTTTTACTCAAGTGTCAATGCCCGTTAGATGGTTTTTCTATGGTAATTGTGGTTGTCGCAGCTGGACTTAGTCCTAATTATGGACATTGTCTAATTTATAAGGAAAGAATGGACCTTGGAATACTTTCGTTATTTTGTCTCTTATGATTTGAAAAGCATATTTGTTTAGGACAACATTCAATAGAGATCATGAATAGCCCCTAAATCGTTAAACCATGACGTAGAGTTCTAATGCCCTCTTCGTCTTTACATTGATTATCTACCAGAATTAGAGATTATGGTCATATTAACGGGAGTCAGTGTTATGTAAAAAGAAAATTTTAATAAATTAATGAAGAAAATTTTTAACTGTGGGGACCATTTGCCAACGTGGCAGAACTTGACTGGTTAAGACTTTCCAAGTCATAGTCTCTATTTGCCATGTTACTAGACTTTGTACAGGAGTTTGGATACTAACAGGGGAGCAAAAAAAATTTTCAAGTTGGCATGAGATAGGACACGTAAGACGAGAGATTTCAACCAAGTCTATTGTATATGAGATGAAGCAGGGCAGGTACTCATAGAAGCCCATGCCATCAAGAGTATATGACAAAGATACTTTTTTGGCCTATATAATAAAGGCATCTTAGACAACATAGAGTTAGGTGACTCCTCCGTGTTGGAGCATTTTCATAATGGGTCTCAGTGAGAAAGGGTCACAAGGGAAGAAATTACAAAGGCTTTGAAAGAGATGGATAGTGGAAGGGCAGTCGGGTCGGATGAGATCTTTATAGAAGTATGGAAGAGAATAGAAGTTGTTGGTATTGAGTGGCTAGTTCAGTTTTTTAATGTGATCCTCGAGTCAACCAAAATGCCGGATGAATGGAGATTGAGTAGGTTGATTCCATTATGCAAGGAAAAAGGGGACATCTAACATTGTCATAACTATAGAGGCATTAAACTACGAAGTGACACCATAAAGCTATGAGAGAAGGTGATTAAGAAGAGAGTCCGGAGAGCAGCTTCTATATCGGCCAACCAATTTAGCTTTATGCCTAGTACGTCTACGACAGAATCTATACATCTCCTCCGTAGGCTAATGGAATGCTATAGGGAAGGAAAACAGAATTTGCATATTTTTTTTAATTAATTTAGAGAAGGCATATGATAAGGTTCCTAGGGAAATCTTGTGGAAGTGTTTAGAGGCAAAGGGAATTCCTATGACCTATGTACGCGTAATTAGGGATATGTATGAAGAAGTAATGACGAGCGTACGAACGATAAGAGACGACACGGAAACTTTTTCTATTGGTATTGGGCTACACTAGGGCTCCGCCTTAAGCCCTTTTTTGTTTGCATTAGTGATAGATGAGCTTACCAAACATATTCAAGGAGAGGTACCTTAGCGTATGTTATTTATTGATGATATTATCCTCGTGGGTGAGAATGTTGGAGAGAAACGTTAGAGTCGAAAGGTTTTAAAATAAGCAGGATTAAGACGGAGTACTTAGAATGCAACTTTTCAAAAAGTCAGATGGTCAATGAGGTGGCCGTAGCAATAGTACTAACATCATACCATAAAAATTGAGTTTTAAATACCTTAGGTATATCATTCAGAGTGATGGTAATATCGATACCGATAGAGTCTATCATATTAAATCTAGGTGGATCAAATGACGTAACGCATCAAGAGTCTTTTGTGATAAAAAGATTCCATTAAAGCTTAAAGGGAAATTTTATAGAATGGTGATTCGATCAACTATGTTATATAAGGCAGAGTGTTGACCCACCAAACGTAGACATACAAGTAAGTTGTTGATAGTTTAGATGTGAATGCTTTGGTGGATGTGTAACATTACCAGAAGAGATAAAGTCCGGAATCGTGTAGTGAGAGACAAACTATAGGTGGCTAGTATGGTTGACAAATTGCGAGAGACTAGTCTTAGGTGATTTGGGCATAGGAGCAGGAGGCACCTTAATGCTACTGTGTGACGTTGTAAGAAAATAACCCTTCGTGACTGCAAGAGGAGAAAAGGAAGGCCAAACAAAAACTGGATGGAAGTGATTAAGAAGAATATGACAGAGTTGGGTGATACCGAGGAAATGGCCAGAAATAGAAAATTCTAGCGTGCTAGGATAAGAGTAAAAAATATCCTTTAAAGTGCGCCAAAACAGTCGTGGTAGTTATTAGAAGCTATTTACTGTAAAGATTTGACGACATATCTACCGCTTAGGAAGTTTAATCCTAATGTCTAATCTGTCTTTTCTAATTGCAAGTCGTGAACAAGTCTTTATGTCCTATAATTTGGCTTTTCAGCTCTGAAGTATAGAGAAAGGTCATTTAAGGCCATCCGATACTTTTGGATTGATAACAAGTCTTCGTGTCCTAGAACTTGGCTTTTCAGCTCTGAAGTATAGGGAAAGGTCCTTCAAGGCCATCCGATACTTTTGGATTGTTCGTATTCACATGGCTACTAAGCAATGATCCCTAAAATAACTTGAGACATAAAGAGCTGTACTTTATAGCTTATTAGGTATTAGCAGATCTTGGCACTATATAAGATACTTTATTTTATGTTATTTTATTATTTTTAGTTTTATTTCCTTACTTTTTTTAACTTGCAGCACTTTTTTCATGTCATGTCATATTTGTATCTGAACCTACCAAAAATAACTTCTCTATTATGTAAAGATAAAATTGCGAATTATTAGAACTCTTTAAATTTGATAGAATTCCGTAATCGTGCGGGGTCCAGGGATGATGATGATTACGACACTGGCAAAAACCGGCTTATGTCATCTCACTTATTTCAATTGCGAACCAAGGAGCCAAAAATAGTGAAAAACACACACAAAACGTAAGAAAAGCAGAAACGTTAAACAGAAGAAATTGGGGGAGACAAAGTGAGAGAGAGAGAGATGAAGAAATCGGGAGGAGTAGACAAGAAAAGGGTGCGAAGATCGTCGGCAGCCATACAAAACGGCACCAGAGATCCCAACTCTGATACCCCACCTAGGGTTTGTATTGCCTTTTCTTCGTTTGATCTAGGGATTTCTTTTTTCTTTCCATCCCTTTGCATTTGATTTGACGGGGCGAGTTGATAATGTGACTTTTTTGTGGGATTTTGAGCATTAATTTATACTTGATTAAGTTTTGAAAGGCTTGACGTCAACTAGTCGACTTTGTGAATCTTGTTATTCCAAAAGTTTTGTTCTTTTCCATTTTTTTTTAAATTTTATCATCTTTTCTTTGATTGCATTGAACTATTAAAAATGCAGTTGGAGTTGAGATTTCATGTGATTATGTGCTTTGTTTGATCTGCGTTGTCTGGTAACTGGTATAATAAAATGCTGGAAAAAAGGAATAAAAGAAAGAGCTTAAGCAAGGTGGAGTCCATAAAATTCTGTGTGTAGTTTGCAGTTTGAAAAGTTGAATTGTAAAATTGAATCTTGGTTATACTTTAACTATTGGCTAGAGTTCGTGATTTCAACTGTTTGCTTCTATTGCTTTTGTGTTAATTAGTCTCTCTTTCACTGCATTCTCGGGATTGACTGATTGATTTTCTGCTGCCCCTGTTTGTTTTTCTGTTTAGAAGCAAGCTGCAAAGAAGGATGTATTTCAATTGTTTGCAGAGAAGGTTAGAGACAACAAAGATTTGGTGTCTCGTTGGGCTGTTTTACAGGAGACACGTGTTGAGTATTTTAGAGGGAAGGATTTCGTTAGTTTTCTAAAAAATCATCCAGAGGTCAAAGATATATTGGATTCGGACAAGAATTTGGAGGTTGAAGAAATTGCAAACACCTTACTAAGAAGGAATCTTTTGGTGCGCTGCGATCGAGTGGTCAAAACTGTTCGTCCTGGGAAGAAGAAGTTATCTACCTGGCCAGCACATTTGGAGATATTCCCTGTATGCTATTTGTTTTTGAAAGTTTAGGTGCTTTGAGCTATCCTCTTAACCTCTGATTTTATTTACTGCATATATCTTTTAGGAGCAAGTCTTCTCCGAACATGATGCTTTCTTTGCTTGGACATTTGTAAAGCGACATCCACTTTGGCAGACACTTCTCTCATTTTTCTGGCCTGTTTTAACTCTGGCAATTTGCTTGTTTCCTGTATATCCTCATCAGTGCAAACTAATAATTCTGTACTCATGTGCTGGGGTTCTTCTGCTTATTCTATCCCTGCTCTTAGGTAAGGAAACGAGTTCTTGTTTATTCTTCAGTTATTTCCTTCTGTTTCTCATTCCCTGGATACAGTTGGCTAGATATGTTTGATAAATTATTACCATTACATGCCCGTCGAACACTTGTGTTATTATATTTGGGACTAATGTATCATGGAAGAGCTACATGCTATTCACTTTGCAAAGACTTGAAGCCTTTCACATCAGAGTTCAGTAACATTGCATGCCTTTACCTGTTCTATATTTTGTGGGTTGGGATATTTTACTAGTTTAACAACATCAGCATTCATCTCAACTAAATTTTTGTATGTTTGCTATTTTCCTCCTCAAACTTCTTATTTTTTCTTGTTGGCAATTTCAAGTGGGTGATTGGCAAACAAATTTGAGCAAGGAAGAGTATAGAGGAGTTTGATATATAGTTGAGTTGTTCTAAACTATTCAGGCTCAGGCTTTAAGGTCTGATTCATATAAAGTTCCCTTTGTCATATGTCTTGCCCACTCTCTTGCTTGTCCTGTCAACTTTTTGTCATTTAGAAATTGCCCAATCTCCCTCCTTTGGGTACTTAACGTCTCCGAAGGACCAGGTGCTAACAACAAGATAGGAATGCCTAAACCTTTTACAACCTTGAAAATGGTTACGGGATAATTAATATGCCTGTGCATGTCTATAGATGGTTTTAAATGTCTGCCATCTTGTATTTTGTGATTTTTCTACGAGTTCATTATCTTGCACTTGTGAGCTCCCATAAAACAATTGACTAATAGCTTATGATACAATGTAGTACAGGATTATGAAATTTGTGGGGTCATTGATGTCTTCTGTCTAATTTGCAGTGAGGGCTGCAGTATTTGGCACTTTATATATAGTTCTTGGAAAGCGTATTTGGTTTTTCCCCAACATTCTTGCTGAAGAAGCCACATTGCGAGAACTATTCCGATTCTGGCCAAAAAAAGATGAGGAGGAGCGACCTACATGGACTAAGAGAGTTTTCTATGCAGTAACAGCGGTGCTGGTCATATTTCTGCTGAGGCATCATGCTCCTGATGAAGCTGCTAGAGCTAGGTCAGTTCTCTCCACACATTATTACAGTCAATACCATTTCTGTTGTATGAGGTTGAATTCATTATATTTACCAGCAATAGTTTTAAAAATTCTGAGGACAGATAGTTTATATATATGTATATATATAGATGTTGTAGGTTAGTAATCATATTATGTATTCTATTTTTTATTTCTTCTTTTGTTATAACAAGAATTTAGTCTCTTAGAAGCTCTTTGCCCTGGTTCTCTCCCTTTTTATTCATTCCTTTCTTTCACTGAACAATTGTCGCATGTATTCTATAGTATTTTTTAAGTACTCAACATGTATGAGTGCCACTATATTCTTGCAGGTATCAGAAGCGCATGTACAACATAATTGATGATGTGCTTGAGTGGTCTCCAAGATTAGCACTATCAGGCATGATGGAGACGCAGAATAATGTGGAGAATGCCACAGAGGCCAATAGCACTTCTGCTAATGGGAGTAAAACTAGTACAGAAAGAGGTCATCCAGAAAATGGCACTGGGGAAACCCTCTTAGAGCAACATGCCAATGAAGATGGAAACACAGGGGACAGTGATCCAGAATATTATCAAGAGAGTATATGATGGTAGACAATCCAATAGCAAGTAGAAGACGTATACGACTCCTTTTTCAACTGGGTTTTCATCCTTAATTTTGAGTGTAAAACGGTGTAATCAAACAAGAATAATAGCTGGTTCATCCTTCCCAACATTAATAGGATCTGGCAGAATAGATTACAATGTCAATTTAGTGATGTTTGTCATAGATGGAATTTTATATTTATCATGTATTAAGCTTTTTTATGCACGCAACAAAATGCCAGCCCATAGTAAGTAATATCTTTTTCCCTAGAGATCTGGTACATAGCGCTAGCAAAATGCTCCTTTAATCGGTTTAGTTTTACCATCATGCTTATATGGAATCTGACTACTTGAAAGGTCAATGATATGGAAGGGCCTTCCAAGCGGAGGAATGAAAATCCAACTTCAAACAGGTTTTACTCCAATAAATATGACTTCCAACTTCTAAACTGTCCACGGAAGAGGAATATAAACTATTCAAACAAGAGAGTTTCCAGGTTAAGCTGACGACTTTTGCCAGTTCGATTATATCCTGCAGTGCTTCAACTCAAGTACATTTAACACTTCCTATGTACAGAAGAAGGAGAAGCAGAGAAAAAGGGGAACAAAAAGCAAAAAACACCAAGGGATGTTGACAGTGACGGGGCGAAGCATTGGCGCTAATGAG
>JANSVA010000008.1:25127652-25147119 GCA_025504915.1 Erythroxylum reticulatum | reverse complement strand
AATCTCATCATTTCTACTTATATCCTTATTTTCCTCAAACAATCCACAACAATGCATTCACATTTGGTTCACATTTGAGGATATATCATCACAGTACAATATTAATATCGTATTCCATAATACACCCACCAATAGAATTACGTTAAATCTTTTTCTTTCATATCTAATCATATACTATTTCTCATTTCTAAATATCCATAACTTCCATTTTCTCACATTCTGACATATCATCACTTTTCTCACTATTGCTATCAGCTTAAGCACTTAACATATGCTCATATGTGTGACTCATACTCATGCGATTGGGACTAGGGATCAGTTGCTACTATCTGCTATGACATGTCTAAAATGCATGTAACATGACACATATTTCAGAAAACGCCCATATAAGATACTAATTCTAGGCTTTGATAAGAACCAGTATAGCATCCCACTCTCACAAGACACGTGCCCGACATCCTGGGTGATATCCAAGTTCGTGCCCTACGAGGGTGACGTATTAGCACACTCAGTCAATCAAAACTTAGTACAAAGTTTCTTTTGAAACATCAAACATATACAGAAACCAATAAACAAATAGGGCCCACTTTATTTCATAAACATTTTTCATTTTCAAGCGTTACTAACATTTTTCAAAACATCAGAATTTTGTTAATCACTAGGGCCCATTTTAGAAACAAAACACTCACAATCATAGTATCATTACAAAATCTTTTTCTTTTTTTAAACAATGCATATTTTTGCAAAAAATCAATAATCAATTTGGGTCCGTTTCAATCATAAACTTTTTCAATCACATTTATAATAATTGCACTCAAAATCAATTTCATTTACAACCATTTCCATTTTGGAAATTTATTACAAAATAGATTTGATCAACAAACATGGTACCAAAATCTCAGAATACATTCTTTCATACAAAAATTAATGAAAATAATTATGTAGACGCAAACTAATCCCGACATCTATCTCTCACTTACATGCAGTAGGTATACTCCCATTTGCCTAACGGGGTATTATTCTGAGCCCTGAAAAATATTTTCAAATTTTGGGTGAGTTTTGCAAACTTAATGAGGTAACCATCATTAATGGTTCACTCAATTCATGCAACACATCATTCCACATAACATATATTCACATTTTCCCATAATTGATTTCATAACACATTTTCACTTAAGCATAAGCAACTTTGCATTTCAATCAATCAAACATACTTAAACAAATGCATATGGAATGCTCATGAGACTCTTTTCCAATTGTTACGTTGTTGTGATCGAGTGCTTAAACTATCCCATATCTATTTTAGATACCGGGATCATTTATAAACTGTCCCATATCCATTTTGGAGACCGGGATTATTGATAACTTTCCCTTATTTGATGGGGATACATGGCTCATTTTACATAGTGAACCTTAGGCTCTTAATCACTTTTTGAACTCTAGGCTCTTTTTCACATTCTGAGCTTTAAACTCTTTTTCGGTGGCGACTTCGGTCACAACTGCCTTTATGCTTCATACATTCATGTAATGGAATGCATCACATTCACATAATTTCAGTCTATCACATGCTTTCGGATTCACATTCAATTACACATTCATCTTTAGGTCATGGTTCGGCATTAAACATAATGTTGAGTATCACTTTTGCATTCATCTGCATATACACAGTTTTCTTCCGGAACTAAGCCCGACATTTAACAATAAAATCATATATGACGTATTTCATCAAATTCACATATAAGTAGCACTTCAGTAACACATACATGCATCAAATCTCGAACCTTCATTGTCTGGCATCTACACAAAATCAATCCACATTCGTATCATCATTTAAAACATATTTTTAAAGCAAAAAATTAATTGAGAGAAACTGTCTATGTTACTCACAGTCAGCTATAGATTAGCATTTGCTTCCTTGATCTAGAAGCGTATGGATGCGGACGTTTATCCTACACATTGAAATTATACAATACATACGTTGCATGCGCATTAATATCTTTGCACAATTATAAGCATTCATTTATGCACATGTGTGTATATGAAATATTGACAATGCATGTTCATGACAATCCCGAGTATCTTTTCATTATTCTCGTCACATTATCAGTATTATATCAAAACTCACCTAAGTAAAATTTGTACCTAGGGTTTATACCTCAAATAAACACTTTGAATCTAATTTCATAACCGAATGAATCATTTCAGATTTTTCTCCAAAGACTAACTTTCGGGTCTACTATTTTTGATCATTTAGATAATGAAAATGAAGTAGTTTGGGAACACTTTCTTTTTGAGAATTTCTTTCTATCTTATAAGTTTTTAATGATACCAAACTCATTCAATTTGGTTTAGTAGTGTAAAAATTATACTCCAAATATTTTAGGACTGCTTTTATTTTGAAAAACTACCCTATACTCAAATTCCACCCAGAAATTGAAATTCTTAGAGTCCTAATTAGAACTCAATTTCTTCATAAAATTTGTATGCCTATGTCTCTAGTTTACTCCAATTCAAAAATTACCCCATTTAGATAACTATAGAAAAAGTTATACTCAAAATACCTAAGCATGTTCTGTTTTGGAAAGTTCGTTGCGACAAACTTTTCTAGAGAGGAAAAGTTCGCGTGAAATCTTACAAGTTCACCGCAGTGAACCCCCAAGTTGGCCACGGTGAACTGCATCCTTCAAGTTGGTCACAACGAACCAAAGAGAGTTGGTCGTGGTGAACTTTGACCAAAGCATACGCAGAACATGCTTCATTTTCCAGATTTTAACTTCCCGCCTTTCATATATAACCCATCTTAAACCTAAAGTATCTCTTCTACTTCATTTTCAACTCCATTTAACATAATATCATTCACAAACCAATTCATAAGCTATACTTGTTCATCAACCAGAAAGATCAAAACATTTTCATATACCATCCATCAACAACTTCCTACATATATTTAACTTCATTTTCACCTCTAATTATCACTAAATATGCTTCATCCAAAATAATCAAGAAAAGAAGGATGCTTATACTTACTTGATTTACCCAAAGCTTCTTCAATCACCATGAAACCCTAACTCTCCAATAGAAAAGAAGGATTCTTATACTTACTTGATTTACCCAAAGCTTCTTCAATCAATATGAAACCCTAGCTCTCCAACATATATGATCTTCACCTTTTTAAGGAGGAATAGGTTGGGTATTTTATTAGCAAGATGGGGAAGACAATGAATCTTGAAGAAACCAAGTGAAATGGTGAGGGTGAGAGTGAGTTTCGTGAGTGAAGGAGAGAAAGATGAAAACAAAATTGAATAAGAGGAAGAAGAGAAGCATGTATCGTGAATGGGCAAATGAAAGACCATGAAATGGTCTTTAATTAGGTCAAAATCGTGAGTGGATGCACCTTGTCACCTTTGTGTGGTCTCCAACTGACTCTTTTATTAACTAGTCTATTTGTTTCTAATTTCTACTTCAATTGTCCCCCAATTTTCAATGGCACTTGTCAATAAATCCTAAATTCATTTATCCAAAATTTCTATTGCCATTAGACAGTAAGTTCTACTACTATTTAACAATTGTTTTGCCACTTAGTAATTTTCCTGGTCCAAAATATCCAACAAATTTGAAAATTTTCTCCAAAAATCCCAAAAATTATAAATCAAAGCTTATACTCTCAAAAATCAATTTTCAATACAAATAATTCACAGTTCCAATTATAATCACATTTATAGATCAATTATGCCTGGCAATTGTCAATGAATTCATGTACAGTCATTGATGTGTGCAAAAATTCAAATTCACATATATGAGTGCTAACATTATGCATGAGCATAAAGTGCACTTTCTTTTAATCTCTCATTGCTATTTTCTCCATTACCGAAATCTCAAGCTCCAAACTTTAGTATGAGAATGTGATGTTAAATACATGTTGGCGTAAGAATTTTGATGATGAAATGAAAAATGGTTTTGAAATATTCATGTTATGCCTTAAACTATATCGTGACATTTTGTATAAATGAAAAGAATATGTAAGTATGAGCATATTATGAAATGATTTAAGCATGAATATGTGCTTTTGTTTGGGCAAGAGAGGAACTGTTTTGTTAGTCACGTGCATGTTGACCTATAGCCTTCTCTCGGCTACCTGCTTGAGGCCATGAGATCTTATGGAGTTGGACTCGTTTTATTCATAGTGTAAACTTTGGTTTCTCCGGTTCGTTTTATGGAACTCTTAAGCCATTTGTTGTGCATTGCATCTTTGAATTGTCAAGTTTGTTACATAATTTGAGTGTTCTACAGTGATGGGTAAATGTATATGCTATGTTAATGTGATGATATTTTAAATGAGTTTTGGAGCTAAAATTGTAAATTTTGACTGAGAATTTGAGAACAAAGCATTTTATGAATTCATTATGGCTTTTATAAGACAAGAAATATTTCAACGATTTTGCTTATTCTTTGTTATAAACTTGTTACCCACGAGCTTTCAAGTTCACCCCCTTTTATCCCATCTTCAGGTGATAGCTAAGAGATCAAGTGATGAAGAGCCTAAGGGAATTTCTTCAAATTGCTTAATTTGTATTTTGAGTTGGTTTTGGGAAAGCACTATGTTTTAGTCGCATTTCAAGAATCGTTTGTCATTTGAGATTTTGAGATGATGATGTAATGTGGCTTAGAATGCCATTAAGGATTTGTAAAACTTTATTCTTTTGATGCTAATGAAATATGAATGGTGTATGGATGATTTGAGTTGAAATTAGATATACGTGAAGAAGTTATCAACTTGAGTTGATGACTTTGAACATGAATCGTTGATACACACACACACACACACACACACTCACACATAAGTGAGATGTTATGGAAAGGAAAGATAGGAATTATAACTGATCAGATGTAGTTAAATGTGATGAGACAAATGAGTTAAGATTTGAGAGTTTAATGAAGTCAATTGGGTAGCTGAATGGTTATGCTTAGGATATTCCAAATTTGTACAGTGCAAAATTTCAAGTCTTCCATAGGGATAAAATTCATATGCTAACTTCAACAGAAAAACTAGATTAATTTAAACAAAATTAAACAAAGTTAGCTTCTATAAAGTTATAGCTTATCTTTCTAGCTTCCTAACAGTATATAGTATGAAATTTTTGGATATAGGAGTCGAAAGTTATGCCTATTGCAAAACATCTTATGTGTACTATTCATAAACTTCATCTGGGTATTGTTCATCTTATATTGTCTAGTCCAGTTTTGCCCCTTTAGATGACAATATCTTGCTTCGATGTCTTTATAAGAGTTGTAGGTTTGAAGTTTTCTTTCAAAACATCTAAGAATGAACTTGATCTTACACCTCTAGAGAAAGTTATACCTATTACAAAACATCTTCTGTGTACTGTTCATAAACTTCTTCTAGGTACTGTCATTTTTTATCGTTTGGTCCAGTTTTGACCCTGTAGATAAAAAAATATTGCTTTGATGTATTCATAAGAGTTGTAGATCTTGAAGTTATCTTTAAAACTATCTAAGAATGACCTTGATCAAACATCTCTAGAGAAAGTTATGTCTATTGAAAAATATATTCTATGTACTGTTCATAAACTTCTTCTGGGTACTGTTCATCTTGTATTTTCTAGTCCGGTTCTGACCTTTTATATGACAAAATCTTGCTTTGATGTCTTCATAAGAGTTGTATATATTGAATTCCTATTTCAAACCATCTAAGAATTACCTTTATTTTACATCGATAGAGAAAGTTATGTCTATTGTAAAACATCTTCTATGTACTATTCATAAACTTCTTCTGGATACTGTTCATCTTGTATCGTTTGGTCCAGTTATGACCCTTTAGATGACCAAATCTTGCTTATATGTCTTCATTGGAGTTGTATATCTATGAGTTATCTTAAAAACCATCAAAATAGAACCTTAATTCAATATTTTTAGAGAAAGTTATGATAATTGTTCTGATGCATCTACCCCTTCATCTGGTTTCATCTGACCCTATTGTCTGGTCTAACTTTTTCCCTCAAGATGACAAAATCTAGCTTTGGTGTCTTCATGAAAGTTGTATATCTATGAGTCCTATTAAAAACCATCTAAATAACATCTTAATCAAATATCTGTAGAGAAAGTTATTACATTTGTTCTGATTCATCTGACCCTTCATCTGGTTTTGTCTCACCTTATTGTCTGGTCCAATTTTGTACCTCAAGATGAAAAAATCTCACTTTGATGTCTTCATGAAAGATGTATATATATGATTTTTATTTAAAACTATCTAAAGAAAACCTTGAGTTTTTATCTTTAGAGCAAGTTATGCTAATGTTCATGAAACAGGTTCAATATGATTAAGGACAAAACCTTGTTTAATTCTTTTAGCCATAGCTTTGTTATCCGACCTTCAAATGAAGTGATCCCTAAGCCAATAGATTCCTAACACATTATGATATCTCTCCACCAAAATTGACAGTATTCTAAATTGGTTAGAAAAAGTTTGACTGAAGGAAATTGACGGAATCTGTTGGAATAGTATGAATTGGTGTTATTTTACTAAATATACTTCAGCATTTTAAATATATTTGGATTTGTAAGGTTCCAATTGAGATTATTTTTAATGTGGAGTAAACTAGAGACATAGGTTTACAAATTATATGAAGAAGTAGAATTCTAATTCAGCCTTTAAAATGTTCAATTTTTGGATGAAATTTGGGTATTCATTAGAAACGTAAGACAATGGGTAGCAAATGTTCTGAAGAAGTCAAATTGTAATTCCAGTTTAAGGTTTTCCAAAATCTGTTCGGAAGTTGTTGAAGAAATGTGTTTGCTCACGTTTTATGATGCCGAATGTTGGGCTCTGAAAGCGGGGTCCAACGATATCTTTAGGATGTCTAAAGAATGAGCATATTCTACATAATCTTGTCGATTGTAATTGACCTAGAACCATTTTATGAACTGGAGAAGTTAAATCAGAAATTTTATCCTCAAGGTGTGTGTTACCTCATTCACACCCTTAATAGCTCCATCCATCCTTTTCCCAAACTGTTGAGAATTTTTGACCATAATTGATATCAACTGTTTGGTTGCCTCAGGTGTTTTGTTTACTAGAGCTCCTCCATTAGCTGCATCGACCATATTTCGATCTATTGGCAATAGTCCTTCACAAAAGTACTGAATCAAAAGTTGATCAAGAATTTGATGTTGTGGACAACTGGCACATAGCTTCTTAAACCTTTCCCAATATTCATATAATGTTTCTTCTATAATTTGTCTTATCCCATATACCTCCTTTATGATATTCATCACTCTTGATGTAGGAAAGAACTTCTCCAAAAACATTCTTTTCATCTCATTCCACGTTGTCATTGAGTCCGGGGGAAGATAGTATAGCCAATCTTTTACCTTATCTTTCAATGAGAATGGAAAGGCCTTAAGATTAATTTGTTCTCCTGTCACCCCTTGTGGCGTCATTCCAGAACAAAACAACATGAAATTATTTCAAGTGTTTATGCAGATCTTCACTTGCAAGACCAAAAAAAATAGGCAATAAGTGAATGAAACCAGATTTCAATTTGAAATCTACCTTAACATCTGAAAATTGAATGCATAAAGGTTGTTGATTCAAATTTGGTGCCGTTAACTCCCTCAATGTTCTCGAGTTGAGATTTGCCATTTTTTTGTCCATTTCTTGAAAATTAGAGTCTTAATTGTTATATCTACTTCAACTTCTACGTTTGAAGGTGAATGATTGCTTCCTTACTGTCTCTTTTCTTAAATGATGCCCTGTCTTCTCAATTTCTGGATTATATTGCAATTTACCTATATAAGAAGCACGAGTCATACAAGGCAAAAGGTTAATAGTAACTGCAAAAAAAAAAGCAAAGAAATTAAGAAACTTGAAATAGTTCTCTAGCAATAGTGCCAAAATTTGGTCGGGTTGTTGAAGGCCCCAAAATAATATCGATTCTCTAAACTTTTGTAGTAGTTGTGGAACTAGGTCGAATCCCTAGAGAGCTGAATACTAGTTTATTAATTTCAAGCAATAAAATTAATTGGGTGGGGGGGTTTGATTAAATAACTGATTAACTAAAAATAAGATGAAAACAAATTAAATAAACTCAATTTAAATATATGAAAGTCAAGATTACCAAATTCCAATTCAAGGGAACGATCTCGTCCAATTGTAACATTGATCATAATTTTAAAAGGAATATTTTCATAATTCAAGTAGTTAGTCCGAAACATATTAGGGTAGTCGTAGAAAGTCTTAAATTTTCTAATTGGTTCAAACCCAAGATTCAAACCAAAACTTATCATCTATTGACTAGGTGTGATAACATTCCCTATCAAATAAATAATAGCAATAAGCTCCATAAAAAAGACTAAACCCTAAATTAAATAATCGAGATAACTGGAACTATTCAATTTAGTTTTCTTGTTTATCATAAGTTAAATATGAAAATTCATAAATAACTTATTTGCTACTTGTACCATTCCTTCATGAAAATTACAAATCATTTAATTCTTAGATAGTGATAGAATAATCAATATTAAGTTAAATTGTCAAATTAATAGAATATCAATCATTCATGAAATATAGGAACTTAAAACAAGAAATATTTGAATTAAACGTGAATACAATTTTGAAACGTAAAACCTCAAAAGGTTACAATTAGAGTATTGAATCCCCTTGAATCAGAACGATGAGTTTAATAACAAAAACAAAAGAAAAACTAAGAATTGGGAAAAAAGAAGGAATTGAGAACCTTTCTTTGTTGTTATGAGAAACATCCTTTTTATAATGTTTTCTAATCTAATCCTAATCTAGCTCTAACTTGGAAATATGTCTATCTAAAAAAAATTCAAAATCAAACCCCTTTATGACAGAGATAAGGCGAAGTCTTCCAACTGAATTCCAACTCTTCAAGTGATCAGCCTTATCCACTGTATCAATCTATTCACTTTATCCAAAATTTGTCATTATCATCAATAGAGTTCCAATTTGATGCAATCTCTACTTTTCATCTCCTAAAATAAAACAAACATTAATTTTAACATTTAAACACAAAAATAAATCTAAAACAAAGGAGATAATATCAAATAATTAGTCAAGATGAGATCTTATCAACGACCAAGAGGACAAGTATACATAAAAGTCAATGAGAGTTTTAAGAGGAGTACAAAATCAAAGATTATAAGTGCATATTTAAGAGAGCAAGGGGTATGCAGACAGAGGAATGTTTCTAGTATAACTTCATTTTATAACTACTGGAAATTTTTTTGTACCCAAATGCCAATTGCGGTATCGTCATGTAACTATTGGATGCTATAGTTAATGTTAATGACTGTGAGTAGCTTGGTGGGGAACATTTGATCTTAAGCCATCTTTGCAAGTATGCTTATAGATTCTAGCAAACTATAGAGGCCAAATTTGTTATACCTAGCATAGGTGGATGCGTATTTGTATTGTTGGTGAGCTATACGTCTTCAAAATTAAAATTTGTTAATTGATATATAAACCTGTATAGAATGTGTAATTAATTAAAAATTAATTTTTTACAAATATTTTATCTTGATAAGTTATTCATAATTGATTATTCAAGTTGCAAAAATTGCAAGGATTATAGCTTGGAATGATGTCAACATCAATTAGGAATTGGATTTTGATAGGGTCCTAGAGTAGGAGTATAAGAAGTTAAAGGTAATGTTATTGTTGGAAATTTATGGCAAAATTTGAATAAACTTTTTTTGAAGAAATTAATTGATTAATATATTTAATTATATTAGAGATAGAGGGTTGTTAAGAATAATAATTACCTTATAAAGCATCATGATGGTTGAAAAGTAGCGAAAAATTGTGCAAGGATTTATAGGAGGTAGTAGATATTATGTCCATAATTTTTAGTTTACGCATGAATTAACGACATGGGAAAAAAGAAGTATTAAACTATAAAAAGTTGTTGATGATGGATAATAATAATGAACAACTTGTCCCAAGGTATGAGGAGAATTTGATGATAAACATAAAATATAGAAGATGTCCTGAGGTAGGAGGAGACGTTGATGATAAAGAAAGATAAAGATGAGAATGTTAATAAACAAGAGGAGATAATAATTAAGGAGAAAATAAAAAAAAGCATTGAATACACTGGTATATATTGAAGATTCCTTCATTAGATTTACACTATAATTTTAATGAAATTTGATATTTTAGTTTAAATGTAGCCATTATTGATGAATGAGTGGGACCATAAGAAGATGCTGATGATAGGTGTTCAAGGGAACAAATAGAAATAATAAAAGATTAAAAAAATGGGCTTCAATGAAGAGGTAAAATTATATAGTTAAAATCCTAACCGAACAATTGTAATTATAGAAATGAATTTGATAAAAAGATATTTTATACCTTAAGAAATAAGTGTAAATATTCTGAGTGGACTAGAGGCAAAGGTTGGTGATGCTACAAACATAGAGTTAGTGCCATATAGGAAAAAATTATATCTTATAGGAGAGCTCCAACTTTTAAATATGTGTATGTTAAGCACCTTTAAAGAGAAGTTGGTTTAAAAAAAGGTAAGATAGTAATTTCTCTAGGATGAAATTAATATTGATACACAAATTGTTGTATATTATTTAACATTAACACATTTTTGATTAAAATGTTCTAATGGGTTTGGTGACAATGATATCATTCAAAAAGCTAGGTTTGGACTAACATTGAACAAAGTCCTTTCATGTTTTAAGCTTAGCCATTGCATAAGTAACTTGGAGGGTGACATTGTCCAAATTAATGAAAAAAATAAATTTTAATTTCCTTTATAACATTATGATTCTTTAGGTATACATTATGGTCTGATTAGCTGATAAATTGTTAGCAACTTTTCATTAATTTTGTTATTTAGAGTGTGATTCCTAGACTTCATCTAGGCAGATACATAACAAACTCAGATATTGCGATTAGTAAACTTAGCATCTTTGGTTGTGAAAAAGAAATAATAAATTTTATGTTGGAATTGAATTTGATGTTGTAATATTATTAGGTGGATAAAAACGAAATGTTGGAAGAAAATATGGGAAAATCACTATCTTCTATTGATTTCTCATATATTGTTTCCAAGTATGTGAGAATTATAAGCAAAGATTTGGACATGGGCATTAATGTTTACACGACTAGCTAGGTAAGTGTATTTGTTCTATTTGAATTAGGTAATGATTTAGGGTTGAATATATTTTTCTTGTAGTTTTTATCCCCATATTTCATAACTATTATTGGTGGTGTTACTGTGTTATAAGGAGGAGAGATTACGATATTCAAATCCAATCATGCAAAGGATGACATTAAAGAGAACCTAAGTGGAGCACTGATGGGTTGCAACATGTTGTTTGTACCATATTTTACTATATAAGATCTTATTTCATTATACCTAATGTAATAGAATATTGATTTAGGTTTGTAGGCATATGTATTATGGTAGGTGATGGTATCTTTCAATCTGTAATGCGATTAGAAATTTTTTTGGTCCATATTTTCTTTCTATTATGCAAGAGAATTCCTAATACAAGAGAACAACTTATAAAAGCCTTATGTTTTTCTCTATTTGAATGTAAAATTAAAATTTCCAATTAGACATTATTATTGAGTTGAATTATAGAGGTTAATTAACATTTTGGGTATGCATGTCTTTTTCTAAACAAAGTGATGACCGTAAGATTTACCTGTGATATGCCTTGGAATAATTTTATAGGGATTATGCATATAGATCATTTACTACAATAGGCTCATGTTTATAAATTGTGTGCACCATTTAGTATGTACTATATTGTTGCCAACATATATAATTTGTAGTGGAAGGAGATTGATTGAGACTCCAAAATACCTCTGTGATCAGGTGATGAAAAGTGATTTTAACTTTTTGCATTGTAAATACTTACCTCTTATAACCAAACTTCGAATAAAAATACACATATGAAACACTATTTAATGATTGTCTATAATGTAAGGATTATGTTGTGGATTGTTGTTTGACAATTAATGTAAGGATTATTCTGGAATTTTATTCTAATTTATTGATATTTCAAAATTCATGTACGTTCATTGTAAAGTGCTCATTTTAGGAATAATTTAAAAGGGCAATGCTTAGGAAATAATGTAACAGTATGATTTATCTTCATTAATATAATTTTCACAATTAAATATTATAACTAATAAAATAATTTAAATAATATGGAGTCAAATGTTAAAATACCACTTTAGATTGGCAAAACTAAAATCCTATAAAAAAATGTCCACCACTATGCTATAATATCACTCATCTCAAATAAGCGACAATGTTACTTTAATATGGAAATAACATAAATGAATATGAAGAATATCATGAATGAATATAAAGAATAACATAACTTAATGTAAATTATACCAGGACTCTATATGTCTAATCTTACACCTATTTATAAAAAGTATCAGGACTTTATATGTCTAATCTTACACCTATTTATAAAAAGTACCATCAATCATTAAAATTAAGAAACATGCATATTATCAAATACAAACACTATGAGTTAGTACAAAGAATACCATACCTCAACATAAGCTATACTAGGACTCAATATATTAAAGACTATGCCTATGTATAAAAATATCATCACTCATTAAAAATGAAACTTAATTTTAATATAAGAATATCATTACTGATTACAAAGAATACCATGTTTCAATAAAAATTATGCCACAGATTTATTCATTCCACACCATGCCTATCTACAAAAATACCACTAATCATTATAGATATATGACATCTTCACTTATCTGAAGGCACACAATAATATAAATGGTTTGTTATATGTTTATGTGTTAATAGTTATGATATAGAGAAATGAAAACAATTTATTCTACAATCATGTATCTAACCATGTTTATGTTAGATTTTTAAAGGACATTATAAATGTTATAGATTAGTACACTCTTATATAACAAATTGTTAACTACAAAGCTATAAGGTTAATCATGTTTATTGTAACATCACATAGCTTTGGGTTCTTTATTCAAACATAGGTATATAACATGCTCAAATTATGAAATTAATAAATTTCTCTAAAATCTTTTACACTTTTTATTTCCAATTCTTTTTATACCAAGTAAATTTTTAGAAAGATAAGTAAGAGACCTTCATTAAGCAAAGATAAGGCCATATTGAAGATTTGGGTAGCTCCACATATTAAACTCCAAGTATTCAAGGAGTTTGTATATCCTATACTACGTTTTAGCAATAAAGATGATTTAAAAAGATAACAAATCTTAATAAATAGACCTATTGAACGTAATAGACATATGCAAGTATATTCTTTATGCCATATTGGTTTGGAGTAGGAGGTATTAAGCATGGCAATGAAGGTAGGGTGGACTAGATTTTTTGTTATACTAGAAGATACATATACAGAGCTTACCCTAAAAATTTTATCAATATTGGAGTTAAAGAGGGATGTAGCCTGGGATAACCTTAATGGAATTACTTTTTAGATGGACAATAAGGATTTCTCCCTGTAAATTTTAAATTTTAACTTGTAATATAGGTTTTACTTACCCAAGTTTATGCAATCATTTTCTTATTGAATCTTTATAATTGGCCTTCTTAAATATAGATCTATACCTGTGGACTTTTGGCATTATATATCATATGGAACTTGTGGCTATAATCCAACTTTAACAAAGATTCTCTTATTAAATAGACAAAATTACTTATTTTTGGGCATTGAGCTATTGCTCAAATATTTTTTAGTAAAAGAAACTACAGAGGTGTTCATATTACTAAATTTGTTCAATCTGTGGTGTTGAAGGGTCTTTATTCCATTTTTTCCTTCTATTATGTAAATTATTTATATATTATGGTGAAGAGGAAATATGGGTTAATTTTTGGAAAGTCATCCTTAACACACCTAGTATGACCACTGGATGTTCATTATTATAATTTGATATTAATGTAATATGACATATAGGCTTATTGAAGAAGGTTAAATTGCGATATATATTAGTTATTAAAGAATTCGATGAGTTTTATATTAATAAGGTTAGGCTTGGCAATTGGTCATGAGCTACCTGGGCCTAACGAGCAATGACAAAATGACATCTTTTTGAATTTTTCTTTAAAAATAATAAGTTGGGCCCAACCCTAACCATTGCCATCCTTAGATAGGGTCAACATGGAAAATGATGAGCTTAAAAAGGAAATTAACTAGCCATTCACATCTACTTAGTAATATGAGGGGGAGAGGCTAGTATCACCTGAGAATGTTGATTCGTTGCTTTTATAGTCAATATACGAGAGTATCAAATTTATTAAAATACATTGTTGCATTAAGAGGCCATGTAAAAGTTAAGAGAACAAAGACAAACACCTAAAGAGATATAAGAACTCTAAGAGTATCAAAATGAGTAATTAAATTAGATGAAGCAATTAGTCATTTTTCCACCAATGTTGGAAATGAGTTACCACATATGCCCTTTCGTACTTTATATTCAATAGAGAAATACAAAGATAGAGCCTAAGATGATACCACTAGAAAATGAATCAAATTGAAAAAAAAAATCATATTGAACTATGGTTTCTCTCCTTATAACCCTTATGTATGAAAGATTCTTTAATTATGTGATGAAAATTTATTTTTTTTATGACGTAGTATTATTTATAAAATTGTTAATGGTATATCATAAAATTGCAATATGGAATCAATCCCCAAACTAGGAGACTCAATTGTATTAAATAGAAAGATTCAAATGTTACATTTATATAATTACATTAACAAGAATTTGAGAATTTTTTAAAAATAAAATTGATATGACTGCTTCTACAATCCCACAATTTCATTCTAATTAGACTTATAGCTAGATGAATCACTTTCAATCCCTTACTAAAAACTCCAATAAGGGTGTGTTTGTATAATTACTAGTTGACTATAAATATTATGAGTAAGAAAATCAGGCATATTAAATGCTGCAACTAATCACTGTAAGTACATTTAAATATCACCAGTCATTCATATTCAGAACCATGAATTAAAGCACATAGAAGTAAGATAAGGATAGAAGCCTTAATAAATAAGTAAATAGTATAAGATCAAGAACTAATCAATAACAACTATGAGAATACTTAAGGTAGAATCACTAATCTCATATAATTAGTATAAGCAAGGAAATATTCTAGTATATTCCTAAAAATGAAGGTTAAGACACACAAATAAGATTGTATAAAATGTTTGAAATAAAGAAAATCACATGACTATAATAGTGAAATATTGCAAATGGAAAATGAATGTATTAGATTACACAAAGCTTTGTATGGTGAATCATCTAACAATAATGTATTTGGTTTATTGAAATCTCCAAAATTCCATGAAAGAGAAGGGTTGCACTTTATCTATATTTTTTTTACAGTTCCTTAAAAAATAAAGGTTTTTTCTTATTCCCAACAGTCGTGTAACCTATAACAGTCTAGTGAGATTGATCATATAAAGGAATAAAAATGATGAACCAGAAAGAGTTTGCATTAGATCAATTCAATAAATGAGGACCATTGTAAAAACACAAGGTTTTTCTATCCTAAAGTATCATTATCACCAATAAAAGGCTCATAAATAGGGTGAAAAATATATAACAAATTCACTCATTATACAAAGTTACCCAACAAAATAGTAACTTCCTTTTCAAATCTCCAAATAAAAAATTAGTCAATATATTTGAATTTATCTTGCCCATTAGACATGTAATAAACTTTAATTGAAATTAGATGTCATTGTGGTTTATATACATGATACGAAGTATGGATAATATGAAATCAAGTACATTTAGATGATCATTTTGTCATAGATAGAATAATACTTTGTTCTTAATGACTAAATTTTAACATTAAATTTCTATAAGCAAAACTGGACAAAATTATCAAAGAAAGACCTCTTGAAAGCTAAAGATAAAAATACAAAATATTTTCAAATAAATTATTAAACTAGAAATATCATGAAATGATAATTTAACCAACCATATTTTGATGTCACCTAATATTTTTTTAAATAATTACGCTAACCTTATATATGTAAGGAGCACATGCAACAATATTACTTAAATGGATGTTCACGTAAGGTATTAGCATTTATTTTTGAACATATAAGGTAAATTTACCCCTTGGTAGTTCTACGTTTAAGTTTAATCAGCGTTTGTTTAAAGCCATGAATCACCCCTAATAGACCTAATCATTTTTGGATTATTTCTCTCTTCATCTCTATGTGCATTCTTCTTCTTTTTTTATTATTCTCCTTTCCCTTTCATTTATTGGTGTTTCTAGATATCCCAATTTGACATTTCTTATTTTTCTTCTTCTTTTCTTCATTTTTGGTAGTGTTTTCAATTCTCCCAAATTGACATTGCTTATTTTTCTTCTTCTCTTCTCTTTCTTTATTATAGTTTCTAATTTTCCCAAATTTGTCGCTCATTTTTTTCTCTACTCCTTCTTTGAATAATTATCAACGTTTTTCACTGGTAAATAATCCTTTGATAGATCCAATCCTTTATGTTGGATTATTTCCTTAAATACTATATATCCACTCTGTAATATATTTAGTGTTCTCTTGATCCTGCCATATTGTATTTCTAATTGTTTTCCTTCAACATCTTCCCTCATATTACAAGAATTACCCATTGTAGAATCTTTAGAGATAAGGGTTTCTTAGCACCTGAGAAAGTGAAGTGAAGTGAAGTGAAAGGTGAGACAATAGGGAGACGTAAAATTAGAGTTAGACTGAGACATTTTTTTAGTGCAAAAGATAACTTACTAATAAAATTTGAAAGTATAAAAAAACTAGCACCTTTACTTAATTATTTTTTAAGAAAATAAATGAATTGATTGAAAAGAACATATTATAACTTTTAAGCTCTCAAAAATAAAATAGAAAGCTAAAATATAAGGTTTTCAAAACCTAAGATAGTAATTGAAAGTTATTATCCCCATCTATATCCTAAAATTAATGGAATTACATATTATAAACATTACAAGGGTATGTTGTAGCATATATTAAATCATTCATCTTTAGGTTTACTCTTGAGCATCCATTTACTATTAGCAAGTGGAAAAAGGAACCAAATGCTATTTGAAAGATTGTTTTAATCTCCTTTAGTAACACCTCTTCCTTTTATAAAACCATTTTACTATTTCTGTATGGTCATAGCTAGAGACGTTAAAACTACAAATGGATTGGATTTTATTTTGTATTGCAACTGCAAATTCACAATTAAATAATAGGTAAAGTAAGGACAAGTTTTATGAAACCAATTTATCCAAAGTAGCAAGTGTTTTCTAGAAAAATAGCTATATAATGAAGGAGACCTTTAGAAGCATTTTCTTATTTCATATAGTATTAAACCAAGCTAGTTTTTAATTGTGAGGTTTTAACAACTCCTTATAAAAGGGTAGCTAAAATTATCTAAATGGTGTTTTGGCCATAATAGGAGTCCTCTGTTTTAATGTTTGGGGTTGTAACCTAGGACAATATGGCAAGTAGGAGATTGCTCAACAAAAACAACTTGACCACTCATTATTATTAATGATTATATTCACCTTGGAGTTCTTTGGAATGAGATGTAATAAATGAGGCATCAGATTGGTTTTATCCAAAGGTTCTATTTTGCTTCAATTATATAATCATAAAGGAACTTCATGTCCTTTAGTAAATATACATTTGATATTTTTAGAGAGAAGATCTCCCATCTTAAGTAATTAAGATGTAAAGCACGAAGTACTGGGATTAGATTTCATTTCCTAAAAGCTTCTTCCCTTAAAATATTAGGAGTGAACCCACTTGAATTAAAGGGACTCTTTTCTTGTTAGGATTCTCTAGATTCTCTTAGCTAACAAAACCTTATTAATTTGTTTATTTGTAAGGATACTAAGACCTCCTTTAACTTTATCTAAATAGACTTCAACCTAATTCACTTTGGTTAAGAATTTGTTACCACAAGCCCTAGACCATATTAAGCTTCTTATCATCTTTTCTATAGCATTAATTAGGCCTTTAGAGATAAAAATGTGAGAGGACTAATAGGTATGTAGGGATCCAAGAAGAAAGTTGAACAGTTGTATTCTTATAGTAAAAGATGAGGATTTGTTACAAAGATAAGGATTTATTGCACTAATTACTTTTTCTTCTTTATATCTTATCTAGAAGAGGAATGTAATACTTTTGATGCAACCTCTTAGTTGAAATAGGCAAGCCTAGTTAGGTGAAGAGAGCATCCATAAGTTGATGTTTAGAAAAAGTAGAAATCCAACTTGCAAGATTCTTAGCTTTTGCTAAAACTATCATATGGCATTTGTGTTTATTGACAAAGAGGCAAAATAATTCCTTAAAAATGTGAAGTGATACCATGAATGCTAATTGATATGTCATCAAAAAAAGAGAAGCTAAAAAGCCTAAGCTTATTATGTGCTATGAAACTTGAAGCTTGCATCGAGCTTAATATTATGATCCATTAACCTTAAAAGTGATTCTATATAAAGGATAAATAAATAAGGAGATAATGAATCACATTGTCTCATTCATATCCCTTCTTTATTCAAATTGGTTGGCTCTACATTGACCAATGCACAATAAATAGTGGTTAAGATATATTTCTCTATACATATTATAAACAATATAGGGAAACTAAGTGCCACCAATATGTGTATTATGAAACTGTAAATTATGGAATCCAAGGGCTTATAAAAGTCAACTTGTATTGCACAATTCTTGATAGAGTCTTTCCTATTATACATTTTGAATAACTCTTAAGCTATTAATAAATTGTCATTGATTAACCTACTATGAAAACACCTTAAGACTTGTTAATTAGTGGAGTCAAGACATTTTTCATCCTATAAGCCAATAATTTAACAATGATCTTATATAAGGTTTTGCAAATAAAGATAGGTCTTTAGTCTTGGATTATACTTTGACGTAGAGTTTTAGAAATTAGAAAGATAAATATCTTATTGATCTTCTTAAGCATTTCCTCTTTTTCAAAGAATTTTAGTATTGCATCAATGACTATCCTATTAATAAGATGTCATAGTTTATCAAAGAAACAATCGTTTAATCCATCAAGGCCAAGAGACTTATCTATGCTACTTATGTTAAGCTCAATAATAACTTCTCACAACTTGCTTGTTAAAGGGTTTGAAAAGATCATTAATAACTTCCTCAAAAAAATGGTTAATGATAAAAGATCTTAGAAGCTAAACTAAAAAACAACCATCAGTGTGGGAGTCAAGAGTAATGAAGTAATCAATGGCTTCCTATCTCATGTCAGATTGGGTGAGAGCTAGTTTACAATTATGTTTTTGTAAAGAAGTGATTCTATTTATATTTCTCCTGTAACACCGGACTTTCTGAGCCCTTTTGTGTTGTTCTGTATTTGGAGATACTACTGTATATTGATATACACATGATTGTATATGAGTT
>JANSVA010000008.1:25088506-25127552 GCA_025504915.1 Erythroxylum reticulatum | reverse complement strand
ATGAGTCATATATGCTACGTGTATGTTTTCTCTTTTGGCTTAGAGTCACAACAAGGTTTCATTTTATCGGTTGGACCGATAAATAAAGACATGATGCCTTACTAAATAAAGACATGATGCCTTACTAAATAAAGGATACTAAAATGTTGTATATGATTTTTGTAATTGGTGAGGAAACGATTGGCTAATCGTGTGCTGGGCATAACTGATAATGATTAAGCGACCCCCGTACCCTTGACGCTAGTACATTAAAGTTGAGTCACTGTATCGAAACCTTTCTACAGGACTTGCGGGTGATTCCACACCTAGGGTCTAGACATCGATGAGGTCATCACCTAGGATTATGACGCTCTTGTCGACTGTAGTCCGGACTCACCACGGATGAAAGTCGAGCCAACACTGATAATTGGTGGGTGTGTACATTAGTTTGGTTGACTAGTGGTGTCACACATGATTATTTTGGCTTATTCTGATATTTATTTTCTGATGAGATTTGATTTATACATCTGATGGTTTTATGGATTTGTTTATTGGAACTGGAACTTATGTTCACCGGATGGGTGATTAATAGATTGGGCCTATATGGTTCCTGACCAGTATACATTAAGTCATATGCTGGGCTTATGTGTTTTTGTATACGTGATATATTCACTTCATAGGTTATCTACATCGTGGTGGTATGAAGCAATTTTATCTATGATATATGTTCTTCCTACTCACTGAGTACCTAGTGTACTCATCCCCCTCCGCTTTCCAACCATGTAGGTTAATTTAGTGAGTTTGAAGCTCTGAGTGGATCATGTGGTCTTTTAACATTTACAGGGTATTACTATATGTGGGTAGTTTCTTATTTTGTACTTTTATTGTCTAGTGGCTCATGAACTGTGTTTATGTAGTTATGCTTATGACTTTGTAAGTTAACTTTTGACTGTTTGGTGTTTATAAATGATTTTATGTATGAATTTTCAATACTGCTGTTGAAATTGGCTTGAGTGGACTAAAGAGTCCTGAAGTTGTGGTTGGATGTGAATATAGAAGTGTGTTTAAAATCGTTTGCAGGTTTTGGAAATTTTAAAATACAATTGTTATGTTGCTAAAATTTTTCAAAAAAAAAGAGAAAAAGGGATATTTCGGTTAGCCTTACATAGTCGGATTAAGGATACTGCGAATCTCCTTAGCCCGAGTATGTGGCGATTGTCATGGGCCTGATGTGGTACTGAGTCGTGACATCTCCTAGCACAGATGGCTTTGTGGAAGAATATTTTGTTTTTAATCTTCTCTTTTAAACCATTATACCCTTGACCTTTGTTTAATCAAAGGATTATGCACTTCAACAACTTTTGTATATAAGTTTATAGCAATTCTCTGTTAAAATTGCATATTAGAATGCTTAAGCTACTTGTAGAGCTCTTTTAAAATCCAATTAAGATTATATTCATCTTTCGAGATGGCTAGTTGAGTGTTATTGCATTTATTCTTGTTTAGATCTTTGAGGCACTTTTTATCGTGTTTAACTTCCTTATATATATGAAAGATTTTTTACCTTTGAAATTTGAAGGAAGACCCCTGACAACTGCATCCTCGAAATCCTCAGCTTTAACTAAGAATATGTTTAATAAAAAAGGAATTCTTTTGGGCTGGCTTGATGAAAAATTTTGAATTTATTATTTGAAAAGAAAGGGTTCATAAATCTAGCTTTATCTTTTTAGGATTTTAAAAACCAATCTTAATTAACTAAGACTCTAATAAGCGTTTTTCTAACGAGCCAACTTCCATCGTGCTAGTTGCTTTAAGTATAAAAGTTATCTTGAAACTTAAGGTTCGTAACTTCTATATAGTTAACATAGCCACTAAATTCATTGTTAGTCTTTTAAGCAAATGTTACCCTCTCCTTTAGTGATTTGGAGACTATAGTTAAAGTCCCCTAAGATAATCTATGGTGAGTCAATAGAGGAGAAAGTCTTCCTAAGACTTTCCCATAACAAGTTCCTTTTAAAAGCATGATTGACTTTATGAATGAAGGATACAAAGAATTTGGTGTTCTCCTAAATCAATAAGACTAAAAGATGTATAGTTTGACTAGAAGAGAAGATAAGCGAAGTACCTATTTTGCTCGATTCATAGGCATTGGTAATAAGACCGTTTTCATTATATTGGTAATTTGTAAGAATAAGTTAATGTTTCTTCAAAAATTATAACTTCTTAAATTTATCTTCCATAAGCTTAGTTTCCAAAAGGCCTATAAGGATAGGCTTTATTTCATAAATAAATTCCCATAAGAACTAATACCTCTTACATTTTAAGATAGTATAGACATTAGACGGAGTTTTGGCTCTCTACATCCTTGGTTCTCTTTTCACTAGATTTTCTTCTATTTTCTAGTGTAAAACCATCCAATGCAACAATTTGGTCCACTTGTAATACTATAATACTTTTACTTGAGGATGAGGGATCTATTGAGAAGATAGGACAAGATAGCACTTATCGTCCCACTTTATTAGGAACTTCTAGGGAATTGTTTTTCTTTTCTAAACCAGGCTCCAGTGAACTTGCATTTGCATCCTCCATTAGTAGGATACCCTAATTAAGCCCTCTATAAGTATTTCTCTGTGTCTAAGCCTCAATAATGGAATCATTTAATGTAAATGTTGCTACATCTTAATAATCCTACGGATCCTTATATATCCAATCCTTTTCTTAGAACTAGTGGCTTCAACCATAAATATAGGATTTCCTATGAAGCTAGATAAGTAGCCTAATCCATTTATGGAACAATATTCTATTGGAACATTATATATGTTTATCGATATGGGGATCAATAGTTGACACTATCCAAATGAATATTAGGTTTGTGATAAATGCTTAATAAACCATATTTTTAACCCTATATTTATTACATTTTGCTTGTTTTATTTAAAGTTTTTATTTTTGATTTTTGTATCTAATTCATTTTAATCATAATTTTAGGTTGTCGTTAACTTACTCAAAGCAAAAAGAATGAATTGGGACAAGTTTGAGGCAATTTAAAGATGTTTTGACCAAGTCATAAAGAAGATCTTTGGACACGCTGGTGTACGTGGACACACTTGTGTCTATACAAACAAACCCACATTGACATGTTTCATGCATGCAATATATGATGGTTATGTGGTCCCAGATATTGTCATGGTCCTTAGACATGCCTGTGTCCTATATCTGTGTGCAAATTTTGAGCTTCTAATCGACACGATCATTTTATACAATCATATAGGTGAGCATGTGCCATATAAAGAAAAGAGGCAAGAGAAAGGCTCGAGAAAACATGAATTGATGGCATAAGATGATAGAAAGCATAAAGAAAAAGAAAGAAACATAGTTTTTAAGTGGATTACCAACGATCTAAAGTGGATTTTATCTAAGATTAAAAGGGACTTCATCATGTTTCTTTTAATTTTACAGATTTCCTTTAGTTTAATGTTATGTCTTTTATGATCAGGAACTAAACCTTTGTTGGTACTTGGATTAGATGAACCCCAGGATATACCTTATGGTTATTTAATTTTAAATTAATTCGTTCTTTAGTTTTATTAAGATTCATTTATGTTTTATTAATTATTCTTGAATTAATATTGCTAGTATGCTGATTCATGTATGATTTAATGGAACTAAGATTGATAAATCCTTTCATATGAATATAACTACCGTAAGTGAAAGGATTTACATGTAAACCTAGAAATAGGTCAATATAAATCTTTTGGATTAGAGTCAAACCTAATAAAGGAATTCACAAATCAATTAAGCAATCTTACGGGTTTTAAATAGAAAGAGATTTCTATTAATCAATTGAGGATTAGATGTTAATAATATTCAGAAAGATATTAGCATAATTCAGAAATTTCTATGGTCTTATAATCTACTTATTAAATTGAATAGTGAAATCATGATTGTATGAGAAGTCCTGGTGAGATTCAAATTCTAGGTGCCACTACTTCTTTGATTATTTCTTAGTTAAACATTCATTTTATTTAGTTTATTATGATTACTTATTTAGCTTTTACTTTAAAATTTAAATTTGATTAATGATAAACATCATAATTTATTAGATTAGATAATAGAAACATGGTAAGTACTAGTAATTTTTGTACTTGTGGGATCGACCTCTACTCGTTAGTGCTAGTTACAACTACACCGTGTGCTGTAGTTAAGAAAAGTTGCATAAACATCAATCAAGTTTTTTATTCATTATCAAAGACTATAATATTAGGATAACTTAAGTTTTATTAATCTATTCATTTTATTTTTATGTTTATTTGTTTGTCCTTATAACTCTTTTTCTTGATCATGTTTTTGTGGCTTATTTGGAGGATTTAGGTAATCATTATTATATCTACCAAACACAATGGAAGGATGGAGAAGACATTATTCTCATGGGGACTATGCATGCCATCACTTATGACAGCTTTGAAAGCTTAGAATGAGAGGTACGATGACATATATTCGAAAGCTTAATCAATATCCATGATGTGCTATAACATTTATGGTGGTAACCACCCCAATCGTGAACGTCAAGTATTAGATTATATTTGGAAACAACTAATTTACATGGAGAACTAGCCTCAAGATACCTCTTACAAGAATATTTATAATCTAGAGTAGAGCAATTATTATGATTGTAGATGGAATGATTACGATTCATTTGGATTTATACAATAATAACAAGAAGAGGAGTATTAATGTATTAAGGACTTATGAAATTCATTACTTCAAATAAGGATACCCTTTATAAAATCAAAGAGCTATGTGTTTTATTTACATAAAATGGGTTTAATTTAAGAGAACGTGTGATTACAATAACTTTATAGAATGGAGAAGAGCTAGAGGTTGAAGAAAAGGATGAAGTTGCAATTCAAGAAGAGAAGGAAGAGGAATTAAGGAAGATGGCGAGGAGGAGCCAAATAAGGAGGATATCAAGGAATTATCAACAGTCATCTTAAGTATAGATGGATCCTATTTCTCTTAAAATAAACTACTAGAGTCAATCAAAGATCTAGAGGGTTTTATTATTCCTTGTCATATTAACAGTTTGTTATTAAAAAAAGGCATTGATGGATTTACTTAGTTATATTAATTTGATACCTTATATCTTTATTATATTGCAACATATGCGATATTTACAGCCTAATGAACCCTAATATAGGAAAATAGTTGGAAGCAATTAGTTTCTTATATATCTAGGTTAAAGCACTTATTGAGAAGTCTACCTAAAAGACTCATAAAGAAGTAGCTAGTTAGGAGGCAACCCAATAATTACGTGTTTTGTATTGATTGAGTACGTTGTAGGATTTTTGTTAGTAGTTTACTTATTTTCATAATTTTAGTTTGGTGGTCTTAATTTAGTTACCTAAGATTTTGATGGAATTCCACAAGCTATAAAGGTAACATCACACTTTACATTAAAGTTAGAAGATTTTACTGATACTAGATCGATGTTAATAACATTATATCAGTCTAGAAATATTTTACTATTAGAGTAGTATTAGTTATCCTTACTTTTTACCATTATTCTTTATATATTTTTATTTTTTTATATGTTTTGTACATTAAGGACAATGTATGACTTAAGCATGGAGGAGAGACTTAGCAGACAAACTTGTTAATTTTGTTATAATTATCTTAATAATGAATCATTTGGAATTTTTTTTAAGAAGATGTTGATCAAGATGATTAATTATGAGTTTGGTTGCAATTGTGATTTTATTTATTTAGGAAAATAGTCATAAGTTTTAGTGATTAATTTGATTTCAATTTAGTTCATTAATTTTAAGAATGGATAATTGATTTGCGTTATCATACTTTATGTATAATTTGTACTTACATTGAGTTACATGTGATTTCTTTTTTTAGCATTTTTATTACTCCATATATAAAAGCAAGAAAATAATAGTATGTGAATAAATAAACATAAATAATTTCACTCTATTGGCTTTTTACCAATAAAAAGATGCTAGTATCTATTTAAGATAGTGACCTAGCTGAGTAACTAAGGTTATTTATAATAAGGTGTTTACTCTTACATCAAAATGCTAGGTGAAATTTCAAATAAACTTTAAAAGGTTTTTTTTAATTATCGTTTCCAATAAGGGGTATGAAAATAAATGTTTAAAGGTTTTAGCATTTTTCTCATTCATGTTCACTTTATGCATTAAGTGGTGTGAATTGAGTTGAAATTTAAAGATTTATGGAGTGAATTAGATTAATTTATAAATTGATGCAAGTAATTAAGTATTTATTTGGAATGTTAAAGGTTGTTGAATGACCCTCTAAAAGGGAAAATTATTAGAAAGGTCATTTGAGAAAAGCAATCTTATTTTGTATGACTTCTTGAAACTAAAATAATACAGCCTCATATACAGAATTGCCCAAGGATTTTAGTTGTTGAATGGAAAATCCTCTCCTATCATGGTTACCACTATAATGGAAAGGTCGTATGTGCTTACATTCCATATAAAATCATAATCTAACTTAGGAATCAAATCAAATTTTACATCTGAAATGCTAACTCCATAGAGTGTGACTAAGTTTGAACTGACTATGATTTATGCCTCAAAATTCTTGTTTCAAAGAGCTAAACTCTTGAAGATATTAAAGCCATACATACTGGAATAATTGATCATTGGGTGATAACTAGAGATTTTAACTGCATCTTATCTCCACTGGAAGCAGAAGTAGGTAGAACTCATTATATAGGCACTTGTAGGGAGCTCATATAATTGGTGCAGAAAGTTGTTCAAGAGGATCTAAGTTATATAGGTCAATTTTTTTACCTAGAATAATAAATAGCAAGGAGATTTGCTAATCAGAAAAAAGCTAGATAAAGGGATGGTAAATTAATATTGGCTCAAACAATTCCCACATTCTTATGCTCATTTTGGTGATAAGATTTGTTTTGATCATTTTTTAATATAGATCTTGAGTTTTTATCCCTATAAAACACCATAAGCTCCTTTTAGATTCTTTAATGGCTTAATACATAGATTGAACTTCCAGGAATTGGTGCTTGTAAAATGGAGTATAGAAGTCAAACGTTATAAAGCTTTTCATATTATAAAGAAACTCAAACTTGTTAAGGTTGCAACTAAGAAGTTTGCTGAAGAATAGACTAAAGGAGTATTAAAAGCTAAAACAATATAAGAACAAACTAAAGGAGTATTAAAAGCTAAAAAAAATTTAAAACTTGCTCAAGATAATTGCTATAAACATCCTTATAACAATGCTGTGAGAATACTAGAGAATCAAAAATTGAAGGAGTACTAGGAGGATTTATCCTTGCAAAATTCCATTCTAAAATAGAATTTAAGGATCAATTGGTTAAGGGATGGAGATACTAACACCAAATTCTTCCACTTTTTAACCAGAAGAAATAAAAACAAGATAAAGCTATATGATAATAATGGGGTCTTACAAACGGATTAGGAAAAGTTGTAGGGAATTGCTTTAGATTTCTTCACTAATCTGATGGGATCTAAAGACAACAATATCCTAGGGAATTCAACTCTATCAGATATTTTGAGAAATTTGTCAGTTAAGGGATGAAGGAATACGTGGTGTCTCCCATCACACAACAGGAGATTAAAAATGTTCTATTTGATTGGCGTCCATCTAAAGCACCAAGACGTGATGGATATTCTACTTGTTTCTTCCAGGAGACTTGGGATATCATTAGTAAACTATTCAATAAAACTATGTAGGAATTTTTTTGATCTAATATGTTGAAGGAAATGAACCAAAGATTTATGTCTTATTCCTAAGAAGCAGAATCCCTCATCCATGGTGGATTACATGCCTATATCTTGCTATTTATAAGTAATCGTAAAGATTTTACAAACAGATTAAAGCTAGCTTTAAAGGATTCCATTGATCCTACTCAAGGAGCATTTGTTATTGGGAGATCAATAGGAGATAACATATTGCTCATATAGGAATTAACGAAAAAACTACACCTCAAGTACAACTATCAAAAGTTGTTCATTCAAAATTGATTTCTTCAAATCTTTTGATACCATCATATGGAAGTTTGTTGAATCTTTCTCATTTGCTCTTAGATTCCTAGAGCAATTTGTTAAATGGATAATGGAATGCATCAGAAAAACTTCCTTCAGCATTCTTATTAATGGAGTTCCTAATTAAATCTTTAGAAATACCAGGGAATAACGTAAGGGAATCCTCTCTTCCTTTATTCACACTGGTTATAGAAGCTTTATCTAGGATAATCAACAAACTCATCTCTTGTAATGGCATATTCTAACACCATCATAGATGTAAAGAGTTGAGGATCACATATTTGATATTTGCTTATGATTTTATGCTATTATGTGGTCTAACTTCCAATCCATTAAAATAATCTTAGGCATTATGGAGTTATTCTTAGCTTGTTCTAGATTGAAGTTTAATGCTAATTAAAGTAATATGTTCATTTCTTCTAATGTGAGGAATCAATCTGAATTGAGCAAAAGATTTGGCTACAGAATTTAATCTCCACCATTCAAATATCTTGGCATTCTTATTACTATTGCTAAGCAAAAATTTAAAGACTACATTCCTCTAATTGAATGCTATAAAGAAATAATCAATTTTTAGCAAAATAAGTTTTTATCATTTGTTGTTAAGCTTACTCTAACCAATTTTTTTCCTGAATAGTCTATATGTCCATTAAAGTGCTCATTTAATTCTTCTGAAGAGAGTCATCAAGGAGATTGAGAGGAGTATCAAAGCTTTCTTATAGTCTGGTAAGGCACAAACTTCAAAAGGGGAAAAGGTTAAATGGGAGGAAGATATTTATCCCAAAGAAGATGGGGGGTTGGAATTGTCCCTATTTATTTTATGAAACAAATCCTTTTAATTAAAAGGATTTGGAGATTATACTTTAATAACAGAGCAATAGGAATCAAACATATTAATGAAATTTACCTAAAAAAACTAGAATGTATGGTAGTTGGAAATAAATAGGGAACACTCTTGGTACTTCTCATGTATGCTGAAATTGAGAAACCTCTTATAACCTTGGATTAAGCACAAGTTGGGGATGGTGAGAAAATTTGGTTATGGCATGACAACTAGAATGCTCACTCTCCATTATTCAAGAGAAATGATCTCCTACACTTAAGGAATATAATTCTTTTAGATGCTAAAGTTTCCTCACTCATACATTATAGAGTTTGTCATTGCAACTATAGAGGCTCCTCTTAACTTTCAAATTATCTATCTCAACTTCATCATTTGTATAAAGGCAATATAATCATTTGAGTAGCATATACCAAAGGGTATTTCACTAGTTACTTTTGCTATAAAATTTACATAACTAACTTGGAGAATGTATCATGGTATGAAATACTATGGACACAAACTTTTAACCCTAAAGCTTCCTTGATCAACTGACTAGTTACAAAAAACAGGATCAGAACTAAGGATAGGTGGTTTGGCTCCTATGATCCTATTTGTGTCTTATGCAAAGAAGATGAGGAAGATAGGAATCATCCCTTTTTACAATGCATGTTCTATAAAGTTATTTGGAATATATTGTTGTATCTTTTAATGAAGCACTGTCAAGCATATGAATGGAATAGAGTCATGGCATACGTTACCAAAAAGGTTAGGAACTCAAACAAAATGGTGAGTACTCAAAACTAATTTTGTTTCAACAATATATTCAATATGGAGAGAAATAAATAACATATTATACAAAGGGGAAACCACTGGAAAACATCAACTAGTCGATTACACTATAAACTAGATCTAAGAGATCATGATAGCAAGGAATGCGCAGCAAAGCAACTCACACTAGGCATGAAGCTTAGATGGAATCTTTGATAACTTGTAACTTTGTTTTAAAGATTATTGTACTAAACTATAACTAGTTTGTAAATGGTCTTAAGATAAGTAAATGCTTAAGTATAGCAGAGTTTGATAATTGCTTAATAGACCATATTTTTAGTCCTATGTTCAATACATTTTGCTTATTTATTTGAAAACTTTTATTACTATTTTCGGTACTTAATTTAGTTTGTAATTCAATAACTTGGAGTAAAAGCAAAAAAATTAAGACAAGTTTGGGAGTTCAAAGGTATTTTGACTAAGTTATGAATAACTTAAAAATGCATATTTCTTTAGAGACACCTGTGTCTGTACAAACATGACTATATTGTCATGTTTCATATAAAATAAGATGAATATATGATTTTAGATAGTTACACAATCCCTATATATGCCCACTTATGCCTATATATATATTTGAGCCTTTACTCATGCTAAATTTCATAGTTTCATGATTTCTAATCAACATTATCATTCTACATGACCATGAGGGTGACCGTGTGCCACCCAAAACCATAGTTTTTAAGTTATAAAAAGGAAAATAAGAGAAGTTAAAGAGAGGCTCCAGAAAACACAAATTAATGACTAGTACAATAGAAAGAATGAAGAATAAGCAGGAAACATATTTTAGAGTGGATTACCATTGATCTAAAGTAGATTTCATGAAGATTAAAAAGGATTTCATCGTATTTCTTTTGATTTTCTGGTTTTCCTTTAAAGTTAATGTTATGTCTTCTATTATTAGGAACTAAAACTTAGTTGATATACTTAGATATCAGCTAAGTTTAAATAAACCCCAGGATAAACCTTATAGTGATTTTATTTTAACCTAATTCATTCTTTAGTTTTATTGATATTCAATTATGTATTCTTAATTATTCTCAAATTAATATTGCTATCAAGTTGATTTATGTATGTTTTCATAAAATTTAGATTAAGAAATCCTTTTATGTGAATGGATTTACCATAATTGGAAGGAGTTATATGTAAACGTCAATTTTGATCCATACAAATCTTCTAAATTAGAGTTAAACTTAATAGAGAAATTCACAAATTAATTAAAGCAATCTTAGGGCTTTTAACTAGAAAGAGATTTTAGTTATTCAATAAAGGATTAGATGTTAATAGTCTTGACAAAGATATTAGCATAATTGAGGAATTTTTATGGTCCAATAAACTATAGATTAAATTAAGTAATGAAATCACAATTGTATGAGAAGTCCTAGGGAGATTCAAAGTCCAGGTACCACCGTCCTTTTTTATTATTTCTTGATTTAATCTTCGTTATATTTGTCAATAGTATTGATTTAGTTTAGTTGATTACTTTAAATTTTGAATTTGATTAAGCATAAGCACAATAACTTGTTATACTAGATAATAGAATGATAGTAAGTATTACTAGTTCTAGTCCATATAGGATTAACTCGTGCTCACCAGTGTTTGCTACAACTATATTGTATGCTTATTGTTAAAACTAGATTGCATCAACATCAATAAGTTTCCATAGCTGCAAAAGGATATGCATGCTATTGAAATGCCAAGGTTAAACTTTTATCACTATCATTGCATCTAAATTCGAATGGAAAGTAAAGACAAACATATTTTCTTCATTAAGAAGAACATCCTTTAAACCCATACCATTCTAGTGTTTAGTGGCCTAAGCATTTATTGGCAGGAAAGATAGACATTTCCCTATAAAGAAACCAACTATAGTTGAAAGCAGTTGCTTCCACCTTTCCTATGTATCTTCAAATGTAGAACCAAAGTAGAGATCCCCATCTAAAATAAAAGGGAAAGCAACAGTAGAGAGAAACCTTAGAAGATTCACTAACAATATTCTTACAACTAATGTAAAAATTCATACTTAGAGAGGAAGGATTTGAGTGCTTTGAGGAGAAGAAGGCTTAGAAGGAGCAAAATGGGCTGAGGAAGTCAGTGAGGCAAATAATTGAGCTACTTGTTTCAAATCTTAGAGAAGGAAGTTGAGTTAGAGGGGATTTGAGAGGTAACTTAATGTGTAAAAGAGAAGAGGCCTTAAGAAGGAGGGAGACTAGAAGAATTAGGAGAGGTGGAGGGAGGATAAAAGATAGTATTAGAGATAAAAACATAAAAGGGAGGAGAACTTATGGGCAAAAGAGGCAAGATTCCAAGACTAAGGTTATTAGTCTATAGAGAAAATATTACTATAGTAGGAACAACTGAACATGGGACAAAGGAAACTTCAAATTTTCAATCTAAAAACAATAAGAGAAAAATGTAGGAGGAATAAAAAAAAAGAGAGATAAAAATGCCTTTAACTAAGAAAGAATCAGAGGTAGTTTGCAGAGGATATGAAGAGGAGGAACTAAATGAGTCGAGGAAGAAGGAACAAGAAAGGGAAAGGAGAATACGAAAACTAAACCTAGTAGAAGGAGATTATTTTGGAAGCAAAAAGGGATGTGGAACTAAGATAAGTAAAGGAAGCCAAGGAAAGCAAATTTGATAAATATTTCAAGTTTACTTAATTGTGTAAATATGATATATGAGTAAAAGCAACAATACATGTTCTTACAAATAATACCATCACTTAACACAAATAATACCATATCTGGACATAAAATATAATCACAATTAAAAAATATTCTAGAACCTTTACTTTAAATTGTAAATAACACATCAAAGTACAAATAATACTATAATTAAATTAAACTAATACAATTACTGAAAACAAACAGTACCATGAATCCTTACTAATAATAATAGTTTCCAAATATCCCATTTTGTTATATAATATATTAATTTAAATAAAAAATTAGGAAACATTTACATATAAGTCAATCATATAAATCATGACAAGAAATCAAGTGCATGACATCAATTCACATATAAGTCGCATTAATATTATGTCATTTAAAGATTCCCTAAAGACTGTAGAATCATGATGAATTTAAGAAATCACAAATTCTTATTTGAAGTAAAGGAAGAACACTCGATATACCTAACATAGAGAATAGTCGATAATTGTATTTAAGAGTATATTCCTTATCATATTTTTAGTTTCTATAAGAAATATACCTAACATACACACTCACCACTCTTGCCCCAAGACAAGTTTCTTTGTCTTTGCTATGTCCATCATGGCCAACAATTGGGATATTTGAACAAAAAATGGCATGATATTTAAACAACAAATGGTTTGATATTTTTCTATGAAGAGAAAACACATTGAAAAGCTAATGGAAATTGCTGGGAACTTGAGAGTGGAAGAGATAAAAGGACCTAAAACATAAAAGATCACTTGAAACTTGATGGACTAAATAAAAAAAAGTTCATTTTAAAATTGGTTTGGAAAAAGGTCAGAAAATAAAAATTCATCAAAATAATAAGAACTACATAATTTGTAATTTATGAGTACTAAAAATGAGTAAAAAAAAATACCACAATTCCTTCAAGACATGAATCCATTAAACCAATATTATTTTACATATTTATAAAACAATAAAGAAGTTATTAAAAAAATCACTAGTCCTTTAATAATATTATGAATTATTATAAAATTTACTAGTTTGCATATATAAAATACCGTTACACACTAAAAAATAAATAAATTTCACCTTCTCTTTAATGTGTCAATACCACAAATGAAGTTACCAACAAACTCTTAGTCTAAATCTACTCTTACCAAATTTTAGTTACCAATTAGGAATACACCATTCAAATCCAAGTGATTAGTTCTCCCATTTTTATTAAATAACTTATTTCACAAAGTTAGGGTTCCATCTCAATTGGATTTTCAAATTTTCAAATTTTTGGGATATATTAATATATATTCATTATATTAAAATGGCTCTTACACTTCAAATGAGTTTTAATTATGATTTTGTTATTAACTTTTCATTTTTTATTGATGAAATTGTAGCTCTATACTTGTAATTGGTTTACCATAGTTTTAATAATGGATCCAAATTCATATATTGCATATTATATATGGTATACCATAAATGAATACAAATAATATGATGCCTAAACATAAATAATACTTGCAATCTATACATTCAATACCATACCTATGCAATAAAAATAATAAAAATGTTATTATGATAACAAATAAGCAACACCTTCACTTTAGTATGAGAATTCCATGAATAAGTACAAAGAATACCATGCCTTAGCATATCTAATACCAAGACTCCATATATTCAACACCATGGCTTTGAACAAAAAATCTCATCCCTTATAGAAGATTAATCAGACCTTTATTTTAATATAAGAATATCATGAATGACTATAAAGAATACCTTGCCTTGATACAATCAATACTAAGACTATACATTCAATAATGACCTTTATACAAAAAGTAGTATCACTTATAATAAATATGTCACATCTTCACTTTAATATGAGAAAGTCATGAAAATTATATACAAATATCATACAATATAATAAATGCTTTCTATTAATTTATTCATAATAACATAAATATAACTATTGAAGGCATAGCCAAAAATGGCTAAACTTATATCAATGTGGTTATTTCCATAAAGTTTAATAAGTTATGGGGAGTACTTTACTAGTGCAAATAATTTCTTCTAATACAATAGTAGTTCTTCAAGATAAGGACCAATATATAAATGACAATCAAATGTACAACCTTCACTCGAGTATAGGACATTTGGATGTCATAAAATATTGAGTCATTCTAGCAAAGTGAGGCACAAATTGTAATTACAAAACAAAATGTCTTCATCCCTATATACATACATAACCTTAAATAACTAATCACTAAACTGTTAAGTTCATAACTTTTATCTTTAGAGGTTTCATTCATCATCCCCCTTTAGTGATGCACTATCATTATTAACATAAACAACAATAACTTTGACCTTTTATTTCTTTTCTTTCACATTTTCCTCAATCAAGATATATCTTTTATTCTTTTAAAAGACCTAGTAATGGGCATACTTTTCAAACTTAAGTCAACATTAGTGACCTAAACCAAATATTGATGCCAAAACATTTCATCATATAAAAATTGGTAATTTGAACCAAAATTTTAATTAAATCAACATCTATTTTCCTATTACTTGAGTTGTTCATTTTCTTTACAAAGCATCTTACTAATATGTCTTAGAACCATCAACTAGAATTTTAATTTCCTAACATATTTTTTTATCAACAAAGAATCTTTTACTTTTTTCCACAATCATATGTAATTGATATACTATGATATAATATTTATACAATTTAATTGATCACATATATGTGAAACAATATATGATCTTTTGTTTACCTATTATATTCATCAATGAACTTATGGTGTTTTACTTTTCTTCCTCAACTGTATAAATGGTATTCAAACCTTCTCGATGACTTTAACCATAGATTATTCTATATATAATTGGTTAACACACAAGAGATTCATTTTGTTTCAAGAAAATGATGTTTAAGTTAAGAAATTTCACAATTAGACCATAATCATTTGGTGAAGATATCATATGTTTATTTTTAAATAATATAAAATAAATTGTAGTTGTAAAATTTCATATATTGAGTAACATTTCAATAAGCAAACAAATTCCAAAGTCAAGTTAATTTGGACCTAATAAAATGAAATTCAAAGTTTAGAATTCTTAAGCAACTATCAATTTAACCAATCAAACAAAAAAAATTATTGAAGTTACAAATATTTAATAACATCTTAGAATTTTCTTTATTACAAAAACCTTATATAACAACAGTTTGATTTAAATATAAGACATGAGTTGTTCCTTTAAATATAATCTTGAACTAATTAAGAGTTCACAACTATGCAACACCTAATTAAAATCTATATTTTTAAAGAACCCTAGATAAAATACTGGAGTCCTTAATTTTCAACAGAATTGAAATTGTAGAAGATAGAAAATTTTAATAAATTACATGCCCAAATTTATTTAATAGAAAATGAAAAATTGACTTCAATAACAAAGATATAAAATTTAATCCACTATTTCTTTCTCATTACTAAAAGTCTAACATTGAGATTATAAAATTCAATCTTAGTTTCATTTGTGTAGATTCATTAGTTTAATTTAATAATTAATACTGTAGGCAATTTGAAAAATCCCTAAATTAGACATAGTACATAAATATAAACCTATCAACATGTGCATAAATTGATTACAAAATATAAATTGAAGATACTAGACACTTAAATATACTCCTACATAACTTGCATAAAAAATAAGGTTAAAGACACATGTTTCATACCATATGCTATATCCTTATGATCTAAAGAGGATGGAAGAATTATATACAACCATGTAATAACTTGATTCAATGTATATTTTTGTAAAACACTAGATAAATTGATTTCAAGTCATCAAATAATGCCAGAGCATCAAAACACAACCTTAGAATGTATACAATGAATGAAATTTCAACCATACAAAACCTCTTATATAATCCTAATTGCATTAGTTAATCAACATTATAATACAATTACGAAATAATTTCAACCATATCTACCCAATTTCCTTCCACAAAAAATACAAATTTGACTAAAATTTGTCACACATTGTACAAAAAATACCATACTTTGTCTACATACAATTTAATCTCTTATTATGTAAAGAACGTTTGATTTTATAACTAATTCCATTGACAATTACAAACATCCACATAAGAAGAACAATTATATTCCTTTATAACGAGTAATCTTTAGCTAATATAGAGCATAAAATGGGAACAGATACATGCATGTTAACGTACATATTAGGATGGAAACTAGATGCATAAACTAGTACAAGTATTAACATGCCGATATTCAAGATCATATAAACTCTTTATATTTCAACAACCATACGAATTTTGAGGAATGCTAGTCAAATTTAAAAGGTAAAAAAATAGTTAACATGTTCCTTATTTGAGGAAGTAATTATGTAATTCCAAGTATTCAATAACTCAATTGTAGATCTTATTCATGAAAAGGAATCTCAGTCAATAAGGAAAGTTATACACCCGTTTGGTTAACTTAATGTTTTTACAAGAACATATTGTGCTAACACCTGTTTGTCAAACCATGTTGGTGATTTGTTTTCTTAAGAACACTATTGCATACATAATTATGTTGTCAACTATGTTCATTTTATATGAACACATGTTTAGGGCTCTTTCTATAAACATGAGTTGCGACATATCTGTATAGTAAAAAATTGTTGAATTTCTTTGAAATCCCTTACACTCTCTAATTCCAAATGTCTCCTACTAAGTAAATTTCTTAAATTAAGTAAAAAAAAAGCAATTATCAAGTAAGGGTAAAGGTGTTTATAAATGCTTATAAATTGAGAAATATGAAATTTTATTTCGTTTTCATGTTAATTGATGTAATTTACGCTATAAATGTGTTATTGTTTAATCAACCATAAATATGAAATTTTATGGTTGATTAGGCAAGGAAAATAATTTGATATCAACCCTACGAATTCTTTATTGTCTTATAATTTAGAATCAATTATTGCACATACGTTATTTACAAAGATAAAAATGTCATAAACTTCTAATACACAATACATTCAAACACTAAAAAATATGGCAAAAAGATAGAACTTTCCTTACCCTTCACCATATAGAATTTTTTAGACGAAAAAAGGATTTTCTCTCTTAAATTTAAATTACTAGATATTTTAGGAATAGTGTGATTAATCATTGTTAAAACTCCAACAAAAACTCAAAGAAAAGTTTGTTTCTATAATGGCACATCTTAAACGCTAGGAATATAGCCAACATAATATACAATGTTACGTGCCTTAACTAATTGCTCTTATTATTTCTAAAAACACTACTCAATCCTCTTTAGAACCATATGTATCAGATCAAGAAAAAAGATAAGATAGATACATTCATAAGTGATTAAATAGTAAGAAATCAAGAGCATATTAATAACAACCAAAAGAGTATCTCGGTTAAGATATGTTGGCTAATATCTTAGCATCAATACGACTAAGGAAATGTCATAACACCTTTTAACAAATATAAACAACCCTTACTAATAAGATCCACCTCGTTTTAATTCAAGAAATACGATAAATGAGTATAAAAAATATCCCGACTTTTTAAAAAAAGACCGATAGTACATAAATTCCATAAGCCAATACAAAAAATAACAAGATCAAAAATAATAAATACCACAACTCTTCAGATAAAATACTAATAATATGTAGAAAAATATAATAAATTAGTTTAAGAAAGATAGCATAACTCAACACTTTAAAGATGCATTAGAAAAAATACATTGACCACTATTTTCAATGAGTACAAATTAATATTTTTCAGTGAGTACACTATATAACTTCGATGGAGCTAATCCTTTATCATAACTTAGTTTAAGAGAAGAGACAGTAGAGAGATACAAAAATAGAGTAAGGGTGAAAGTTTTTATGGATATATATTCATTATCTTAATCTTAGTTTTGATTAGGAATATATCCATCAAAAGCATTTATCTAATCTATATAAGGTTTTTTATTTTAGCCTTTCACTAAGGCATCATAATGAAATTATGAATTTTAAATGAAAATTTGGTGTGGAAAATTTAAGGATAAAAGCAAAGAAAATTTTGGTAAAACATTGTGTAATTTATAGTGGGTGGGATAAGAATGTTATATATTAATTTAGAGAACTAATATATTCCCTCCACTGTAACAAATTTAAAAATGGCAGAGGCAGGAATGACACTGAAAGGAAAACATAAATTTTCCAATATTTTCAAATAAGATAGGTGGAAAATAATAGCTTACAAGAAAAACATACCATAACTCCTTATAAAAAGTACCAAGCCTCCATACACAAAATATCGTCACTCATTTCAGATATTAACAACCTTGTTTGTAATTTTTCAATATCATAAATGAGTATAAGTAATATCCTAATTCCATTAAAACAATACCATTGATCCTTATATATAATACCACTATAATAACAAACCGTCACAATAAACAAATTAGTGACACATTTACTTTAACATGTCAAAACCACTACTAAGTATAAATAATACCTTAAATCCATTAAAACTATAAAATAATTTCTTTCTCATAATAATAGACCTCCATACATAAAATATCATTACAAATTTCGTATATATGTTTTATTCTATAACTAATATCATATGCAATTTGAAACATCCCTAAAATTGCATAATGGAAATAAACATTTTATCCTTAAGGATTACAACTTTAACTTAATTATTATATATAGTATACCATAAATTTTATGAAAGAAATAATTAATCTTAAAGTGCCAAAAATTTTAAGGATTTTTTTAATCAAGTTCCCAAGCTTTTAACATTTTCAATTGATTGACCAATCTTTTAAAAACTTAAAGTTCAGTTCAATACGTTAGTTCCGTTAGTAATTTATTGATTTTGCTAACAAAATCTTTTTTTGTTCAAGATATGTAGGTGTCCACCTAAAAAAATAATATGTAACATCATCCCATATTAAGAGTTAGAACTAAAAAATGTGGTATATGTGAGATCGATGAAGGATTAGGAAAAATGCATCTCATGCTCATGCATAATGTTAGCATACACGCACGTGAATTTGAATTTTTGCACACATTAAGATGACTATACATGTATTCGTTGACATTCTGGGTATAATTGATTTGTTAATGTGATATTATTCATAATTGTAATTTATTTGCATTGAAATACGAATTGGAGAATATAAATTGTTGATTTAGAATATTTGGTAAATTTTAGGAATAAATTCCGAAAATGATTAATATTATTAGACTAGGAAAAATGTCACTTGGTGAGTAAATTGATGGAAGGAAATAGAAATAAGAAAAAAATGATATTGAGGAACTATTAAAAATGATTTTAGAAATTATTGAGAAAATGACTTTGAAAATTTTGGAGATGAATTTAGAATTTGTGAGAAGATGTTGTTAAGTTGGTGAGAATTGGAATAAAAAGATAGGAGTTATGGAACTAGTTCAATAATAACTAGTTAGTTGAGAAACTAGCTAAAGTCTTAGGAATTGGACAAGTGTTCAAATCTTAAGCTCGTGTTCCTTTTAACTTTGAAAGACAAAGACACCATTTTGTCTTTGCTTAAAATATCTTCTTGGTGGCTTTCTTTTTTAGGCTTCTTCTTCTTCTTCTTCAGATCTTATTTCACAAAACCTTCACTAAAGCTACACTTTGCTTTCCTCTACCTATTGCTACTCCCATTTTGTTGTCTTTTTCTTTTACCATAAGAAACCTAACCCTATAACCTTGGAATATGGATGATCTTGTGATATTGGAAAGATAGAGTTCAAGTGATTTTGAAGATTTTAGAGCTTTAAACAAGTAAGCATTGTATGGTTCTTTATTATTACATAAGATGAAACATGTATCATGTTTAGCTAGCCGTTGATATTATAAAATGAGAATGTACATATGCTGAAACGTGAGTGAAAAGCCAAGGATGTGATTTTACAGATTTGATGATTAATATGTCTTAGTATGGTGTTGAAATGAGTTTTGAGTTTGAAAGATCAATGAAAATGTGTATGAAAGAGTGCAGAAAAATCCTAGAAAAGTTGATATATATATACACACACTCTGTTTTCACTGTGTATAGATGAATTCTTTGGGTGTTTTAGAGATGTGTTAAAATGAGTTTAGAGTTAAGGAAATGGTGTAAAATGATGTCATGATATAAGAAAGAATGATTAAAAGGATAGTTAGAGAAGATAATGGAGAAGCTGTAGAAAATGGAAATGCAGAAAAATGAAGTGCAGAAGCTAGGATGAACATTCGTATATGAATGTTTTGTTTTTGATATTTATAATTAATAATGGATTTCGATTTATTTGTGAATGATAATGAGCTAAGAATGAAGAGGAAATGAAGCAGAAAAGATGATTTATGCATAAGATGTGTTAGATGTAAAATGTAGGAGTTAAAAATCTGGAAAAAGTGAAAGAAGAATTTTTGGAGTATGATAGTTGTAATGTTTCCACTGAACATATATCTGTATTTTAGCTTTATCTTGATCTGTATATATACAAATGTGAAGATTTTAAGTTTATATTAAACTGAAGACTTGTGGCTATATATTTTATGAAGGAATTGATTTCGAATTCTATCTTTAAGAGTTTCAAAATTTGGCTTGAAGTCGAGTATTGTGTACTGTCATGGTTTGGGAATAGTCTGTAGTTTTTTAAGTATAAATTGCAAACTACCAAACCAAATTGCACGAAATTAGTTTATTAGAAACTTAAGACATAAAGGAACAATTGTTTAGAAGAACTTTTGGCCTAAATTTTTCATTTTCATTATCAAAATGACCGTGTAAAAGTGACCTGAAAGTTTGTTTTAGGAAGAGAGGAAGAAGAAACGAAATCAGCTGCTTCAGAGGAGAAGGAGAAAAGCACGATCGTGCTTCTAAATGATCGTGAATTTTCTGAAGGGTTTGAGAGTCATGATCATGCATGATCGTGACATTTGAAATGCGCTAGAAACATGCACAATCGTGACTTCTATGGTTACTTATGGGAGACTGGCACAAACATCCTTTGATCTTTTGAGTATAAGTTCTTCTACCGACCTCCAAATGACATGGGATTTAAACCAACAAACTCATAACACATTTTTCATCATCTCCACCAAAAATATGATCATTTGAAATCATTTGTAAGAGATTGATTGATTGAATTGGGACAAAAAAAGATGAACAATTCTCGAACTTCATAACTAGAGTATTTTTCATTGAACATGCTTCATTATTTTGGCAATATATTGATATGTAGTTATCCAAATGGAATGATTCTTAATTTAAATTAAACTAGAGACATAGGGATGCAATTTTTCTGAGGGAGTAGAAATTTAATTCTATCTCTAGAATTCCAGATTTTTGAATTAAAGTTATGTATAGGATAATGTTAAACTTATGACTAATCTGAATTAATTGGGGTATAACTTTTGGAATACTGAACCAAATTGAATGATCTTGATGTCATTAGAAACTTAAGACAATGGAAAAATTCTGAGAGGAAGTATTTCCAAATTACTCCATTTTTCTTTTCAAAATGTTCATGAAAAATTGACCCGAAGGTTTGGAATTTTGGAGATATTATAAGAAGAAATGAGAGTTTAGATCTTGTATGATCATATAATGTTAGAATAACATTAGTAAATGAATTGTTGATCTCAAAGTACCAAAGGCATGAAAATATTGGGAATGAAAGATGTTCATATGATTGTAGTTATAATTCAAAGGAAATGAGTAATTGAGTTATGATTATTGATTCAAATTGTGTTATTGAGGTATAAACCCTAAGTATAAATTATACTTAGGTGAGTTTTGATATATGATTGTTAATGTGACGAGAATAATGGAAAGATACTGGGAATTATCATATTGATCATGCATTGTACATATTACATATACACATTTGCGCATAAAGGAATACTTATAATTGTACAATTGTTAATGTGTGTGCTATATGTGTATTGCATAATTTTTATGTATAGGATAAACGTCCACATTTAGACGTTCCAGATCAGGGAAGCTAATGCTAATCTGGAGCATATTATGAGTCGACCTAGATGGTCTCATTCACTGTTATATATGTTTCAACTTTTTGCTTTGAATTGCCATTGAAATGAAATGTGATTGTTCTTATTCTAGACATTGAATGCCTGAGGAGTTTGATAAATGCATGAATGATAACAGAAGTGCTCCTTGTATGTGAATTTGACAAAATATGTGATATACAAATTGATTGTTAAATGTCGGACCAAGTTCCTAAGAGAAATGTGAATATGCATATAAATGAAAAAGTGATTCTCAACTTTAATGTTGAATGTCAGACTAAGGTTCGATGATATGTGTAAAGTGAAATAAAGTGATTGATTGAAAAGTTGTGAATGTGATACATTTCATTTTATGAATGCTTGAAAGATAAAGGCTATTGTGATAGGAGTAGCCATCGAAAAGGAGCTTAAAGCTCAGATGTGAAAAAGAGCTTAAAGCTCAAAAAGTGTATAAGAGCCAAAGGCTCACTATATAAAATGAGCCCAATATCTCCAACAGATACGGGATAGTTATTAATGAGCTCAGTATCTACAATGGATATGGGAAAGTTATAGGTACTTTAGGGTTTCTTATCCCTTTATGAAATTATGACTCTAATTTCTTAAAGTATAAGATACTTTGGTTTGATTTTATAGATATTATCACTGAGAAATTTTAAATCCCAAAAATGTATATAATACACCAAGTTTAAATTACTAATATATGTGTACATAATTATATAGAATGAAAATTAAGGTACTAATTTATGCTTAAATAGACCACCCCTTTTCTTCTCCATATATTCTCACTGGTATTAACACAATCATGTTTAAGAGAACAAAATTATTTGAACCTAATCCAGAAATTAATATGGGAATAAACACACCCATATGTAAAACTTTCTACAGATGTTGAGACCAACACGAGAAATAATACTCTTGTGTTGTCAACCATGTACTACTTTGTCTATACTCTACAAAGCAACTCTGGAAGGAACACTTACATGTTGGACATCATATACTATTCCATATCTTTCCCAAAGAAAAATATGGTCTTTAACATGGCTATGTTTATGGATGTTTTTGTAATCAATCAAAGGATACATAAACCTAAATATGTTGATGGATCAATCAAAGATGGATGGAATAACATTCACATATAATTAATTTTCATTTCAAGAATCATTCAATTAATAAAGAATATAACTACAATCCTGAACCAATAATGAATGACAATTCAATTAACAAAGAATGTGGTTACAATCTTGAGCTAATAGTAAATATATATACATTCCTGAACAATTGAATGTACACACACTCATATAATCTTTGGATCCATAACATTGAATAAATTTGAAGGTTATAATGGCTAAAATATGCTATTATTTGTATTAGTTTATTAAAATTTTATAGAATTGTGAAATGTTTTCAACAATTTCTTAAATCCCCTATTTTTTCCCAATGTAAATTTGTCTAATATGTTATAGGTAATAAACATAATTTTAAAATTTTTACATAATTAGAAGAACTTCATTATGGATTTAATAAATATATTTATTACGTTAATTTTAAGCTATTAACATACATAAACATTTACATAGAGTGAAACTAAAGTAGTTAAAATTTTAATTATACTAAGCCTTATATTCTGTACAGATGAAACGACTATTATCCAAGTATATACATGAGATTTAACACGTCTATGTTTAAAGGAGTTTGCTAAAAATCCAAGGCTATATAAAACCATATATTTTGATCTAGTAAATTTTCCTATAAATTTTCCTATAATTATTTAGTATGCATAAGATTAGATGGAATAGCCTTCAAATAAAATTAATTAATCTACATTTAAGGAATCTCTCAAGTAATGAAGATTATGATTTACATTATAAATGACTAATGAATAACGTATCATTTACAATATTTGATTCTTCTATTCATAGTACCAAGAACAACTAAAAGAATATAACTTCAATTGTCATACATTATCTTTCATTTTAACCTTTCAATCTTATTTTTATCTCTCACTAACCACAATATTAAATTCACCTTCCTACATTTATTAGTTAAATATAGTAGCTGCTTTTAAGATGTTTATGGATATCAACAAGTCAATATAAGTTATTGAAGTTAAGTCTACCCGTTAATCTTTTTAAAATAAAGCTTCTATTAAATGTATATACATTACTTCTTTTATATTTTCTATTCCAAACATTTATGACAGCCTACACTTATACACTACCAAATCATACAATATATTTTACTTATTAATTAAATGGAATGAAATAGTAGTTTATATTTCTAACCACTCTTCATTATCAAAATTTTAAATTTGTTAGCACAATTCCTTTAAATCCCAATAATAAGTAATAGTACTTAGCTAATAGGAGTGACTCACTTAATGTAACTGTGTACAATTTGAACATATTGCACCTTTCACTATCTCATTTACCTCATATAACTTGTTATTTCCTTTAATCCAACTTTTTCTCACCTTGCAATATATCACACTTATTAGTTCATTTTTATATAATATGAAACATGGTATTAGTCTATGCCTTCTATAACATTCTGTCCTAATGTTAAATCATGTCACTAATGATACACTACTCCCTACATATAAGTAATCAAACTCTATTTCATACTCAATCTTTTTCATGATTACTTCCTTTTATTGCTTAATGAATTGTCTTAGTATGCTACAAGCATGCACTTAGCCATCAAAGTAAGCATTCATCCATTCACTTATTTGTATTATTGACATTTTCACCCAAAAATACCCTTTAGCATATATTGGAGTCCATCTTATATAGCCATCAAATAGAGAGTTAACACATAAATTATGTCCCAAGTCAAAATCCACATCAATTTCAATTTTTCTATCACAAACTCTTCGTTATTGACACTACTCAATATCTAAAACTTCTTATAACTCTTAGAAGTATCAAATTTCTCAAGTAATTTCTTTTATACACACCCACAAACATAGTTTATACCTTGTAGTAGGGAATACCATCTCAATGGCATTACTTATACTCTTGATCCAAAATATCCTACTATGGATCAACTTCCACAACATACCACTTAAGTATTGGACTACTTAGGGGCTTGGAGCAATAGCCAGCTACATCGGAAGACCACTATGCATGAATGAACATACAACAAAGAAGAAACGTGTTGGTTATGCCAGGATATGTATTAGTGTGGACACTCCAAAGAACTCCCTGAAGAAATTCCAATAATGAGGTTAGGAGAGGAAGATACACTAAGAGAAGACGTAGTTAAAATTTCTTACCATTGGAAACCACCTTCCACTTATCCAACTAAGACTTGGAAGGCCACAGGAAGAATCCTCAAAACAGGGAGTTATCAAGAGCTTATGGAGACAGCTGAAGTAGCATCACATCTAGAATCGTTGGAAATCGTTCTTCCCACAATATCCAAGGAGGCAATAGTACCGATAATAGGTGAATGTACCCCACCTAAGGATAAGGGGAAATAGAACAGTAAGCTAGTAGAAAACGGTCAAATTATGCATAAGCAAGTTTCTAAAGAGTTCGGTGCAACATGTAACATAGAGAAGCAAGTACCTTAAATAGAAAATACAACACTTATATCTCAAACAGAAATCAAGGAAGATAAAGCTTCATTAGCCAATACTCCAGGCGTGGAAGGAGAATCAATGGTTAGTCAAACTAATTATATGCAATCTCATATCTTTGAAACTCCTATAAGTTATACTACACCTAGGGAATCTATAGGAACTGTTGCATTCCATACAGTGGAGAGAAGGAGATCCAAGACAAGTAAAGGGAAAGGCTTCACAAGTCAAACCTTTTAACCATGACCATTATAACATGGAATGTATGAGGAATAGATTGTCCCATTAAAATGTCAACTTTAAGGGACTTTGTTTTGCTAGAGAAACCTCTTATTATTTGATTACTAAACCAAAATCAGAAGGGAAAATTTGGCCAATTTGGATGTTTATGGATACCACTGGGATATGATAACCAACCACCAACATCATGCTTTTAAAAGAATAATTATTTGATACAGGGATTATGAACTCAAAGTAGATCTCCTAAATTCAAATGAACAAGATATGCATCTAAAGTTATCTTTTTTTAAGGAGAATATTCATATTAAGGTTTCATTCATCTATGCAAGCAATTTTCAGTTTCAGAGGAAGGAACTATGGAATAACCTTAAATCCCTTAGTAACACTATATCCACACCTTGTTTAATATGTGGAGACTTTAACTCCATATTATACCACCAGAGGCACAAGGGCATTGCAATTTAAGAAACTATACAACAAACTTGAAACAAATGGTTGAAGAGATAGGGGTCTAAAGTATATGGGACATTCCTATACCTGGTCCAACAAACAACAACTAGAGTAGCATATTAGGAAAAAGCTAGATGAGTTTTAGTAAATGACTTGTGGCTCAAAACCTTCCCTGACATCTTTAATATCTTTAAAGAGGCTCTCTTTTCAGACCATACACCCCTTATAGTAGACAACTTATTCCAAAAAGGGTTCAAAGACTATCCTTTTCGAATCAACAATTTTCTGGTAAGTGTCTCAGGGTTTAACGAGGCTTGTAATAAAGGTGCAGAGCATAAATGCAATGGGACTAAGAAATTATGTTGTGTTCAAAAACTGAAAGCTATCAAACAAGAACTGAAGGTTCTTAACTCTACTCACAGGCCTATAAATGATTCCTTAAACTCCTACAGACTTGAACTCCAGGCTATTCAAGCCTAACCAACTGTTCTCTTAACAGATCCAGTGTTACTTGAAAGAGAAAAACAAAAGCTATCATAATTCTTAGAGGCTACTCAGAACCATAGTTCCCTTTTACAACAAATAGTTAGAGTACAATAGCTAAAAGAGGGGAATAACTGTACTAAATTCTTTTTCAACTCAATTCTAGCAAGGAGGAATTACAACAAGATCCTATCTATAACATTCAACAATGATGCAGTGCTACAGACACAATAGGAAATCCAAGAGGAGGCAATGAAGTTCTTTAAAGACCTTCTAGGTACTCCAAATAATGGTAATGCAACAGTTGAAGAACTCAGATCCCTATCCCTGTATTAAATTTCACCAGCTGACTCAAAGCTTCATACAAAATTAGTAGAAAATACAGAAATTGAAGTTGTAGTTGTAGTTTTTGGCATTGAAGGATCTAAAGTCCCTAGACCTGATGGCTTTAACGGGTATTTCTATCAGAAAACTTGGAGAGAAGTATGACCCTTTGTAATACAAGTCAAGGAATTTTTCTCCAAGGGGACTCTTCCTATAGAGATCAACAGAACCTTTGTCTGTTTAATTCCTAAATGCTCCAACCCTACTCAATTTGGGGAATTCAGACTAATTGCATGCACTCACTTTCCCTATAAGTTTATCTCCAAAATACTTGCTATAAGACTGAAGAAAATCCTAGCTCAATTGATCAGTAATAACCAAAGTACATTCCTCCCAGGCAGACATATAGGAGACAACATCCTCATTATCCAAAAACTCCTGAAAGGCTATTTTAGATTGAACTATTCTCCAAATTGTATAATTTAAGTTGATTTTTAAAGATCATATGCCAATGTGAGTTGAGATTTATGGACATGATTGACGACCCACAGATTTCCTTCTAAATTTTTTAAGTGGATAAAAAAATGTATTTCATCCTCCTCTTTGGCTATCTTGATCAATGACAATCCTACCACATCTTTCAAGGTAGCAAGAGGTCTAAGACAAGGAGATCCATTATCCCCTTACCTCTTCATTTTATGTGTGGAGACTCTCAATGATCTTATTAAGCAAGAAGTGCTCAAATATCCAAAATTCAAATACCATGCAAAATGCCAGAAGATCTACTTTTATTTTGCAGGGCCACGAAGGACTCCATAGAAAGTTATATGGAAACTCTTAATAAATTTAAACAATTCTCAGGTCTATAGTTCAATCCAACAAAAAGCCATCTCCTATTATCCAAGAAAGCGACTACATTAGGTCCTGTCATCTCTCAATCAAAAGGAATGCCATTCAAACATGCTCCTCTACTGTAGCTTAGACTACCAGTCTCCACTAAAATACTTATGTAGAATGTATTCCACTTCTAAAGAAGATGTATAATAGAATCAGTTCTTGGGTAAACACGTCTCTTTCTTATGCGGGAAAGGTATAACTCATAAAATCAATACTGAATTATCTACATATTTATTAGAGTTCTCACATATTTCTTTCTCAAGGAATCATTAAGTCTATAGAAAGAATCCTAAAAAGTTTTATATGGAATCATCTAAATGGGGAAAAAGGTTAGCCAAAGTTAAATGGGCTAATATCTGCTTTCTTAAAGATGAAGGAGGGTTGAATATTACCCCTATCAAGATCACAAATTAGGCATTAACACTAAAGAGATTATGGTGGATTCTCATGGATAAAAAATCCCTTTGGGTTAAATGGCTCCACTCTTATTTTCTTAAAGAAAGAAGTCTATGGAGCATTAAAAAATTTACATCACACTCGTACTTTCTCAATCAGGTTCTAAAGTTGAAAGATAGATCAAGGATGATGTTACATGCATAATTGGGAATGGATAAACAAATTATGTATGGTTTGATAATTGATATAACTTGGGACCCTCATACACCACTACAGCAATTTGAGAAGCCCTTAAACCTCTTCACTCAAACTCAAACTTACCTCTATAATAACAGAGGGGACATAGAACTTTCCTAAACAATTAAGGCATCTCCAACCATCCAATCAACCACATCTAAACTCTCAAGATACATTCTACTGCTAGCACCAACCTATCCATAAACTCACCAATGGTACCACTAAAGACATTTTAAAAAGTAGGAAATAGAAGGTGGAATGGCATAGAGTTATTTGGTTCAAGGTTCTACCTCGAAGAGTATCCTTTATATCATGTCTAGCAATCCAAAATAGACTCAATACATCAGACAGAATGTGATATCTACAAATGGACAGAAAATGCCTATTGAGTCAGATCTATGTGAAAACAAGAGATCATCTCTTCTTCACATGTCCTTACAACAACTATGAGTGGGAATCTATATCGAGTAGATGCCTAATGTTAAATCTAAGGAATACAATCACAAAGATATACAGATCCATGTCCTATCCTTAGGGTTGTGTATATACGGGGTGTGGAAACAAAGGAATCTCTGACGATTTGGTGGTATTAAATCACCTAAAGAGGTTATTGCATCATAAGTAAATTAAGAACTCAGAGAGCTCATCCTTTTGAAACAGCTTAACCAAGCATGTAATAGAAATGTCTGAGCATATCCAAATGTATAAGGGGCTCAGATATTCAATATAAGAGTATGCAAGGATAAAGGAAAGGAACAGAAGGAAAACAAGAGGAAGAGAAAATTGGTTCAGGGAGAATCTAATGTAGAAAGTAAATACAAATCAAGAAGATAAAAGTAGGAACCTGATTAAAGATTCTTCTCCATACCCTTGAGGAAGGCAATATCCAGTAACAGAGAGAATCTCACTAGTAAACTAACCTGAGAAAAGAAGAAAGAAGCTAGATGAAGAAGAAGCAAGGAAGGAAGAACCAAACAAAATTGTCTCACTTACGAGAGTTGGTTGAGCAATGAGACCTCCATCGCCACTGAAGAAATCAACCTTAATTGGGGAAGATGATGGGTAGTAAGAAGTAGAGTACAAGAAAAATGTCGTTTAGTGACGGATATTACGGACGAAAAACATTTGGATTCTGTTGGTAATATAAATTACCAACAAAATCAACCGACAGACAAAGGCGTCATTAAAACAGTTGTAGGTAAATTTACCAACGGACATTTTATGTAACCGTCGATGAATATACTAATGGTTGGCTAAGACTGTCGGTAAATATATCTACAAACTTTTCCTTTCCATCGAAAGATTTGCCGATGGTATTGGTTATTTAGTCAATAAAGTTTCCAACGGTTATAATTGATCATCGGTGAGTATACTGATAGTTCAACAAATCCTGACGGTAAAGTTGGAAATGACATAAATATTACTGATAGTTACTCTTTTTCTATCGGTAAATATCTTACAATTTACTAACGGTTTGTGGTATTCCATCGGTAATTATAATGGATTTTACCGACGAACTTGTATTTTTTGTTGGTAAATAATTTAAAAATATTTTTAAAAAATCCAACATTAAATTTTATTCCATGATCTTATGATTAATGCATAATTTCAATAGTTATGAATTATCTATGTATAATATTTTGATTTGTTTATATATTTAATTTGTTTAAATAGAAAGTTAAGTAATGATACAAATTTAAAATTATCTTAATTGATAACAAAAACATTATATTGTACATAATAAGTCTTTGTAATTCAAAGCAAATGACTACAACAATTCTATTTTCCTGGTGACCACAGATGCTCTGAGGTGCTACCCCTCCCCTTCAACTCATCCACCTCATGTCTCAGCTGAGCTAAATGCTCCATCAATGTCTGCATTGTGATCCGAAGCTCATTTACTTTATTGGCTATCTACTGTCTACTATTTATTGTTGTGCTGGACATAGAGGATTATGAATAACATGTGTTCGCAAATCAATCTAACTCGAAGATCCTTTCACGACGGTCCCTACCACCCACTGTATCAAGATATGTCTGACTCTCACCAACAGCTTATTTGTGTTAAGACTGTCACTGAATGCTTTCTTGTATTTGGTCCTATTAGGAGGCAATGTTTATTTTAGTAAGTGATAATTATTAAGAATTAATATTCAAGCATAAATTTCACATACATTAAGTTCTCTACATTAGATGTTGACAAACGTCATACCGCTATACTTCTTAGTGTAAGTGTCCAAAAAGAGGTGATGGGGTGTAGGCCTCATGTCCATAGACTTTTCCTGCATAAGAATAAAATGATATAAGTGAAATAGAATTTATAAAAATTTCGACAGACTTTCCTCTATTTTTATGATATTTACCTCCTGTTGAATAAAGAAAATAACTCAACACAAACATATATGGCACCAGACATTTATATCATTATCATAATCCATAATACACATATTTTCATTCCGAAACTCACACATCAATTTAAATTTAAATACTACAAAGTAAAACAATTAGAATATAAATGTAAAGTTTAGATACTTACAAGTCTCTCTACATGCTCGTGGTCGGTAATTCATCCTCCCGTATGTATGGGAAGACTCTCTCCTCCTGGTTCTCCACGTCTATTGGTCGAGTTATGCTCTGAAATGGACATTGCCTCAGGTGATGTCCAATATTGCTGCCAATGACACCATATTTGCTCAGAAATATAAGGCGGTCATACACCAACCTTATGTATCGCACTAATAAAGTTACGATAATGTGTGCGTGCTTGTCTCTCCCATATTTTATGTATGGTTGCGTCAAATTCAAAATCCCAAAAAAATTCTTTCTGAAATAAAAGTAAAAAATCAATAAATACTTAAAATGTAATACTATTTATCTAATTAATGTATACAAATCAATTAAAAAAAGAAAATAATTTTTTTATTGTACCTCAAACTCCTGAATGTAAAATACCTTTGTGGCTTGAGAGATATTCTTCCATACATAACCCCTAGGTTCAATCTTCTTCTTAAATTTAGATGTCATGTTTATGAAGCACAGTCCAAACTGAATCAATCTAATTTAAAAACAAATAACTTTATACCATTTGTAAAAATTTAAACTTATAACTTAATTATAAACATATAGTATTTCATATAATTTCACTTACAGATTATTGACAATTGTTATGTAAGTTCTTCCATCAGGTCCCTCAGCTCCAAGCTAACGGTCATCTCCTTCATCCGCTATAGGGGTAGTGGATGATGTAGGAGTGATGGATGGTGTAGCATTAGGAACATCAACTGATGCGTCATCTGCAATTGTAGTACCTAGAGGGGTAGGAGGTGATTTAGTTGCAATTGCAAAGTGTGATGGTTCACCTTGATAGTAAGTACCTCTGAATCGTTGTCTGAACCGGGGTCACATTATATCACGTTGTCTCTTTGGTGGCATATTTCTACCTAAAATTCATTTTTTATTGAATTTTCTAGAAATATAAAAGCTTGAATTCAATATTTTACATAATATATTAAAAAGGAAATAAGGCAATTTGTTAAAAACAATATTCAAGTACAAAGGTTGAATTAGAAGGTTAACAATTCTTACAGTCATAGAACAAGAACAATAACAATCCACACTCAATAGTACGCAGCTTGACCCCTAACTAGTATGGAGGTTGTTTGACAAATTTTTACATATACAAGAATAAATCAACTTTAAAGCTGAGTCCAGTGTATTGCATCGATAAATGACAATGATATAATTATTTTCTTATATTCCAAATGACATGAGAGTCGATAAAGGTAAATGAGTCCCCTATGTTTGGATTCCCAAGAAGGGTCCTGATATGTTCGAATGCACCAATTGAAACAATGATAGTTCTTCCCTCAGGTGTAGGGTTTTTAATACGTTCTTGCAATAACATTTCCGTTATAGCTAAACTTGTAAAGGATACACTGAATGAGTTGCCAAATTTAGTATGGAAGATAAACTCTCTAGATGAACTGCCAGTACAAAACGGTTTACCTAAATCAAAATCAGTATAGAACTTAGATATTGTCAGATTAGTAAATGTTAAATGAACCAAATTTGGAGTGACATGCATACATGAATGTCCAGACGAAGTCTATGGAGTTGATGAATTTTCCAAAACAACTAATTTCCCTAATCCTTTATAGACCATTGTGGAATCGCTTCCGCCTCCATGGGTATACATGTCATCTTCGAGATTCAAGGAAGCTTAAAACAGCATATAGTATATACCATCAAATGTGAATATATATATAATAGCTTCATAAAAGGAAATGATATGTACATAATAAGGAAAGTGACGTTGTTCAAATGATACTAAACACCTTGAAGCAGAAGATCACCCATAGAAGGCAAACGATCATGAGTGTACGAAGTGGAGATTTTTTCTGCATTGTTTATTCCTTCAGTAAGGACAAGTTTGCCACATTTCTCCTAACGAAATGAATTAGTACCATCTGGAACTAATCACCATGTCGACATTCCCTGATTAATAATATTAAGAGGTATGTTTTGCAATGTCGATTTAGAATAAAATGATAATATGCTCAACTCCAAACTTGATGATAAGTGAAAGTAGTCTAGTTTACCACTTATACATCTTAAATGTGCCTAATGACATGAATTAATATATCTAGTCTAGACATCACTTAGTAATATTTGATTAAATTTTCTAAAAATATAAGAATTTGAATTCAATATTTTACACAATATACTAAAAAGGAAATAATTGATTTATTGAATATAATATTCAATTACAAACACAAGTTAATCGCTATCATCACTTAATTGTAAATTATAATCATCTTCTTTTGTTGAAGAACAAGAATCAAACTCAAGCTCCTATTCAGATCTGTAGCCCTCATCATCCTCTCCAGATGAAATTTCAACATATTTATAGTAGCGCCCCTTACCTTAGGGTACATACCGGGACGCCCTGAGGACATTCCAGTATATAACCTATAATAATAGCACGCTACGATTAATCACAATATTCACTTTACATAGCATCATATATCTTATTCTCTAATGACCGTCATTAAGAAATTCACAATATTTTAAAACCTAAAATTTTTCCTCATTTTATTTCATAAAAACTGAAGGTCTACAATATGTCTTTCAACATTCCCTACATGTACAGCATCATAGCTTAATACAAAAGTGCTATATGAAAGAGGAAATACACAAAATATATCTAATCTGTCCAAAACCCAGCTGACCGACCTTTGAGCCATGACTTCGCCTCCCAATTCACAAGTCTACACTGCTTGTAGCGTCTCTCAGTAACTAGAGTCATCTCTCGGTACTAAAAAGTCAATATTGCAATTTTGATGAGTTTTGTGAACTCAATGAGGTAACCAGCATCGATGGTCCACTCAATTCATGCATCACATCAATACATACATCATATATTTCACAAATTTTCATAATTCATCACAATTCACATCTTACTTAAGAGTAGACAATATAGCATCTCAATCAATCCAACATGCTTAATAAAATGCATATGAAATGCTCATGTGACTCTTTTTCCAATTATTACGTTGTTATGACTGAGTGCCTAAATTGTCCCGTATCCATTATAGATACTGTGCTTATTTATACTATCCCTTATCCGTTGGTGATACAGGGCTCATTTTACATAGTGATCCTTTAGCTCTTATTCGCATTTGGAGCTTTAAGCTCAATTTTGATGGCTACTCAGGTCACAACTCCCATTATCCAATTATGCATTCATGTATGGAATGCATCTGTCAATATCAATCATATCATGAAACATTTAGTTCATCACATTCACATACAAGTAGCACTTTAATATCTCATTCACATCTCATAATCATCGGACCTTCTGTCTGGAAATCAACACAATCAAATAACATTCATCAAAATAATTCAAACAATATAAAAGCAAACAATCAATCTAAAGAAACCATCTAGGTTACTCACAGTTTGCTCCATAAGCTATTGCCTCGAAGTCCCGGCCATGTTAGAATATGGCACTCTATATGTTCCTCTATATCATGCAAAACATAAACATATCATAATTTGCACAATTATAAGTGTTTAATAATGCATATGTATGCAATGAAATATGTACCATGCGTGTTCATGACAATCACGGGTATTTTTCCATTATCGTCGTCATATAATTCATTCTATCTCAAAACTCACCCATGTATAGTTTATACTTAGGTTTATACCTCAATAAAATTACTAAAATCACAATTCATAACTCATTGAATCACTTTCAGATTTTTCCAAAACTGAATTTCGAGTCTACTGTTCTTATATTGAAATAGTACGCTATACTCAATTTCCATCCAAAAATTGAAAGTCTTATAGATTGTATCAAAATTATACTTCCTCAATTCATTTGTATCCCTATTTCTCTAGTTTACTCCAAATCAAAATTCATCTCATTTGGATGACTAAAGATCAAAATATAACCAAAATACCCTATTATGTTTAGTGAAATCACACCAGTTCATACTATTCCAACAGATTCCCTCATTTTCTTTCAATCAAACTTTTTCAAATAAATTCATAATGCTACCAATTTTTATGGAGGGATAGAAAAATGTGTTAGGAATATATTGGTTTAAGAATCACTTCATTTAGAGGTTAAATGGTGAAGTTATGGCCAAAAGAATCAAACATTATTATATCCTCAATCATATTGTACCTATTTTGGGAAAATTGGCATAACTTTCCCTAGAGATGTCGGATTGAGGTCAATTTAGAATGGTTTCAAAGAGGACTTTGAGAACCAAAAATTTTGTGAAGACCCCAAATTCTGCCACTTAGAGGGTCAAAAATGCAATTTTCTGAAGGTGTACAATGTATATTCGTTAAACAGACATACACCTACACCCTAACAAATGTAGACAGGGTTCCAGCCTCGTGAAGGTCCGTTTAATGGACTTAATGTCCATTTAATGGACATTGGCAAGGCCAGGAGTTATTATAGACCCAATAAGGTCCATTTAACAGACCTAATGTCTGTCCAACAGACATTAGTGAAATATAAGCCCCTCCAAAGCATCTTCAATGGTTCCTACATCCATATTAACATCACTTTCACTCATTATCTTCCCAAGTTCACCTCTTCTAGTGCAATATCACTTCATAACAACTCAAACACCCATTAGATTTCATTAAACTCTGAACTCATTTAATTCATCATATTCAACTACGTCTCATCATTAATAATTCCTATCCTTTTTCCATAACATATCTTATTCCTAAGTATCAAGCAATTCATATTCACAATTCATTATCTCAAGTTGATACTTCTTCAAGCAAACCTCACTTTCAGCTCAAAATCATCTATATACAATTCTTATTCCCTATTTGTTCACAAACACTCAAAAAATATAACACATTCTCATTCACTCAAAATAGAACACAACATATACATTCATCCACAAGTGTAATGCACCCAGTTCCCAATTTCATGTCAAAATTTGAGACTCTTAAAGACGGGATTAAATTTCGATGTCTTCATAAGAAATGTAGCCATATGTCTCTAGTTTAATCCAAATCAAGAATCATCTTAATTGAACAACTACAGGGCACAAGTTATGGCTAAAACATAGAAGCATATTCAGAGATCATATTGCTACTACATTTTCCAACTCAACTACCAAATTTTGTTTCTAAATCTTACCCTAACATAACTCAGACCAAGATCACCTTTTATACCCCATCACTACTCATTCTTAAATCCATTTCAAATCCAAAACATTCACAAATCAATTCATGATCTATATTTGATCATTAACCAAAAATAGAGCACTTACATTTTTCCATTCATCAACAATTTTCTGCACTCGTCCAATACCATTTTGATGATCATTCTGCCTCCAAAACATATCGATAACAATATATGAATTATTACCCATCCTACATATCCAAAAATAAGAAATTTACATATATTTTTCATCACCCACGACACATACATGAACATTGCATAACCAAGTCATTAAATGTCAATTTACTCATCATTCTAGCCTAATTTAACCATACCCATGACATTTAAAGCATAACTTACTTTGTTTAGTTTCAATTCTTCAAAAACAACAGTTAGCCCTATCTCCCAAGCATCACACGATCATCATCTCAAAGGAGGTAAGGTTGGGTTCTTTAATGATAAAGTGAAGAAGAAGAAGATAGCAAAATGATGGTGGTAAATGGAGGCAAGAACAAGATCCAACGTTGGTGAGGTGAGAAGCGATTGGAGAGAAAACGAAAATGGAGAAGAAGAAGAAGAAGGAAACAATAGGCAATCGCAAGACATAAAACAAGAAACAAAATGAAAGACACTTAAGAGTGTGTCTTGCAAGATGTTATAAAGTGAGAGATAAGGAGTGGTGAGTGGTAGTGACACTTGTCACCTCTTTATGGTCCCATGTGGACCCCTATTAAAAACTACTCTATTTGTCTCCAATTTTCAATCCAATTGTCTCTAAATTTTTAATGACACTTGTCAATAAATCCTAAAGTCATTTATCAAAATTTTCATTGTCATTTGACAATAAATTCTACTACCATTTATCATTTGTGTTGCCACTTGGTATTTTTCCTAATCAAAAAATTACCCCACAAATTTCAGAAATTTTCTTAAAATTCTCCAAAAATTCTAAATTAACAGTTACACTCTCCAAATAAATTGTCAATACAACCAAACCATAATTCTCAATAACAATCACATTTATGAACAATTATAGATGGAATGTCAATGAATACATGTATAGTCATTTCCACGTGCAAAGATTCAATATTCATGTGTATGTGCATATCATATAATGCATTTCTAATCTCTCATTTACTATTTTAGCCTTAAGATAGGTAACGAGATGTTACATTCATTATAAGGATCATTCAAGGTTCATTATCGTTATATGTGACAAATGCATTTATTTCATAAACATCTTTTTGAAACGCTTCAATTTCAATTCTCTGTTTTCCTTTTTCATGTGATTCAAAAACACCTCGAGGTTTAACTTTGCAAATGGCCAACCAATCTAACTTATCTCGTCATAAGCTGAAAAAAGGGGCATAATACACCTGAACTACTTGCATTGCCAACACGAAAGGTTCCATTGTCTCAATCTTTTTCAGTTGTTGATTTCAATTAGATTGTTTTGGTTATGACCATGATATTCTATAGGATATTTGTATCTATTAACGAAATACACAGGATACGATTTAACAATTCGTAGAGGTCCCTTTGCAAGATCACATATGAACTTGTTCTCTACTGAATTTTCTAAGACCTACATAAAAGAAATTATCATATCAAAGACTATAATGTCATTTGAACATTTAAATCTTATAATTCAATCATTTGAATATTTATAAGTGAAAACTTACATATTTCTCAAACCATTGAGGAAAGTGTCTTCCAACTTCCTTATAGATATCATCCTGTATTTTATCTGACATTAGCTCGCATAACAATTCCTTGTATAATCTAAAAAAATTATTATGTATTTCAAACAACACTAAATTTCAAAACCCAAATAATCAATTTCAACTTACTGAACCAAGGTTGAACCTCTTGACAGTTCAATAAAATGTAACCATGGGCAACCTCAATTTCTTCATTTGTTAACATTCTTCTTATTAAACGTCCATATGTTCATCCAGGATATGTGAAAATGGATAAGTTACCATCAGCATCACTCATTCCTCCCCCATCGTCATTACGAAGAACTTTTCTTTCTCTTATGTGAACATACGGCTCAAAATAATATGAACAAAATGCACTAACTTCCTCTACTAAATAAGCATTACATATCAAACCTTCAACTCTAGCCTTTGTTTTTGACATTTTTCTTCAAGTGATGTAAATACCTATATTAGTGTTAGTTGTTAAAACATGTTATATATTCAATTATAATCATTTTTTATTAATTACCTCTTAAATGAATACATCCATCAATATTAAACTGGACCGGCTAGTTTTTCCTTGTGTGCAAAATGCATAGGTAGATGCTCCATACAGTCAAAGAAGCTTGGAGGAAAAATCCCTTCTAA
>JANSVA010000008.1:25069271-25088406 GCA_025504915.1 Erythroxylum reticulatum | reverse complement strand
TAAATGTTCACATAGTTGGTTCATATAATCAATTAACTTCCTTTCTTGCATGGCTTGATATGTATGAAAGGAAGTTATGTTTAACTCCTACATAGCCTTTCCTTTCTTTTACTCCTACAATCTTCAAATTATTGTTTAATTATGTTATTGATTAATATTAAGCTACTTTTATCATAAGTTGATAATTTTAAATTGTTTATATTAAATAATAAATAGTTGTTTAAATTTACTAAGAACCAGTTCACTCCTCCTCTTGAATGCTATTAGAGACTAGCAATAAGTACAAAATACCATTGGTACAATCTTCTGCATCTCAATTCCAACTTTTTTATCTTATGTTGTTGTTCATCTCAGTTCTATTTACCATTTCCTTGTTGTCAAGTATACTAGTCCCTCTATACTTTGCTAAACATGTACTTCTCACACTAGTCTTCTAGTTTAAAGAGTGAAAAAAATGACAATAATAGATATCAACATCAAAACAAGAGTGAGATATGTCATTAATATAATCCTCAATTACTTGTTATCATTCATAAAGTCCACTTGCTTTATTTTCCCCTCTAACTCAATTTTTCTCAAATGTTCTTCTTTTTTTAGCCTTCTAATAGCTACCTCACGCAATTCCTTGTCTTTAATTATCCTTTATAACTCACAACTACTGTTGCTTGAAGTTAAATTTTTAGTCATTAATATGTGAATAACATTACTAGTCCTATTAGTGAAAGAGTCATTAGATTAACAAAAGAGCATGTGATTTTGAACCTGGCAATAATCACCAAAACAAATATTTACTAAAACCATATATCTAATTTATGTGTGCCAAATTTTCAAATCGTATAAAAAATATTTCTACTAACTGCATATTTTGAGTTCCCATAAAACCTATTTTCAAGATTTTTGTCATTCCATGAAATCCTTAGACATAGTTTAAATTCACATAAACATTGAACACCAGATGAAATATTGTTGTTAGTTCAAAACCCGAAGTATAACACCAAATGACATCGTTTTCTTTAGTTTAAAAACGCTAAAGTAGAAGCAGACGATGACGTTTACCTTGAAAACTTACCGACTGAAATTTTCTATCAACAAACTCAAAACTTTAGTATTCCACCAACAATTCCACCTTATTTACCGACGGGTATTTGATACCGTCGCTAAATTATATCGCAAATTGAATTCCCTTCGTATTTAGCGATAGATATTACTACCACTGCTAAACAAAATTTTTCTGACATAAAAAGGATTTCCATCGTTAATTTTCAACGGTTTCGTTTCCATCAGTAATTTTTCATTGCTAATTCATGCTTTTCTTGTAGTGAATCCAAACTCTTCAGCAATCAAGAAACGTTATCGTGTTGTAAATGTAAGGACCCAAGAATGAAGTTGTTTTTTGTTAGGAATGTAGGTAGTAGTCGTTGGTTTTAGCAAAGGAGTATAACTCCGAAAAATTGTTGTACTATTCCTTGACTCATTTTCAATATAGATACTCCATTTAATTAAAAAAACTCTCAAAATTTATTATACCTAAATTATTACAACTAACATAACACCCTTCCATATTGTATTTACAATTAAATTACCTAGAAAAAATTGACAACGTATCTTACTCTAATTAGATTAAAGTAGAAAAAATAAATATACAAATAGAGTGAAAATAGTTACTTGATACTATACTTATGTAAAGCACAAAGTAATAATGCAAAACAATAACTGATAAAAGTAGTACATTTTATTTCTCTATTATTCTTTATTCCTATCCGCGCCTTTGCATGCATCCCTGCATGAAAAGAGCGTGCAAGAAATAAAGACCAGACAAAGTAGGAACAAAAGAGTAGTAAATAAATCAAATGCACGTACAGCTAGTCTTTCTTTTTTCAAATCTTTCCTTCCGAACCATGGAGTCTCCGTGATCAATTGTGAGTACTAACCATTGTTCAAGCTTTGGAATCCTCAATTTTCTTATTTTATATCAACTACTTGAAATTTTTCTTATTACATTTGAAAGGCTGGCTCAATTAATTCAGTAGGCAATGTATATATCATAGTCAATAACTGAAACGGCGCTTAATTACGACGAAGGAATGGATAAAGCTCCAGGGAGAATCTGCAGACCTCAAATCAATATCTATAATGGATCATTGATTGTTATTCTTTTAATGATAAACCTTTCAATCACAGCCTTGGATTCCTCTTAGATTGCCCCTTTATGTCTCAAATCTTGGACTCGAGTACTTTTATGTGGGAAGCTTCTATTATTAAGTAACAGATTTTTAAGCATATTATTATATTTAATATTTGACAGAAATAATTTCGTGTATATATTTATTTTTGACTCTAACTTAATAAGTGAAAAATAAGAAATCACACCCCTTAGTCACCTCCTCCAATTTCTAGCCAACATTGTAAATGACGTCCAACAGATCAGTCAAAGGAAACTCTGTGATCAAAAGGGTACACCAAAATTGGTGTAAGTAATTTGACCTAAAGGTGAAAGAAAGAAGATCTGTCACTTTTGTGAAACGGAGGGACAACCTCGGATTCTAGAAATGCTGCCTATGTTCAATTTATATTTGTTACAGTAATCCAAGTTCAAATTTTCGCTTGACTCGAGGAATTCTTTAAAAAATTAAGACCTAATTTGGTTTCATTTCTATTTTTATTTTAGTCTTTAATTTTTGGTTTTACATTTTTAAATAAAAAATGTATTTAATTGTTAATGTTATCTTAATATAATTACCCTTTTAGTACTGATGATAATTAAATATAAAAAAACTTAGAGATAAATTAATATGACAAACCGATTAAGTAAAAAAATTTCTTTTAATCTCTTATTTTAAACTAATTGTAAAAATTATTATAATATTATTTATAATTATGTGTATTATATTATCCTTCTCATAGTAATTAGAAGCAAAAACAAATTAAAAAATATTTTTAACGAAGAGAACCAACGAACCATAATCTTCTTCAAGTTGATTTTTTTTTAATTTCTTGAATGAATTCGAGGCCATATTCAAATCAATGATATCTAATAGTCAGCATAGTGTGTGAATTTTGAATGGTGATAAGATCTGATTCTTCTAAAATCTTAACTACTAGTTTTTAGTTATAAAACTATCAATATTATTATAGATATGTATCAATCCTTTTTAGTTGTGTATTTCTGCTTATCCTATATATTTTTAATGTGTATATTAAGGCCTTTCCTAAGAATTAAGTGAAATATACCACATTTATCATACTATTCCTTAATGATATCAAAGCCTACACTAAAATTACTCATTTACATCTAAACTTCCTCCTTTTCATTGTTACTATTAAGGATGAAAATGGGTAGGATTTGGTTCGGATATTACTCTACTCATATTCATATCCATTTTTTATGACTCAACCCATATCCATATCCATATCTATCGGTTTTTATGATTTACTATCCATATCCATATTCATATCTATATCCATCGGTTTTTATGATTTACTACTCATATCCAAATCTATTGGATTGTTCAAGTTATTAGATATCTATCAGTTTGTATAACACATAAAAATATAATTTCTAAATAGAAAATATAAATAATAGATTTTTGTGAGCGCTCTAAATCAAAATTACTTTAATAATAATAAGTCAAAACTTTGATTTATATGTCTTAAAAAAACCATAAAATTGGAATAATAAAAATCATAATGTCTAGTGCAAAAACAACATATATTTTTCATAATAAAAAACTGGAACAAAGGCTGAAATATTTAAAGTTTCAAATTGTCTTTGCATGAATTCCACAACGTTCAAAACTCCATCTCTATAGCATTTACGTTATTATCATCCAATAAGAAAATAAATATATGATGAAAAAGGTGAGAACTGAAGAGTAAAGTGGAGATATTAAAGTTGTTTCTTATAAGAAAATATTAATATTTTATTATATTTAACCATAAATATTAAAGAAAAAATAGAGTTAATAAAAAACGGATAGGATATGGATATCCATCGGTTCAGGTTATCACTAGACTCATATCAAAATTCATATCTACATCCATTTTTCAGCATCCATTTAAAATTTATTTTTTTAGCCTCCATGTCCACTTTTTCGAGTCGAGTGGCGCAGATATTAATCGGGTTGAAAACTCACAGCCATCCTTAGTCACTATACATTAGAAAAACAACAACTTCCAAATGTTAGTACCAATTCACTACCTACCAAGTATTACATATGTATTTGAATTTTGAATTTTGAATTTTGAATATATTTATAATATTTTTATTTTTATTTTTATTTATTTTTATTTAATATTTGTGTTTGTAATTATCTGTACATGTATTTGGTTAGTATGTTTTTCATCTTTAGATCATTTTTAGTTTTTTTCCTTTTCTGTGGGTCTATCAGAAATATCATCTCTAATACTTGTAGATAAGGTTACAAACTACTAGACCTTCTTAAACCTTGCATCTGAACAAAAATTTTACTTAACCATTGTTATTGTTTTTGTTGTAACATAGTATTTCCTACATCAATCCAATAATAGCAAAAGATATTACTCATATTTTACCATTTAGTCAGCTAACCAATTTTTTTCCCATACCCTTGGATACATCAAATTTCTAGTTTGGCGAAATCAAATTCAAGCTATTCTAATTCCTTCTAACCTTTTTGGCTATGTCGATGGGACTCTTCTACCACTAATAGGAGACTTAAACATTGATATCTCATCTCCAAAACACATCAAGTGGCAAAAAATTGACCATTTAGTCTACTATTTCCTCACAACTTTACTTTCCAATTCCATCGCATGCCTTGCTCTCGATTACATCACAATTCTCAATCTCTAGATTTTTCGTGAGTTCTCTAACAATCGTCCTCTCAATGCTCTCTTCTTTGTCACAAGCTCCACACTCTTAAGAAAGGTGCTACTTCTATCACAGATTTCTTAAGCACCCTCCCTACCACTACTGAAGAACTCGATCCTATCAGAGATCACATCTCTAATAATAATCTTATCTTGTTCACCTTATAATGGATTCCCTGCTGAGTATGAATCCTTGATTATGGAGATTGAACATTGGGACTCTCTCATCACCTTCTTAGATCTCATAGTAGACTTCTAATTCATGAATAGCGACAGATGGCATATCACTCCACAAATCCTTTTGAGATAGTGCTTTTTGCATCCTACTCCGGCAACAATTATAGAAAATACTCACAAGGTGCGAGAAGTAGCTTCAGATGATGTAATTTATCTGGAGGTAGATGATACTATAAGGGACGAAGCCCTAATATAGTCGGGTCGCCTAATGACCACTAGTAGGTTGTGAACTCCTTTAGATGGCTACTGTATCTTTCTTCGATCCAATTTTATCTCTTGGATTACTAAGAAATAATCCTTTATTAACATGTACTTATTTGATCAAGTTTCAATTAGGTTTGAGCCAAAAATCTAACAAAAAAATTAAAGCTTGAAAGTTAAAGTTCAATCAAATTTCAAATTGGGCTAAAATATTAAAGACTTGATTAATTGTCATCTGAAGAGGCAACTGACCTAATGCAGTGAGATACTTACTCAATACGCGAAAGCACACTTTTGGATATCCAAGATTGAAGTAATTGGTCTTAGAAAATAAGGTAAGTTTGCTTTTAAATAAAGTTAAAACAAAGTCAAGAAAAGTGAGACATTTCACTTGAAATATATAATCATCCAGAAATTAAAGAGAGAAACAAAGAAAGGGAGAAAAAAATTAAGTTAGAGGAATGTTGTTAACTTTTAAATGATATAAAATATCAAATTCCTTTTTTTTTTTTTTGTATGGATTTCTCACTTGCCAAACTAAACACTTAAAAGTCATTATGCTGCATGACCATATTCATTAATTTGCATGACCTAATCATTAAACAAAACCTAATATATTTGTAAATAGTCTTTTACTTGTTCAACTATAAAATTGATGAATTGATTATTTTTCTTAGATAATGCTACAATAGATCAAGATATTTTATTATTTAAATTTTAATATTCATATTATTAATTTATAGGAATAATATATATCTAGTTTTTGTCTATATATATATATATATATGTAAGACATGTTATATTGTTTATTATTTGTAATTTACATTTAATCTTACCTATAAAGAGTAGAAAATTAAAAGTAATCTTATGTCATTTGAATTTCCTATAGCTATAAATGTTTGAAATACTGAATGGTATTTTATTGTGCAAAACATTTATCCCATAAATGCTAGTGTGATTTTTTTTGTAATATCAATTAAGTTTTTATAATTTCTAGAAAATTCAATAACTTTTGTCAAATAATTGTATAATTGTGCAAACAAATCGAGTATGGCTATAATAAATTCAATATCAAAATGAGTCGGATAAAAAATTATAAATTTACCATTATGAACAAACTCTAATATGTAATAATCAAAATAAGGTAACACTATAATCATTCACGCATTACAACGTGAAGAGCTAGTATATATAGAAGATGGGGATGATTATTGGAAGGGGAAGCTATTGATTATAGGACCTAGATACCATAAATCCAAGTTCAGTTTCTTAAGAAACTAGCTGAAGGACCTATTATTTTAACCAAAACTTACCCTTCCTCGTTAAGCGTTTAATTATTCTACTTTTGCGATCTTTCATATGCAAACACACGTACTACATTATTACAAACCACTGTTAACTCACATGTAGTATAATATAATGTATGCTTTTCTCCAGGTATTCTCTTTTCTTTCTCTGTGCCTACTGAAGGGTGGAGGCTTGCAGCTAACTGTAGTATGACATGAACAAAATGTAAGACAAATGTTAGAACAAGCTAGTTTGGAGTTTTGCTAGTTTATTTTTGAAGTGTGCAACTTTTTCTTGTTTTGATTCACTCTTGCACAACTGAGAATCTTGGCCAAGCTTTAAACTGATTGAGAAGATTTTCTTTAAAATAAATTATGCAAGAAATGTAAACTTTCACCATTTTTTGAACTATTCTAGAGCAGTAGGTTTTCGGTTTTCTCCTCTTTGGTAAAACCACGCCACTTGCATGTAAGCATATGGTGATATTATGATCAGATCGAGCTCACGTGGGATCCCAGGAACTGCTAGTCGCTCCTCTGTTGCTTTCCTTCATGTTGAGCTAGATAGATTGCGATAAAATGTAACAACTTGATCTTGAGTTGGCAAAACAATCCAACTGCTCATGATTCAAGGAAATTAATTATGGGCATATCAGCTTAACTCGTTAATGAGCATGTAGCCATCATCATCATGTCCAACAAAGAAGGGACCACGGTAGAGGGCAAAAGTTTTCCATGAAATAAAGTGACCTTATCGTTTAAAGAAGAGGATACATCCTAATATGAACATCAGCCATTCTTCCTCTATATATACAGATTCCTTCTTCAATTATTGGTCTCCAAAAGGCTTCAACACATGAGATATATGATCTAAGCCAAAGCTTTAGATGCGACCATCTCTTTTAGGTCATCTCATTATGCTCTAAGGCAGTAATGCCTACCCTACCCTACCCAACCTACCTTCCCAATATAATCCCTGAGGGGGTGGATTCACTAGTGAGAAGATGAAGTTATGTTACTTTGTAAGTAAAGGTAAATTTTGGTCATCACTTTGACACCGACATATATATCGATAACCTGAAAAGGAACATAATATCAATGTTTCCTACTGTAATTCTCATAAAAACACTGCAGTTTACCAGCAAAGAGAGAATTCTGAGTTAATTTAGCCCAAGAAATGTGAAGAAGAACTTGATAAAGGTTGCAACTTTAGACTAATAGATTTACGAAATGATTTGACCTACGGGAATGAAAAGAAAAAGAACACTTGCAGCTTCTTACAAGAAACAAGTGTAGGACATAACAAGATCTAAAGATAAATATACTTTTGAATACAACAAAGGCTTGGAGGGCGTAAACATACTTAAAAATTTTGGAGGCTGGACAAGAAACAATAATTGAGACATAAAAGAGAACTAGTCTAATTAAAAAGATTAAAAATGAACATATTATTTTTAATTAAAAGAAACAATACCTTTAAGTTCAAACATCTTTTTGAGTAGTATAGGTATATAATATATAAATTCAGATTAAAGTGTGAACCAAAATTTGTATACTTGCACTCATTACAATATGAATATGCATAAGATCTGATAAAATTTACTTGATACTGGCGGCTCGTCGGATGGACAGCTATTGCCGTCCCCTACTGTAACTCAGAAGTTTGGAATTATTCTCTTAACTCCCTTCAGATCCTCTGGCCCAGGTGCTCTGGCCCTACCCTGTGCCAGAGGATCTGGACCATCCATTTAAATGGACCCCACTTAAATGGATGGTCCAAATCCTCTGGCACAGGGTAGGGCCAGAGCACCTGGGCAGAGGATCTGGTCCCCTCTTAACTTACAAGGTAATGACTTGGACAAATGGATACATTTCACTTTGAAGGGTTTCCTGAACAAAATATATTTCACTTGCATAAGTAACAGATAAACATCCACAGGAAAGTTTCTTGAGATTCTCAACTGTGACAATGATCACTAGCCGCACGAATCTAATTCATTGGATTCTCTTACGGATGCTGGGCTGAGCCGAAACACCAACACGCCCACAATCTGACAACTTCGAAATAGAAAATAAAGAACAACAGCATACACGCACTCTTCATTCACTTTCCCATTCCGTAACATAACAAAAGCTTTACTAACATCCTTAAAACTTCCACCCATGCTTTTCCTACTTCCATTCCGAAAGGTTATTGTCTTGCAGAAAAGAATTTTAGCTGTTAAAAGACAATGTTCTTGCTCTGGTTTGGAAATGTGGGCCATGGTATTGGCGTGAGAACACCGTTTGTGGAAGTCTCCTTTAGACCCGAGATGGGTTCACTGTAGGTAACACGGTTTCAGATCAAAGTGGGAGGTGCCATCAAGTGTTTAGTAGGCCCTTTTCTACAGTACTGCTACTGTAACCATTAGTTAAGTCGGATTAATTAGTAAATTTGGTTGTGATAAATGATGTTTGGTGGGGTGTCGGGACACGAGACATCAACGTAAACAAAGAAGCTCAAGTACACTTGATCAAACTAGGAGCGGGGAGACAATTGATTATCATTGTAATTTGCACAAGAACTTGATGAAATGGAAGTTGTTCTTATCAGCACAAGTTACCCAGAAAGGAAATAACAAGTCTTCAAGTAGTAGGAGGAGAAAGTGCACCTTCCACATAAACAAAGGATTCACGCTTTTACTTTCTCAAGTTGACAAAGCCAACAGAAGCTGACTATTGCACACTCACAAACCTCAAATCAATCTCACAAAATCCAAGTCAGCCATTCACCTAAAGCAGAAATACATACTAAAAGGAGCATTAATAGGCATGAGGCTAAATTTAGTGGACAAAACCCCAGCTAAGTTTAGCAATTAGTGTTCCCCTACAAGTTGAGAACTTTCAAGTTTAACGAAAAATGAGGTAAAAGCTAACGGCAGCCTTCTATTCCTGAGAACAACACTCACAAACTCTTAAACTATCACACTGTAATTTAACTCAAATAACCTCTGCTTATGTTGAAAATATCATCGTGATCACATCCTATGGACAAAGACTTCACACCGAGATATCTCGAAGTGCGAAGAAGAAAAAGGCTTCTAAATCTGGAGGAGCAAAGAAAGCGATTGGTCTTCTCTGCAAAAAGTTCGATACAAATCTTTGCTTCTTTGGTGCTGGTGGGCAAGTTGCAATCTCTGGAATACGAAACTTTTGAGCTTTGGGTGTGGAGCATGCACTTGTGGGGATACTATTAGCGCCCTCAGACTCTAAAATATCTATTTTTGAACAACTGCTGGAGCTTGTGACAATGGAAGAGATAGAAGACAAATCCTCCATTATTGATGGTTCTGCACCATTCTTGGGCTTTAAAGGCTGCTTCTTGCTTCGTATTGTTCTTGGTTTCTTCGGCTTTGTTTTTGCTTTTCTTCTGCAACTAGTGCTAGATGGAGCCATTCGAGAGAAAGTTATGGTTCCTTGAGCTTATGTGCCAACGAAAATTTGTTGATGCAGTTAAAAGTACAAAGAGGCAGTAGTACAAAAAAACTCGCAACAAATTCTGATTTACTTAGTAAAATTGAACAAAAATGGCTGAAAAGTGAGACTAGACCAAGCAGGGCTGGTCTTTCAATATATAGTAAATTTGACCGGAAAGTGGCGGAAAGCTAAGTACATATTGTTACCAATCTTTTCACGAACAAAACCAAGGACTTCTCCAGACAAAAACCAGTACTTCCCAATTTCTAAACTCCAACTAAAAGACTTTTCCCACTTGAACAAGAAAAGTCACCAGGTTCTGAGCAAAACTTAGAGAGAGGATACAGCAAAAACCATTACCGACCCATCATTCAGTGAAGGAAGAGCAACAATATTTGAAAGGAAGGACGGACCCTATAGAGCGTGATGATTAACAAAGAAAGCAGTGAAGAGCATAAAGCCTGATCAAAGAGTTACCTTCTATTTAAGGAAGACTGGACTTGAACCAAATAATCTTGGCTGGATGGAGAGAGGCAGCTGTAGATGAATTTGAAAAGGCGGGCCATAAGGATTACAACATCTAGTGGCTTTATTGTAAAATAAAATAATGTTTGAGCTTTGCGCTCTGTCTTAGTTTGGGAAGGGCCCAAATGTCATATATTGAGCTAATAGTAAAATTATGTTATAAAAAATCACAATTAAATATTTTAATTTTTATTAATTATAAAATAGAAAGAAACTAAATTGTTTTTTTTAAAATTGGTAGAATTTTGGATTTTGATTTTTTTTTGGCTCTCATAATAAAACAAATTAAATTAATACAATTGAATAACAAACTGTTAATGTCATCTTTGATGTCTGCTAACAAATACGAGCAAGTGAAGAGGGGAGAAACTTGGTTTGATCCTCCTAGGATTCAGCTAGAATGTAAAGTGAAGAGGGGAGAAACTTGGTTTGATCCTCCTAGGATTCAGCTAGAATGTAACATGGGAGGCAAAGGCAGCAACAGTTGCTGGTTTGGATTGATTATGTGTAGCTTACTTTTTTAGTATATTTGTAAGTACTTACTTTAAGTTACCCAGAGACAGGACAAAAAGAGTTAGAATACGTCACTCTTCTTGGGTAGCTAGCTAGCAGCCCTCATATGCATTCATGGGAGAGAGGATCTTCCTGTTTTTCCTGTTGTTTGTTGTTTAGTTTATAGCATTACTAGATCCTCTTCAGGGGATCCTAAACATGAGTTACTAGTAATATCTATCCACGTTCATCCAAATGGTTCTAATTTTCATGCTACCCATGTATAATTTAATTGTTGTGCACATGGGTCAGATATACTAACCCCGTACTCCAGACAAAATAGTTCTTTGATTATGAGACGGAAGCTTTAGAAGAAAATTTCAAACAATAAGATCATGGCTAAACAGATAACAACTATTGAGATCCATCAGATGTAATCAGAGGTATACCAATAGTTGTGTCACCGGCCTTTTTGTACGGAAAACAAAGATGCAGTTGAATATTTTTTTTTTTTGAGAATTTAAAAAATTTATTTAAAAAATGTTAGAGATTATAAGAAACAAGGGTTTACTCCAAAAAGAGATAGACTCATTTGAACTACCTACATGTACTAGAAAGCATACGACGAAGTTCACTAGAAATCATATGACAACTTTCAAACATCAAGGCTCAAACTCTACCTTTTACAAAGATATTTTGCAAATCGGGTATAATGACTTAGGGCTTTTCTCGAGTCTTCGATCTCTTTCTCGATTAGGTTTGAAAAATCTTACAATTTGCTTGCGACGGAGTTTCGCATCCTCTGCTCTTCTTTAAGGAAAACCACTCCGAAAGCTTTCTCATCTTCAGTAAGTTTCGCAATTTAGGGTTTGACCTCTTGTGTTTCAACTATTTAGATCTGGCAATATCGGATGTAGGGCGGCTTTTTTGGGGTGACCAGTAAGGGAATATGGCTCAGATAAGTATATTCTGTTCGATTATGGTTGATTGTTGCTTTCATCCTTGATTTCCTTTTTTATAACCTTTCTCGGAGTTTCACAACAAATCTCTGCTTGGGATGGTACGGATCTGGTTTCAAATCTGTCTTCTCACCTTCCTTATTCCAACTTATCTGTATATGGTTTTCTTGTAGGCCTTCTGACTATCCAGAGATGATGATTTTGTAATCAATATTTAACCCAGCGTTGGAATATTCTAGGTAACTCCAGTCTTGAGCTATTTCTAAATTTCTTTCCTGTTGTGTTAATTGAGCAGCTAGAATTTTTGTTGTTTTCTTGATTGCTCTACTGTGTGAGAGAAAAGTATAAACCTAGAAAGTTTATACTGATTATCTCCTCCAATTCCTTTGAAATGCGATAGGTAGACTGCTTGTATCTGGGGACTATTGTGAGTAGAGAATTTGGTTGCATTTCTAGCTGTGGATAGGTTAACTAGTTCATAGGATCTAAACTAGCTATTTCTATATGTTATACTCTCTGGGCTATAGCTATTCTCCTATTACAGTGGAGATTTAACTGATTGAGTATCAGTTGCTCTCTTATGCTGGCAGTGGTGAGATCTAATAGAGAGTTTATTAAAGTAGATTTGTCCTTAAACTTTTTACTGTTCTTTTCTTTCCAGATAACATCAAAACAAGTAACCACGGAAAGTAGGACAATAGCCTTATCAAATTTTGAGTATTTCAATTTAGGAATTTCCTTAATGATCTCTGTGGGGTCTGTTGTAGTTGAGATCATAGGCACATAGTTTGGAGATTGTTGCCGATATTTCTCAAGAGAAATTGCAGCCAAAAAAGAGATGGTCCCTGGTTTCATCCTCTAGGTTACATAGAATACATAGCTTAGAAGACGATAAGGATTTCAATCTATCCAAGGTCGTTAGCCTATCCCACATTGCTAGCCAGAGCTGAAACCTATCATTAGGTCTAAGAACCTTATTCCAGATCACCTTGTCCCATCCTACAAAGATTATAGATCTTTCCCTTAATTTTTTGACTTCTTTAACCATAATCCCCGAAACAGGGATACCTTTCCAGAAGTATTTATCTTCCCCCCCATGACTTGTGAGTAGAGGAATATTCAGAAGTAAAGTCTCATATGCTGAGAGAGTCCAGTTCCCATTTCTTATTACTTCTTTGAGCATTGTTTCCTTTGAGAATCTGTTCAATAGCGAGTTTGCCATTTGGTTTTGTATTAAAGGACCATTCCCTGTCTAGTTGTCATATCAGAAGGAGATTCTATCTCCTGTCCCTATCTGGTATGTGATGTGTCGATATATTTCCTCTCTCATTTTACGCATTTGGTTAAAGAACTAGGTGTTGTTGACTTTAGGTTCTAGAGCCCAAATACTCCTTCATTTAGTAAGTAAGAATTAATCCACTTAATCTACAGTGATTGTTTATCACTCAGAATCCTCCAAATTCTTTTGGACATGAGAATTCTGTTTTTAGTAGAGATGGACTCTAGACCTAATCCCCCTTCATCTTTGGGTTGACAGATTATCTTCCAATTTACCTTTACTATTCCTCTCTCTCCATTTGTTTTCCTCCAAAGAAACTGCTTCATCAGTTTTTCTACTGTTTTGATAAGCCCTTTTGAAAAGAATATGTAAGAACACCAATAGGTACTCATGGACATAATAACCAATTTCAAAAGTTAAAGTTTCCCTCCATAGGATAGTGAACTATTAGTCCATAACCCCAATTTCTTCTGGATTTTTTCTATTAAAAGAACACATTCACAGAATCTGAGCCTCCTTGATGAAATGGGAATCCCCAAATAGTGAATAGGGGAGCTTTAATTACCATCCTTGTAGCTTGAGCTAAAGTATTTGAGCTATTAGAAGCACTTTTGGAGAGAATGATAAAACTCTTTTGTTGATTGATATTTAACCCCGACATTCCTTGAGAGTTTCCAAAAGAAGGTTGGCTGAGTGTACATTTGCTCTGCTTAGGACAATAAGGTCATCTGCAAAACACAAACTAGTTAGTAAAACTTCCTTACTCTTGGAGTGGAATCTGAATTTATGATCATTTGAAGTTCTTTGCTTCAGCAGTTGAGTGAGGACTTCCATACAAATTAAGAATAGGTAAGGGGATAGAGGGTTCCCTTGCCTAATTCCTTTCTTTCCTTTAAAAACTTTTGTGGGGCTCCCATTAATCAGTATCTCATAGGAAACAGTAGTAATGCATTGTTGGATCCACTTGATAAAAGTTATGGGAAAATTCATTGTCTCCAAGGTTTTTAGCAGAAATGCCAAGTTCACACTATCAAAAGCTTTCTATAAGTCCACTTTTATAAGGCAATTCTGAGGGTTTCTTCTACAGTTATACCCTTTTAACAGCTCCTAAATAATAAGAATGTTGTCCCCAATGTCTCTTCCTGCCATGAAAGCTCCTTGGTTCTCACTGATGAGATATTTAAGTACCTCCTTCAGTTTATTTGCCAAAATCTTGGCAATGATTTTGTAGAGAACATTTGTTCATGAAATAAGCTTGTAGTCATTCCAAGTTTCTAGGTTAGAGTTTTTAGGGATCAAACATAGGAAAGTCTTGTTTATTTCCTTTAGTAAAATCCCCTTTTGGAAAAACTCTTGAACTGCCTCCTTAACTATCCCCCGCCCCCCAATCTATTCCATGTTTTCTGATAGAAAAACCATTCAATCCATCTGAACCTGGAGCTTTAGAGCCATTCATGCTGAAGATTACTTTATCAATCTCTTAGTTTGTAATAGGTTTGATTAAGCAAGATGCTTCATAAGCAGGAATTTTTGAAGTGATAAACTGTCTAAGATCATAATCCACCTCTGAAGTGAGTGGTTCTGTTCCAATTAGCTTACTAAAATACTCCAATGCTTCCTCAGCTAGTTCATCTTGTCCAAAAGTTTCCAACCCCACTTCCGTTTTAATGAAAAAAAATCTATTTGTTCTTTCGAGCTAACACCGAGTTGAAGAAAAACTTTGAGCATCTGTCTCCCTCATTTAACCGATTAATTCTTGCTCTCTGTTTCAGTAGGGAGCATTGGTTTTCCACTACTTGTAAATAATTTTTAATCACCTCCTTCTCTGCTATGGCTAGTGCTTCATCCAAAGGACTCTCTGCTAATGCTTTTTGAATAGAGGAAAGTTTTTCTTTTGAAATGTCAATCTCCTTATTAATATTTTTCCCTCTGTTACTATTAAGGATCTTCAGCTCCTGTTTAATAGCCTTTAGCTTTTGGATACAAATGAATTGTGTAGTCCCATAATAATCATGCTCCAATCCCTTGTCTATTGCTTCTTGAAATCTGTCCATGTTGACCAGAAAATTGTCGAATCTGAAAGGATGTTGGATTCTATAGTTGTTAAACAAATTGTCAATTTTTATAGGGCTATGATTTGAGATTCCTGGGTCTAGGTAATTCACAGAACTTCTTGGGAAAGAATGTAGCCAATCCCCACTTACCATAGCTCTGTCTAGTTTTTTTCGAATGTGCCAATTTGAGCATTGTTTATTTGTCCAAGTAAATTTGTGACCTATGGTTTTTAGGTCAGTAAGTTCCACTTCCTGCATACATTGAAAACATATTGGGGGAATAATTAAGAAGGTTATAATTTCCTTTGGCTTCTGATTTGAATAGAGTAGTATTAAAATCTCTGTATACAACCCAAGGGGAATTCATTGAACTCTTGATCCTTCTGAGGAAACTCTAGATTTTTATTCTTTGAAAACCAGTGTTGAATACGTAGACAAAAGTAGCTAATATCCAAGAATTTTTCTTTTTGAAATAAATCTTAAAGTGGATGAGCTGTTGGTTAGATTCCAGAACTTCTAGATCCAAATGGTCCCCATCATAAGCTATTATAATCCTTCTATACAGATGACTTTGATGATTTGTAATGAACTACCATTTGCTACCTAGGCAAGTCAGTTTATTCGGATTAGCTACTTTAATTTTAGTCTCCAACATACAAAAAACCTAAGGCTTCTCCTTGAACACAAAATCCTTTCAAGCATTCAGCTTTGAGGGATTATTTATTCCACGCACATTCTATACTATCAAAGATATAATCAAATGGCTTTGACTTTGGAGTTTTCCTGTTGCTCCTACTGCTTTTCCTAGAGGTTACCTGCTCAAATTGCTCCTTAGAGTTGTTACCATTCTGCTCATCATTCCTGGATTGACTTAGGTCATTATATTGGCCATCTAAAGGTTCCCTATTTTGTCTTGCTTCTCTAGATTCCTGAACTTTCCCAGATTCTAGTTGAGTGTGCATAGCTTCTGTCTTTTGAACAGAATCAGGTTTAAGCCCTTTCGGAATGTCCTGCCCTTTTTTAAGACATTTACTAGCTGAGGTATGTCTTGGTTATCTAATACTTTTTCAGCCTCCTCATTTCCATTTGTTTCTTGTGGAATATCTTCTTCTAAACCCAACAATTCCAAATAGTCACCTTTAGAAAAAAACCCTACTCGTCAGTGTCCATGCTTTTCCTTGAGCTTTGAGTGAAGGTTTCCATTGGCATGTTACCCAAACTTTGTCTTCTTTAAGATAATTTGTATCTTCCAACCTTAGAATAGGTATACTATCCTTCATTTCCTTCGATATATCTATGCTCACATATAGTCTAGCAAATCTAACTCTTTTCCTTAGGGCAGTATTCTCATCCATTCAAATAGGTTTCCCCAAATAACTTGCAAGCATACTCAGTCCCTTTGTAGTCCAATAATCCAGAGGGATGTTATGAATATGCACTGCCTTGAAAGTAAAATTTGGCCAAACCATGGTATAATCAACGATAACGTTTACTATCGAAGGTTAACACTTAGTCCATAAACTTATGCACTTAGGGGTTCAAGACTTAAAACTCGCAAATGCAAAAAGTGTCCATCAGGTTAGCAAAAAATATCTATATCTAAAAAAACAACTTGAACACTCAATATGCATAACCAAATCAAACGTTGGGGAAGAATCTGTGGGAGAGGCAAAAATGTTGAAGACAATTTCAGAAAACATTCATAGTTTTTTTAAAGAGCATTTGTTCAAAAACTGAAAGAGATAGAAATATGCAAAGACTCCATCAAAGAGTAACTCTCCAGTGGAAAAATAAATAAATTCAGCAAAAAAATATGAAATAACTCAACCTAAATCAATGACTTGTACCAATAATGTGCTAAGCCCGAATCAAACTAGGAGGGCAGGCAGAATGTGCGTGCAAAGTTAGCCCACGTCTAGCCTCATACTAAAGTATTAAGAGACAAGTTACTCAAGCCTTGGCAAACACTCCTTTCAATATGAAAACTAAAAAAAATTTACACCCCCCAATATGAGACAAGAATACAACACATTTGCTAAAACAAGTAAAAGAGGGGAACATTTATCCAACAATTTTCCACCACATGGCTTGCTAAACTTGAATTTTCTATGTAAATGAAGGGTTATATATTTAAGCATCAATATCTTTTGATTGAATTGATGCGTAGTAATGTGTAACAACAACTTAGTTAATAAAGTTAATTTCTTTTGAACTTTATAGACTTAGGACGAGACCCTCATAATACATATTAATTTCTACACATTTTGCGATAAAAAGAAGATAAATCACAACAAATACTTTTCATAGCCATGCGCATACCTTGGTTGGTTTCTCATAAGTACCCTAAAATACAACTCAATTTTTTCAATTGAATTGATACATAGTAGTGTGTGAAAACAACTTAGTTAATAAAGTGAATTCTCTTCAACTTACTGCATGAAAGGTTGAACCTCTTGATAGTTTAGTAAAATGTAACTATAGGCAGCCTCAATTTCTTCCTCTGTTAACATTCTTCTTGTTGAACATCCATATGTTCACCCAGGATATGTGAAAATGGATAAGTTACCATCAACATCACTCATTCCTCCCCCATCATCATTACGAGGAACTTTTCTTTATCTTGTGTGAACATGTGGCTCAAAATAATATGAACAAAATGTACTAGCTTCCTCCACTAAATAAGCATTACATATCGAACCTTCAACTCTAGCCTTGTTTTTGACATTTTTCTTTAAGTGAAGCAAATACCTATATTAGCGAATAAGGTCATTACAATTTAGTTATTAAAACATGTTATTGCTTCAATCACAATCATTTTTGTTGAATTAACTCTCAAACGGATACATCCATTGATATTGAACTGGACCGGCTAGTTTTGTCTCGTGTGTTAAATGCATGGGCAAATGCTCCATACAGTCAAAGAAGCTTAGAAGGAAAATACCTTCTAACTGTTGGAGTTATATAAATATAGTGCCCTGAAAAGTAAGTGTATTTACATGTAACTTAATTTTCTTCCAGTTATAGTTTTGTAATTAAAATATTTATTATTAATGAAACAAAAGAGTTTGGTTTTATATATATGAGCATTATATATCTAATCTAGATGTTTTAAGGAGATTGGTGATTAAACTGGCGCCAGCAGTTTGATGGACTAGCTACCCATCAAGTCTTAACACCAAGATGAGATCTTGTGTGTTAATCACCACATAGAATAAAATGGGAGATCTAGAAGGAAAAACCAACATAAGGGCAAAATGGTAATTTTGCTCTTTGTTGTGCGGATGGCTATAATAAGGTTCATAATAGGATTTGCAATTGGCCATTTTATTTGAAATATGTGTTCTCATAATTTTTAATAATTGAAGAGTTCAGCTAATTGTCTTTAGTGGAATGACATTTAGTTAATAAACTAGAATTAATTCTAATGAGATGAAATTAATTATGGGCTTATTGGAGCTTGAATTATCTAAGTCCAACAAAATTCTCCACTTGGCTTCAAGGAAGGTTATCAAGCTAAGTAAGAAATAAAAATGGAGGTTTTAAAGCCCATGATTGAATGTTGGCCTTGCGCTAATTAATGGTTAATTATAAGCCCGAACGAACATTTAGAAATGGGCTAGACTTTGATTTAATTTAATTAATTAGATTAATTACATTAAAAACAAAATTCTTAAAGAAATGAAATGTATTTTTGATTTTTAATGGCTGAATGTGCAACTGTACATTTAGCATTGAATTGCTAAATAAAGATGGTATTTATCATGTTTTATCATCATTAAATGGAGTTATGATCTTACC
>JANSVA010000008.1:25043586-25063860 GCA_025504915.1 Erythroxylum reticulatum | reverse complement strand
ACCCATTATTTAGCATTTATGTGAAACAAAACATCAATATTTATACATTCATTTCTTCACCAACGTTCTAGCATATATAACTCCTTTTTCATGATCATTTACCACTAAAATATCACCATATATGCTTCATTTAAAACAACACATGAAGAATAAAGTTTAACATGTTTAGCTCCAAAACTCCTTCAAATCACTGTGAAACCCTAGCTCCTCCAACATACACGATCTTCACCTTTTTAAGGTGGAATATGTTGGGTTAGCAACAAGAAGAAGGAGACAATGAATCTTGAAGAAGCAAGGTGAAAGAGTTGAACAAACATCAACATGAGAGGGTAAGGGTGGAAAGTCGTGAGTAAAGAAGAAAGTAAATGAAGAAGATGAAGAAATGAAGCTAACAAAAATAAGAGACAATAGCAAGTGAAAGACCAAAGATGGGTCTTTCACTTAATGAATATTGTGGTTTAAAATAAGTGGTATGGCAAGTGACATGTGTCACTTGCCACATGTCACTCTCTCATGGTCTTTTATTTAACTAGTCCATTTTATCTCCAATTTCTAATCTAATTGACTCCCAATTTTTAATGGGACTCATCATTAAATCCCAAAGTCATTCCTCAAAATTTCCATTGCCATTTGACTCTTATTTCTACTACCATTTAACAATCGTTTTGCCACTTGACAATTCTCCTAGTTTAAAAATACCCATAAATTTAAGAATTTTTTCCAAAATTTCCAAAAATTCTAAATCAGTAATTATAATCTCCAAATCAAATTTTCCATACAATCAAACCACAATTTCCAATAAAATCATGTTTAAAAACAATTATACCTGGAAATGTCAATAAATGCACATACATTCATTTTTATGTGCAAAATTCGCTATTCACTTGTGTGCATACGCTATATTATGCATGAGCATGAAATGCACTTTCTACTAATCTCTCATTTCTATTTTCTCAATTACCGAAATCTAGAGCTCTAACTCTTAGTATAGAAACGGGATGTTACATAAAGCATTCAAACTTTTCAGATTTTTCTATCACTGATGTGTACCTTTTGATTAGGGAAACAAGAGTTCATTCTTTATTATGTGGTGAAACATCTATGAAGCATCTATCATATTACTTATGCTTTGTTAATTGTTGTACGTTGTCTCGAAAAACTATTTTCGTTTGAGTTTTGGTCACTCTACTTGTTCTTTTAAATTGCCAAATCTTTCAACTATTAGTGTTGCTTCATATATCTTGTTTGACATGTTTTCAAATCTAAAATTTCCTTTAGTATTTAGGCATTTGTTTCAGCTAGCTTAGAAATGTGATATAAAGATGGCTAGTTCATTGTTCATCATTTTCACTTGCATTGTAGGTGTTAGGAATTTGTTTTGCACCATATGAAAATGGCTTGATAATAATCGGATTTCATCAAGGCTAAAGTCTATTCACCTATATTTTATTTGCTTAATTGGATTTTAAAGCTTGAACAAGTTTTAGATTTTGATTTAAAAATGGAAAATGCTTAAGGTTTAATGATTTGGTACCTAGGGCTTTTAATGATTTTGTATTTTGAATTTGGTTGAATATTTAACTTGGACAATTTGAATTAAATCTAAGCTTGAGATTGAATTTCACGTAAATGAATTAGGCTTTTATTTTATTCATTTACCATTATTTATTAAGACTATTTTATTTTTTATAATTATGATCTCTCACTTCTTTTCTTTTCCTTATTTTGGCAATGCATTAAAATTTCATATATTAAGCATAAAAGGAAGAAAAATGTATCACATAAAAGCCTAAAAATACAAAATTTGAATCCGTTTGTTTACACTCAATAGAAATTCCTAAGAATCCATCAATACTAGGAAAAATGTCATGTTGACTTCAAGAAAATCCTCACTTAAACCTAAAAACTTACATTTAGTCTCTAACTTATAAAACCCACCCTATTTGAAAATGTATCATTTCATTTGTCTATCTAAATGGTTAGAGTTACTATTATTCTTCCCTCTAAAAGTTACTTTGTTATTTTAAATTCATGTTCTTGGTTTTTCATAATTGAAATTGTTTTTGTAGAAAAATTTTAAGGTGACGGATTAAGCTTCCTAAGATTAAGAACATCAGTTTTCTTTGGCAAGTAAGATTGTTGGTTTCTCCTCTACTATTAGTCATAATTATTTCCTTTTTACATTATAATGCATATTTAGTTTACTAGTATTTATGTCTTTGTTAATATTTCATAATATTTTTAAATTTTTTGAATTTTTTGAATGATTCAAGGTTAAATATACTTTATTCCTTTGTGTTTCCTCATATTGGTCTTTTAAGCTTTATTTTTATTTATCTTCATGCTATCAAGTATTTAATTTTTTATACTTGATTTTTATGTGTCATCCACTAGTTCGTTATTTTTAGTCTTTCATAATGATAAAAAAATGTAAAGCTTTAGAGATTAATATTGTAGGTTTTCATATTATTTTTGTTCAGGTTTTAATTCATTGTTCTTTAGGTAATTTTTATATTGTTATTATATTTTATATTAGGTTTTACTCATATGTATATTTTCATTATGATATTTATGTTAAATTTGATCATATTTGGTTTGTGTAAGGCATATTACGAACATGGCCCTATTACATGTTCAAAGACCTTTTACTTTTTCGTATACATATATATCCATTTAAGTAGTGGAGATTAGATTATTTTCAAGCTTATCATATGTTCAATTTCACAAGAAGATGATGAGAGTACCTCACCAAAATTTCTAACACTTGTTTAAATGGGTGATTTCTTATGACGACGTGTTAATTTAAAGTGTATGAAGGAGGTAAAATGTCTTTACATTGTGTCTATAAGTGTATTATATTAAATATGAAATTTTCTTTGACATAGGCCCTATTTTGTGTTAAAAAGAGTTGCTAATCGTCCAACCTCATCCTTCTTCATTGTAGTTTGTGGTTGTCCGTCCATCCAGGTAAGTCATCTAACTAATGTCTACTTTATGTTTTGCTTTAATAGTACGAGTATTTGGGTTTGCATTTTGTGTGAATGCAAAGGAGGTCTTGATTTTATGTTGTTTAGAATATTCTTATTATCATTGATGAGTTTTTATGCTCTTTTGTAATAGTCTAAGTATTTATGTTTGGGTTTCATTTGAATCATTGATGAGTAGGTATATGAATTACATAAGTATTTACTATATGTGAAATGAGTTTGATCTCTTATGGATGATCCAATGCATAATAAAGCCTAGCATGGTATATAGGCAAAAAACTCGTGATGCAGCTCCCATGAGGCTTATCGGTCTAAAATCTCATGAGCTAAGCATCATATTGAGAACTTGATTTCTCGATTCATATGGTGTAATAATGTCACGTACTATAGTGCTTGTTTAAAGTCAAACTTTGGAAATCAACTTGTAGGTTATTAATGCAAACATATTTATCTTGGTTTTGTATGTTGTTGTTTGAAATATTACTAGAAAGATTGATGGCTAGATGTATGAGTATTTACTACATGTTGAATAAGTTTATATAACTATGGATGATTTAGCTATAATAAACCCCTAGGGTGGTATATAGGCTAGAAACTAGTGATGTAACTCTTATGAGGCTTATCGGTTTAAAATTCCGAGCCTAGGAGTCACAGCAAGAACTTACTTTCTTAATTCATATGGTTTAACAATATCACGTACTATAGTGTTTGTTTAAAATCAGACTTTAGAAATCAACTTATAGGTGATTAATGCAAACATAGTTATTTTGGTTTTGTATGTTGTTATTTGGAATATTGTTAGAATGATTGATGGCTAGATGTATAAATTACATAAGTATTTACTACATGTCAAATAAGTTTTATAATTATGGATGATTTAAGGCATAATAAATGCCTAAGATGGTATATAGGTTGGAACTCACGATGCAACTCCTATGAGACTTATCAGTGAAAAATTCCACGAGCCTAGGAGTCACAACGAGAACTTGCTTTCTTGATTTATAGATGTAAACAATGTCACATACCATAGCGCTTATTTAAAATCAAACTTTGGAAATCAAATTTTAGGTGATTAATTTGAACATAAATACTTGAACTCATATGGTGGGATAAGTTGGTTTGAATATGAAGGAGAAATGTTCAGAAACCTGCAAAAACTTAGGGGATGTTTTGCAAAGTAAAGATTAAATGTTTTGTAAATTTAGGAGAAATAAAGGTTGCTAATTATGAATAACTTTTTTAAATAACAATTTTTCATAAATGAGTAATGTTGATAAGGCTTAGATGTATAGAAAATTAACACCTGATGGTTTCATTAATCCTGAGTTTGTTAAGGGAGTTGAAGCTTTTATTCATTATTCATATTCTCAACCTACATATATAGATGACCTAAAGACCATATGTCCATGTAAAAAGTGCAAATATATTTGTTTTCTAATTATTGATGAAGTGGGTTTCCATTTTTTAAGAAAATGGTTTATTCTAAATTATTTTACGTGGACACGACATGGTTAGCTACTAATTTGTAGCATCTCAAGGGTTAGTGAAGTAAACTCATCAATATATGTGGATGGGTTTAAAGGGGGATTGGATTGATAATAAATAATGTTGGTGTAATTGAAAATCCTTTCATCCAAATAGTTTATGATGCAATCAGTTATAACTTTCATAAAATATAGAAAATCTTAAACAAGAAATAAAATCACATCTAAAAGCGTTTTTTTGACTCACTATAATCAACTGACCAAGAATTATGGCCAAATTATGAGACCATGACTCAATTATCTTCAATTGCTCAAATATTGAACTTAAAGCATGAAGAACATATTTTTTATCGACGTTTTGATAAAATTCTTGGTTGATATAATGAATCATTACCTCCTGATGACACAATGGTTGATAATTTTTACGATATGAAGAAACTTATTAGGGTTTTTGTAACATCCCGATACCCATGTTAAGGTTAAAATTGTAAATGTGAGAAATTCACTGAGAGATTAGAAATGTGTTTCTTACTTATGCATTATGTGATATGCTCATGCACATGAAGCTTGAATCTTTGCACATGAAAATAACTATACATACATTCATTAACATTCCAGGTATAATTGTTTACAAATGTGAGTATAGTAAGAAACGTAGTTTTATATGTTGAAAATTAATTTGGAAATTGTAATTATTGATTTAGAATTTTTGGATTTTAAGAAATTTTCTTTAAAAAATTAAGGGTAATTTTTGGACTAGGAAAAATGCCAAGTGGCAAACAAATGATAAATGGTGGTAGAAATTACTATCAAATGGCAATGAAAATTTTGATAAATGACTTTGGGATTTATTGACAAGTGTCATTGAAAATTGAGAGACAATTAGAATAGAAATTAGATTTATGTAATAAGAATTGGACATGTGGCAAGTGATAAAAGTCACTTGCCAAACAATGTCTTAAGTCCACTAAGCATTTAAATCCTTTTTGTTGCTCTCCCACGATGCTTTTTATTTAAAAGTCTATTAGGTGTTGATCTTGCTCTCCCCATCTTCCTCTTTATGGCTCTCTTCTCTTCTTCATCATCATTTTCGTTTTCTTCAATCACTGCCACATTAATTTTGAAGATCACATTTTTCTCCATTTGCTACTAGCATTTTTACTATCTTCTTCCTCATTGTCACTAAAAACCTATCTATACCACCTTTATAAGATGATGAACATGTGATGCTTGGGAGCTAGGGCTAGTGTTATTTTTGAAGAATTTGAAGTGAAACCAAGTAAGTTATGCTTTAAATGTTATGGGTATTGTTAAATGAAACTAGAATAATGAGAAATGTGGGATTGATTACTTTATTTTGTGAGTTGAATGTGTGTGACGTGGATGGTGAAAAATCTATGTAAATGTCTTGTTTTTGTAATTGTGAATGATCATTAATCACCCATGATTTGTTGTAGAGATGTTTTGAAAGTTGGATGATCCATATAATGGTGTTAGGATATGTGTAGTTAGTGATTCAGAACTTTTGGTGATGTAAAGAAGACCTTGTAGAAACCTTTCTTCTTATGCACTGTAGACTGCATCTTCTTAGGTTGACCTTCTATATCTTCTTAAGTTGACTTCTATATCATTTTAGGATGACCTCCTGTATCTTCTTAGGTTGACCTGCTGTATCTTCCTAGGTTGACCTTTTATATCTTCTTATACTGACCGTGTATCTTCTTATGTTGATCGTCTTGATCTTCTTGTCCACTGTAGACTGAATCATCTAGCCTATCTTCTGGTCCAATTTTGATCCTTTAGATGACAAAATATTACTTTTATTTCTTCATGTAAGTTGTATATCTATAAGTATTCTTTACCATCTAAGAATGAACTTAATTCGACATCTATAAAGAAAGTTATGGCAATTGTTCCAAAACAGGTTTAATATGATTGAGGACAAAACCTTGTTTGATTTTTTCGTCCATAACTTTGTTATCCGACCTCCAAATGAAGTGATTATTAGACCAATATCTTCCTAACACATTTTGATACCTCTACATAAAATTTTATAGCTTTTTATATTGAATTGAAAAAGATTGATTGAATCAAATTAAGGATATCAGATGGAAGAGTATGAATTGGATTTTTTACTGAACATATTTCGGTATTTTGATAATATCCTGATCTGTAGAGCTCCGAATGAGATGATTATTGTTTCAAAATAAACTAGTGACATAGATCCACCAATGTGATTTGAATTGTGGTTTTAATAGTTTTAGTGATGTATAAACCTAAGTATAAATTATACGTAGATGAGTCTTGATATCGGACTAATATTGTGATGACACTAATGGATAAATACCCAGGATTGTCATGAACATGCATTATATTATTAAATACATGTGCATTGTTAAACACTTATACTTGTCAAAATTGTGATATATATGTATGTTGCTTGTTATAGAGGAGCAAATGGAGCATCAACCTCTAGACATTGTCACAACTTCCAGGCATTAGGTTCGGGAGCGACTTGTGAGCAACCTAGACGGTTTCTCTCAATTAATTGTTTGCTTTAAAAATATGTTTTAAATGATGATATGAATGTGAATTGATTTTATATTGATGTTGGACAATGAAGGTCCAAGATTTAATGCATGTATGTGATACTAATGTACTACTTGTATGTGAATTCGATGAAATATGTGATATATGATTTGATTGTTGAATGCCAGACCTAGTTCTGGAAGAAAATTGTGATTATGCATATGAATGCAAAAGTGATACTAAAAATTTTGTTGAATGTTGGACCACGATTAGAAGATGAATGTGAAATTGAATGTGATTTCGAAAGCATGTGATAGACTGAAATTACGTGAATGTGATGCATTCCATTACATGAATGCATGAAACATAAAGGTAGTTGTGACCGGAGTCGCTATCGAAAAAGAACTTAAAGCTCAGAATGTGAAAAAAGAGCCTAGATCTTAGAAAGTGTATAAGAGCCAAAGGCTCACTATGTAAAATGAGCCCTGTATCCCCAACGAATAAGAGACAGTTATAAATGAGCCCGGTATCCACAATGAATACGGGACAGTTAGGCACTCAGTCATAACAATGTAATAATTGGCAAATAGTCACATGAGCATTTCATATGCATTTTGTTAAGTATGTGTGATTGATTGAAATGCAAAATTGTTTGTTTTTAAGTGAAAAATGTGAGATGTAATTATAAGAAAATGTGAATATATGTTATGTGAACTGATGTGTTGCATGAATTGAGTGAACCATCGATGATGGTTACATCATTAAGTTTGGAAAACTCACCAAAATTGCAACATTGACTTATCAAGACCGAGAGACAACTCTAGCTACTAAGAGACTCTACCAGTAGTGTAGATTGGTGATTTAGGAAGTGAAGTCATAGCTCAAAGGTCGGTCAGCTGGGTTTTGGGACAAATTAGATAGACTTTGCATATTTCCTCTTTCATGTAGCACTTTTGTATTAGAATTTGATGATGTACTTATAAGAAATGCTGAAAGACATATTATAGACCTTTGGGTTTTATGAAATGAAATGAGGAAATTTTGGATTTTAAAATATTATGACTTTCTTATGAGGCTTATAAGTGAATAAAGTAGAGAATGCCATGGTATGTGAATGAAGTGATTGAATGTAGCGCACCATTATTGTAAGATATGTACTGGAATATCCTAAGGGTGCTCTAGTATGTGCCCTACGGTAAGAGGGCGCTACAGTCTTGGTTTGCTAGTTGAAAAAATTATTGTTGTAAAATGGGATGTATGTTGTTTTGGGGAGATGATGTGGAATTACAAGAATGTTAATTTTGTGGTCAATCTAGGTTAAAACCTAGAAAGCGTACTATGAAACAGAAATTAGTACCTTAGAAGTGGATGTATTATTTCCTGCTAACTCCGAGACTTCAAAGACTATATGCCTCCGATGTTACTGCATCTCATATGAGATGGCATAATGACGATGAACAGGAAGATGAAATAATGAGCTATCCATCGACTGCACTCACATAGAAACATTTTAATAACACTAATTCTGAGTTTGCAGCTAATAGTCAAAATGTTAGGTTAGGATTATCGACAGATAGATTCTAACCTTTTGGTTAATCCGACCAACAATATTCTTAATGGCCAATCATAATTACTACTTATAATTTGCCTTAATGAATGTGTATGAGTGAGGTATATATGTTCTTGATGATGAATGTGCCAGGGCCTACAAATCTAAAGTGTAAAATTGATGAATTCTTATAACCATTGGTATTTGAATTGCATCATCTTTAGGAATATGGTGTGGAGACATATGATATATCTCTTAAACAAAATTTTTTTGTTGAGAGTAGCTTTGATGTGGACAATTAGTGATTTATTGGCATATGCTATGTTGTCTGGATGGAGTAAAGTAGGGAAATTGGTTTCTCCTTACTATGGAAATGATTCTAATCCGTTTTATCTTCCTAATGAGGCCAAAATATCTTGGTTTGACAAATACGGGAAATTTCTTCCTTCAGACCATCCATTTAAATGTAATAAACAAAAGTTCATTAAGAATAAGATGGTATAAATGCCTCCTGCCCCTCACAAAGCTAGTAAAGAGATACTATAGGAGTTTAATGAATTAGGTCTGCTGAAAGTTACAGAACTTGAAGCTGATGAAGTTAATACAAGCATTAGTAAAAACTTTGGATGGAGAAAATAAAGCATCTTTTGAGATTTGTCATATTGGAAAACTAATTTGATACATCATAATCTTAATGTTATGCATATAGAAAAAATATTTTTGAGCATTTGTTCAATACCATAATGAACATTGAAAGGAGGACAAAGAAAAATGCAAAATCACTAGCTGATTTAATTTTTTTTTTAGAAGGAATGAGTTAGATAAAGATCTTTACAATGGTAAATATTTGAAAGCATATTACATTTTGGACAAAAACCAAAAGGAAATTTTCTATCAATGGTTGAAAAGTCTAAAGTTTCCTGATGGTTTCAAACTTGGCAAAGTGTATAGATATGAGGAAGTACAAATTATTTAGGATGAAAAGTCATAATTATCATTTGCTTATGCAAACACTAATTCCAATTGCATTTCGAGAGTTACTACCCATGGTTACATTTTATTGAATTGTCAAAGGTTCAACCTTTCATACAATAAGTTTAAGTTGATTTTGAAATTGATTATCTATGTTTTCGAAGTTAATGTTGTTCATAACTAAAATACATAATAATGAGTTTAGATTATATGAGAAATGGTTACATAAGCTAATGCTTAAAAAAACATAGGATGATATCAATAAAGAAGTTAAAAGACATTTTCCTCAATGGTTCGAGAAATATGTAAGTTTCAACTTGTAATAATTGAAATGATTGAATTATCATATCAAAGTGATTAGATGACATTATACTATTTAATATGATAATTTGTTTTTTTATGTAGGCCTCAGAAAATCTAATAGAGAACAAGTTCATATGTGATCTTGCAAAAGGACCTTTGCGAACTGTTAAATCATATCCGATGTATTTTGTTAATAGATACAAATTTCACATAAAATATTATGGTCATAGCATGGCAACAATAAATAATGGGGTTTACATACAGGGAGAATTGATGAATTTAAAATTATTAAGATACTTAAAATTGAGTATGCTGTATTGCTAATAAAAATAAGTATGATATTTAAATGTGAATGGTTTGATCCATCTCCTAATGTTGGAACAAAAGTGCAAAACCGATACAATATATTTGAAATCAACCAGTGAAGAAGATTTAGACAATTTGAACCTTTCGTGTTAGCGATGCAAGCGATTCAAGTGTATTATGTCCCTTTTCCCAACTTACGATGAGATAAATCAAATTGGTTGGCCATATGCAAAGTAAAACCTAGAGATGTTTTTTAATTACGTGGAAAAGGAGAAAATAAGAGAATTGAAAGTGAAGCATTTTAGGAAGATATTTATGAAATAAATGCATGTGTAACATATGACGAGAACGAACCTTCGAACGATTCAAATAATAAATATATTGAAATTTCATCTGGAGAGGATGAGGAGGGCGAGAGATCTAAAGAGGAGCCTGAGTTTGATTCTAATTCTTCGAAAAAAGAAGATGATGATGATTTTGATTTACAATTAAGCACTGATAGTGATTAATTTGTGTTTGTAATTGAATATTATATGAATAAATCTATTATTGCATCAACAATATATTGTTATATATTGAATTTATATTGTTCTATTATATATTAGGAAATTAAATAAAATGTGAATTTCAAGTCAAAAATATGCTACCAAAGAGAAAAGGGATATGATGTGGCCAAGGTTCAAGTTAAAATGATTAGGAGAAGCCAATGCATTTCCAGTGAAGCATCACATTCTACAGATGCTTCTACATATTCAGATGAGGCATCACATTTTGTACCTACTATTATACCATCTAACAGCCCTGCTACACTATCCACCAAACCCACACCTTCTGCCAACCCTATCCTGACAGAGATATAAGGGTTACGGACGAAAGAGGTGACCTCCAACTTAGAGCTAAGGGAGTTGATGGAAGAACGTGCATCATAATTATCAACAATTTGTAAGTAAAATTCTAAATTTTCGTAATACATGATAACATTATAGTTTTATATTAAAGTTATAGGTTTAATTTGAAAATGATATCACACAACCTATATATTAGGTTGGTCCTATCCAGAACGTGCTCAAGAAATATCACATACAAGTTTAAGGAAAGGATAGATCTTAAGGGTTTTTATTATCAGGAGTTTGAGATACACAAAATATATTCTTTAAGATTTTTTATTTTATTTAATTTCATACATTAATTAGATAAATATTGTCATTTATAAATACTTACAGTATGTTTTCTTTTTTTCATAATGAATTTTTTGGGATCCAAAATTTGATGTTGTAATTTATAATGTATAAGAGAGGCGAGCTCGTACACGTTACAGATACTTTCTTGCTTCAATACACAAGAATGGTGTAAGACCACCATATATATCTAAAGAAATATGGAGTAGTTAATAGCAATATTGGGCATCATTCGAGGCAATATCCATTTTAGAACGCAATTCTACCAACAGACGTAGAGGACCAGACAAAGAGAGTCTACCCGTACACATGAGAGGATCTTTGACCCAGCAGGAGCATACACTTCAACTTGTAAGTATCAAAATTTAACACTTATATCCTATTTTTTTACTTTGATGTATGAAATTTGATTTCAATGTAATTTGATGTATGAAATCTAAAATGAAAATATGTGTGTGTTATGGAGAATAATAGTGTTATAAATGTATGGTTTCATTAATAGCTTTGTTATTGAGTTAAATTTGTTTGTCTAACAGGGGCTACATATCATAAAAATAGAGAAAATTCTATCAAAATTTTTGTAAGTTATAGTTCACTTATAACAATTTATTCTGATTTAGGAAAAGTTTATGGGCAGGAATCCTACATAACGCTGGCTCATTTTGCACAGTCACACCAAAAAGCATGATGGTGTGACCTTTGTCAACATTCGAAGCAGACAAGTTCATGTGTGTACAATCTATACTTTAATATTAATTCTTAAAAAGTATCACTTATTAACATAAACAATTATAATGATAGGACTAAATACAAGAAAGCATTAAACGACAGTCTCAGAACTCTAAAAATGTTATGAGAGTCAGGGGTATCTTAATGCAGTGGGTGGTAGGGACCATCGTGGAAGGATTTTTGACTTAGGTTCATTTGGAAACACATGTTATTCACAATGCTCTACATCAACTATAGCTGGATCTAGTAGGCAGTCCGCATCAAATGAGAGAGTCCTTCGGCTTAAGAGCACAATAGAGTGGTTAATTGTTGGACCCCGAACTTTTCATGGAAGTTAGAACTATTAAATGAGAAATTGTTTACAATTATTCATGTGTAAAGAAAAGGAGAATTCTTGAATTTTAAAGGAAGTAGAAAAGATGGATTAGGTACATGATGGGTTATATGTGAAATGTTGGAAGTTATAAGCTAGAAAATATAGTTGAAACATATTTGCTGAGTATACTTCGGTGTTTTAACCGTAACGTTTTCCCTAGTTATCCAAATGAGGTGATTCTTAATTTGGATTAAACTAGAGAGATAGGGATACAAATTATCTGATGAAATCTAGTTCTAATATTTGTATGGAAGTTGAGTACATAATATTGTTTCAGTATAAAAATAGATCGGGAATGTTTGGGATATAACTTTCAAATTTCTGAACCAAATTGAATGATTTTGGTGTCATTAGAAAATTAAGACAATGAGAAACATTTTTTTGAGAAGGAAGTGTTATCAAATTCCTTCTAGATTTTGGAAGGATTTAGTTAAGGAGTTAGAAGTATAAGATGTCAGTTTAAAGACAAAAGGAGGGCATAATGGGAAGGACAAGATAAATGAAGGGTAAAAGTGGGAAAGACTAATGAAATGTGGCTTGAATTAGAAGGAGAAGAGAGGCAGTCGTGAGAATAAGAAAGAAGAAGAAGAAAGTAGTGTGAAATAGAGAAAAGAAGGAGAAAATGTGGAAGAAGAGAGAAGAAATGTGGGAAGAAGAAGAAGGAGGAAGATTTGTTAAGGTAAGTTTATCTTTTCTTCTTGCTTTATTAGAGAAGGAGTTAGAGAGAGAAAGAGGTTTTGTGTAGAGAATGAAGAGTTTGTGTTAGAAGAAGATGATTTGAGAGAACCCATTTGATTTTAGGGTTTCTAAACTAGGTTTTGGCTTTTTCTAACCTAGATAGACTATGGTTAGGTTAGGTTTGAGCTTGATTTATGTTGATTGCATTTTTATGATTACAAAAGTTTTAAGAGGAATTCCATTTGAATGTGGATTGAATGAGAATTTTGGTTATGTTAGGAAATTAAGGAAACTCAATCCAAGAGAAGGTGCCTTGACTTGGATTTTGCAAGCTAATTGGGTGGGTAATTTATTTATAGTTGTTGTGTAATATGAGCAAAATGCCTTGTGTGTGTATTGTGTGCTAAAATGTCTTGTTTTGAATTGTTGTGATGTGGAAAATGCATTATGATGTATGACATTTTGATAGAATTGAATTGCGAGTATGATCATATTACGCCTTGGAATTGTATCATGGCCTTTTGATTAAATGGAAAGAAGAAAAAACATGAGAATATGAATTTGTGATTGATTGAATTAAGCATGAGATTTAATTGTGTTTGGGAAAGAGAGGAATTGTTTTGTAGTCACGTGCACGTCGATATAAAGCCTTCTTTCGACTGCCCGCTTGTGGCATACGAGATCCGAAAAGTGGACTCATTTCGTTCATAGTGAAAACTTCAATTTCTCCATTTTATTCCACGGAACTCTTGAGCTATTTGGTTGTGCATTTGCATTTTGATATGTTAAGTTATTATGCAATTTGTGCGTTATACTTTGATGATAAATTACATCCCATATGTTTTATATGATGATGTATTGAACTATGAGTTATGAATGTTGAACTTACATTGTTGGATCAAGATAAGATGAGTATGTTTATACAAATAGATGCATATATGTTTAATTGTATGGCTCATTATCAATGGCTATAAATATATTAGTCACTGAGCTGTGTAGCTCAACCTAATATTTTTCCCACTCTTCAGGTACAGAAAAAGAAGATTTGTGATCCTTGCAAGGCATTTAGAAACTCCAGGATAGCTAGAAATCTTTTGTACTAAGTTAGTGACTAGACTGGTAGATAGCTTTACAAGCATATAAAACATTGAGCATCCAATGTATTTTGTATCTTGTATTAAGGCTTTGATGTAATGTTGATATGTAAGTAAAGCTTGTTCAAACATTTACTTTGCTTAGTAATGAGAGTGAGAATTTGAGGATTTCCTTTTGTGTATGATTATGTTATTTTACAAGTTGAGAATGATGGTTGTGGAAATGGAATGTGCATGTGCATGTAAATATCCTTCTTTGTCAAGATTGCAAATTGTTGTTTGTTTTAGAATATCATGTTAGAGATTGGAAAGATTGTATGGAATGAATCATTTGAGGTGAGATTCAAGAGTTTAACGAAAAGTACTTAGTAGTTGAATTGAAGTGAAGAGATATTACATTTTGCAATCTTTCATAGGTGTAGAGATGTGTACTGACTTTAGGGGAAAAACTGGATTAATATAGGCTGAATTGGACAAAGTTGTCTTCTTGAAAGTTGTAGCTTAGCCTATTATATTTCCAATGGTATAAAGTATGTAAATTTTGAATATCGTAGTTGAGAGATATGAGCATTATAAGTGGTGATGCTTCGTGGGATCCATACATAGGACAACTATGGTAAATGATGAGAATTAGTGGTTTTGATGAATCAAATGAGTAGAGATTAGAGGATTTAATGGAACAAAGTTGGTGTTAGAATTGAATGTTTAAGGAGTGATATTGCATTAGAAGAAGTAAATTTGGGAAGATTATGAATGAAAGTGATGTTAGAATGGATGTAGGAAACATTGAAGAGGCTTTGGAGGGAGTTTTGTGTCACATATGTCCGTTAGACGGACTTTAAGTACATTAAACATACCTTATCAGGTGTAAAAACGCCCCCAGCCCAGTGCATGTCCATTAAATGGACATTAGGCTCTGTTAAACGGACCTTCTCGAGCCTAGAAAGCACCCCCAGGCCCGTCTATGTCCGTTAGGCAGACATGTATGTCCATTTAACAAACATACACAGGATAGCTACAGTAAATTGCAATTTTGATCCCTATAAATGACGAAATATCTCTTTTAGGTCTCTATTAAAGTTGTAGATCTTGAAGTCTTGTTTGAAACCTTTTTAAAATGACCTAAATCCAAGGTATATAGAGAAAGTTATGCCAATTTTCCCAAGATAGTTACAGGATGATTGATGATACAATGATGGTTCATGCTTTTGGACATAACTTCATCATCCGACTTCCAAATGAAGTGATTCTTGAAGTGTTAGATTCCTAACAAATTTTTCTATCTCCCCACAAAAATTGATAGTCTTTGGTGTTGCTTTAAAAAGGATGGATGGAGAGAAAGTGAGGAAATCGACTGGAAGAGCATGAATTGGTTGTTTTATGGAACATACTTTGGTATTTTAATCGTATCTTGATCTGTAGAGCTCCGAATGAGATGATTATTATTTCAAAATAAAATAGAGACCTGGTGATACAATTATTTTAAGAATTCAATTTGTGATTCCTCTATGTGGGATCATCCTTGTGGTTTGAGATGTTATGAGATTGATGACTAAGGAGATTTCATTGAAATAACCCTATAGGATAATACGTTCACATCTTATGATGTTTCGAATAGTTGGGCTATGGAAACAGGGACCAACATTAATGGAGTACATAACTTAACTCTTTAATGAGGTGGATGAGTTGAAGGGTAGGGATAAAACCTCATCACATCATTCAGAGCATTCACTTTCACCACCTGCATAACTTCTAGATAAGTGAATGTAATGATAGTCTGCTACTTATAAGTTTTTGTGTAAATTTTTAATTGACAGTAATTTCAAGATACTTATTCGTTTACATTATAATTTTTTTATTATACCATTCAGGATAATGTTTACTTTACATTTATTAATCAATGTTATATATTATTAATATAAATTAAATGCATAATTTACTTATGGATTATTACCAGTGGAATATATCATTCCAACGCTAAGTTACTCATGGATATATAACTTTGTCTCTAAGTTACCTACGAAATAATATTTTCCTTCGGTAAATATTTAGCAATAGATAATATTTTCTGTCGATAAGTTTAGTGACAGAATATTTTATGCCTGTTGGTAAATTTAACGACAAACCTAGGACTTACTGTCGCTAAATTAGCGAAGAAATATTCTAAATTCGTTGGTAAGTTTACCTTAATTTAGTGATAGAAATGCAAAATTTCGTCACTAAATTTACCGACGGATTTACAAATTTTCTTCACTAAATTTTTGATGAATTTATTTTATCCGTCACTAAATTTTACCTACGACTGTTTCTCTAATGACTCTTTCAGTCAGTAATTTTCGTCGCCAAATTTGTTTCCCATCAGAATATTTTTATTTTCCGTCGGTAATATCCATCCCTAAAATTCATTTTTCTTGTAGTGATAATTAAACTGATTTAAAATGGTTAGCGTCATTAGTATCCTTTCATGCGAGTAATTGACTAAGAATAAATGAGATAGGCTAAGAAATTTGGGGGGAAAAGTATGTTAAATTACCATTTCGCTGGCCTTTTTTAAGAAAATTGGGTTAAGAATATAGTTGGTAGCTAGTTGAGAGTTGTGATATAATTAAGTAACCGGGGGCATTTACAATTAAAAAAAAATTCTTCACCATTATGCAACTTGCATAATGATGATCCATTTGTTTCCCTATATCTTATTTTTCAGCAATTTTTATTATAGCCTTACTGTGAATACTTTGAATATAATGTGTGTATATTAAATTTCTTCTTTAATAATTTTACATATTTGTTTTATATTAAATTTTCAAGTTTTGCATTTTTAAATTTATTGTTTTTCTTCTTATTTTATATTTAAATGTTTTTCAAAAAATTTAAGTGATTTCTAATGAGATAATAATTAAAAAGAAGAATGATGTACTTTTAAGTAAAAATTTTATCTTTAGTTCTATATTTTTAGTAAAATATAAGTTAGATATTAACATTTTGAAGCAAAGATTAAATTTTAACATTTTGAAAACATTCAATTTAAACCTTAAAATTATGGACCCTTTTATAACTCTCTCAAATATGTATCATATCAATGATGACATATTATAAAAATATTATTTTTAATATTTATGTAAATTCTATTTCACCGTGTGAAAGTCACATTAACATATAAAAGTCATATTAGTACTAATGTAACACACAATTAATAAAGACATAAATTTATTAAAAGAGTCATCATTTTAAGGTTTAAATTGAAGATCTTAAAAAGTTATGATTTAATTTAAATCTTTCAAAAATATTATGGTCTAATTTAACCAACTCTTTTAGAAAAAACTAAGATTAAAAATTCACTTTTTACCAGATGTAGAATGATTTCTTTGAAACAGGTTGTTTCGTTAAATGACAGTGTTCACATCGTGTTTGGAATAGGGATATGAATATCAGTCAGACGATACCGTACTGGTCAAAAAATGGAACGATATTAAGGTTAATGGTACCAATCCTCGGTACTAGTTGGTGCTCGAAAAAGTATCAATTGTATATTGACCTGTACCATAAGTTTTAAAAAATCTAGAGACTTTTTAGCAAAAATAATTTTTTATTTTTCAAAAACACCCCCGACCCTCAACTACTTCCTCTCTTTTTCATTTTATCTCTCTCTCTCCTACACTCTCCATTCTCTCTCTCTCATTCTCCTCTCCAGCGATCACCTCTCCCTCTTCGGTGATGAAAAAACCACTTCAACACTCTCCACTCTCCTCCACACCACCACTCTCCTCCACCTGGTGATGCCACCACACGACCCCACTCTCCTCCAGATGATGCACCACCACCTTCTGGCTTCTAGTGGTCCACCACTACCACCACTTATCTCCGACAACATTTCCAGCTATCAATCGCATATAGAATCACTCGATTTGGAATAGATCCAGATCCAAACCCAACCTGACCTAACCTAAAAACCTGAAGCAAATACATTGTGAGTTTTTTGGGTGTGTTTTCAATTGGTTTTTTCTACTTCTGAATTGCATTTATGAATATGAATGGTTGGAACTTGGAATTGAATTGAAAATTGCATTTGTGATTTGTGAATGCTTGGATCAAAATTTGAAATTTAATGAAATGCACAAGTTTTGTTTTATATGGTGGTTTGGAATTTAGGATTGAATGAAATTGAATTTGGTTTGGTGGTTTGGTTTATATTATTTTATCTGCTAGTTTGGAATTGAGTAATGCTGAATTGTGAAAGGGCTTGATGGATAAGAGAATGGCTTCTGCCTGTGGAAATATATTCATATTTCATCAAGAAGTTTGACTTGTGATTTGTGAACCTCGAGCATGTGATTTTCTTGCATCGAAATGAGAAAGAAAAGTAAAAGAGAGGGTTTGAAAAAGAGTGACGAAATGGAAAAACATAACAATATGATAGTCGTGAAAGGCTATGATAGATGCTCCAACCTATAAATACCACAATGATTTTATTAAGTTATACAAAAAATGGGAAACATCATAACTTTATAAGTATTATAATTAAATAGACCGTTTGAATTTAGTTTGTAGTTAGGAATGGCCTCCTTGATTTTATTAAATCCTTTAAATCCAATGATATGATATGATAGCTCATTTACATATTTATGTAAGTTAATTGCTTAATTTTATCTAGATATATAAAGGAAAATTTCAAAACATCTTAGTGCAATACAATCTTAGACATAAATGATAAATCTAAAAAGAGTACTTTCTAATTAAGTATTTAATTTTTTAAAATTTTCCTCTTACACATAAATGATAAATCCAAAAAGACTCCTTTCTAGTTAAGTATTTAATTTTTTTAATTTTCCTTATGATTTTACATGTTAGTAAATTTTTATCTTTATTTTTTTGATCTCTTTTATTTATTTGTTAGGTTTAATTACTTATGTTACTTTTAGTTATTCGTATTAAAGTGGATATTGTTTTAAGCCTCACTTTTAATATTAATAATGTTACAATGCTACTTATATAAGTAATAGAACATATATAAAACTAAGATATAATAAAATTTTGTTTCTCTTTATATGGCATTCTAAAAGTTTTATATAGCCAATTTTATCATGTTTTGATGGTCAATATGTTGAATACTTGAATTATTGGTTTTTGACTTATTGGTGAATTGTGTTTGATGAAATTGAATTGTGTATAATGTGTTAGCCCCCAAATTTTTTTCTTGACGAATAAGCATGATTAGATTAATTTTGGGGTCTTGCTAGATTAATTTATGTTGGAATTAATTAGGTTACTAATGTGAGTAGGATTTCATGACATAGGTAAATTGAATTAAAGTGTTAAGGTGGCAAGTTGCATGAGGGGCATTTTTGGAAGATTACTTAAGTGGGAAAGCTTTAAGGCATTGAAGGAGGGGCAAAATGGGAAGAAGGAATTGTGGACTTGTGCTTTATAAGATAAAAACATTGGTGAAGAATGAAAGGAAAGAGAAAACACAAAAAATAAGAAAGAAAGGAGAGAGTGTGTCGTGGGTTGAGAGAAAAAAGAGAGTTGAGCTAGGTTTCAAGTTTTCTTAGCCTTCAAGAGGGATTTTGGGAGTGATCAAGAAGGGAAAAAGAAAGAGGAAGATTAGAGCTTCCATTAGAGCTAAGAAATTCATTGTTTGGTTTAGATTCAAGGTAAGCTTATGTTAAATCTTTTGGATTTTTGGAAGGGTTTTGGTTCAAAGAGCTTAGGAAATGCATGGATTTAAATATTCTAGAGTCAATTTCATGCATATGGTTCTTTGGGTTTTCCAATTGGAGTTCATTTTGAATGGGTATTTTTGCTAATGTTTGAAGGGAGGCAAGAGAGGCGAAATAAGTAAGAGGAGAGACACCCTTGAGCAAGTTTTCAAGCAAGGAAACTAAGGTGGATTACATTTTTATAATTGAATAATAAGCCATCCATGTTTCTTTCAAGAAAAGGAAATAAATGTTTTCAACTATTTGTAAATGTGCATTCATTGTTCTGTAAATGCTTTGAGAAAATGTTACATGATGTGTGTATGAATTTTGTGGATGAACTATGAAATAAAAATGGAAATGATTTTGAAAGGATACCAAATATATGAAATC